>LPNX011023903.1:384812-414690 GCA_001517045.1 Pseudotsuga menziesii
CACTTGATCGACTAAATATGGAAGGCTGGCCGTTTATCGCTCGCTCGGGCTTAGTACTTCTTGATCTCCTCCTACCTAAATGAAAGTTGTGCCAGAATTATCGCAAATTTTGTCATCTGGTATAGCACATAATTGGTGAATTACAACTCACCTCACTATAGTGAGCAAGCAGCAGTAGTAGTTGCATTCTAGCCTTTATTGATTGAAGTTGCATGCACGGTATAACCTTATTGATCATCTCATCATTTAGGCTTCTGCTAGCCTACCCCGCATTCCTTTGTGGCTTCGAGTGAGGCTTTTGGCTTCTGCCATGTTGTCGGGTGTTTTTCCCGCCATGCGACGACTATTCTATTATAAGGTTATCCTCATAGCTCGGGGAAGGTTATCACTTACCTGAGATAGTGACGAGGGTAGGTAAGGTCCTGAAAGGGCTTACCGGGTTGGGATGGAGACCTTGCCCTGCCTTCTGTAACGTGTAAGGGCGCACCTATTTGTTACAGTTAAA
Organism: Pseudotsuga menziesii; assembly: GCA_001517045.1. Classification (NCBI taxonomy): domain Eukaryota; kingdom Viridiplantae; phylum Streptophyta; class Pinopsida; order Pinales; family Pinaceae; genus Pseudotsuga; species Pseudotsuga menziesii. The sequence continues at coordinate 385,318 of LPNX011023903.1, forward strand.
GCTCGAGACTTCTGTAATGACGTATTCGCTTACTCTACTATCTTTTATTGAGGGACTAAAAAAGCAATAACATGGAGTGTTATTAATTTATTCTCCTTATGCATGACGATAATGAGCTAGTGACCGAAAATCCCCTAGGGCATAACCCCACCCACCCGAACCTACTCCATGGGTATGAGAATGGAAAAATCCCACCTCCCCTCCCCTCCCCATCCCCATGGGTATGAGAATGGAAAATCCCACCACCCCTCTCCCTACCCTCTCCCCTTCCCACCCCACCCCATGGGTAGGAGAATTGAAAAATCCCACCTCCCATCCCCTCCCCACCCCCCATGGGTATGAGAATGGGAAACCCCACCTCCCCTCCCCTCCCCTCCCCTCCCCATCCCCATGGGTATGAGAATGGAAAAGCTCACCACCCCTCTCCCCACCCTCAAGGGGAGATGTTGATGTAATTGTAACTTCGGAATGTATTCATCTTTATTTCTTATGTATTGTAACTCGATGTTTATTCCAGGATGTATTTGTAATGTACTAGAGTCATGTCATACCTCGATGTTCCTATTAGGAAGTTTCTATAATATAAAAGTCATGTCAAGTAATTATGGGTAACCCTCCTATTGGTCAAGGGTTAATGTCCCCACAGTTGTGGGGCCCTAGGGTTATTAGAATATTCTAGAGATGTCAACCCTAGGTGAGTCATTATAAGTCAGGGCAATAGTCCCCACCATTGTGTTAAGGATAAACCTCCTTGTTGGTCAGAGGAGGCAAAGTCCCCACAAGTTGTGGGGCACTAGGGTTATTAGACACTCCTAGAGATGTCGGATCTAGTAAGTAATTGTTAAGTGAGGCCGACATGTTGGAGTGGGTTTCAAGTGAATGAAAGAATATAAATAGAGAGTGAGCCTCTCTATTTATCACACACACACTCACTCTTTGGGGCGCATGAGTGAGAGAAGTTGTTGGGACAAGAGAGAGACTACTGCTAGCGGGAGATCATCTTTATGTTTTTGGGTTTTACTTTTGGTGCTGATTCTATCTCTGAGGAAGTTGCGGGGTTTTATTCTTTATGGTTTCCCTGAGGAAAATTCTTTGTGTCTCTTGTCTCTTGTGTTTATTGCTGTGCATATTATTCTCTCAGTTAAAGATCCTAAGATCATCATGCTAGCTTGAATGATAAAAATATAACATGGTATCAAAGCTAACCTGAGAAGAAGACATTATGCAGGTGAAGAAGCTAGGGATTCCTAATTTTTGGGTCTCTCTCCACAATCCATCGGCAAAAGTATGCTAGGCTGACTCTCCATTGAAGGGCGCATCTTTCTGTCGAAGCAGAATTTGATTCCGAGCATTTTTAGTTTTCGATGCGGGAAATTAGGGCTTTCTACAGAAGAGGAATTTTTTAGTGAGCCTGGCATATGATTACTCTCCTCATCAAAATCGAATTTTATAGACCTGGATCAAGATTTTTGGTTGGGTGAAACTCCAAGAAAGTCAAACCCTAGTTTGACCTCCTGCTAGAAAAACCCTAAATACTAAAACTGCTAAGTTTTGGTACATTCGCTATATCTTGATATTGGCGAAGGATCAGGAGCTGAAAATTACAAAGGATGAAGATAAAATACTGATGTATATTGTATCCAAAATTCATCCTCTTCTTCTCTATATTCTAGGATATATGATCCCTCGAAGTTAGGGTTCCCACCTCTTCCAGAATTCATCCCTAAATAGGACACCTAGGGAGAATTGCTATATCTTGCACTACACAAGTCCAAATGAGATTTCTGAAGATGTTCCAAAAAGGGCATAGACTATAATTTTTGTGATCCAATTTTCAGACTCAGAATATGAACCAGTGACACGTGGTCATTCGTACAACTTCACTATTCTGAACAGTCCTGTAATAGGTCACCTTGGGAAAATGACCATAAGTATCAATTGGGGAAACCAATTCTGATGAAAACCATTTTGTTGGAATAGGGACATGTGAGGCTACTGTAATATGAAATTTCAAACATAGAAGATCAGTAATTTCGGAAATACCACATAAACAGTAACAAGAATTTCTGCAGAAGAATTTGGAAAACTAGGGCTTCCTATTCCGGGAGCTTCCCTCCACTGTTTTCAGAAAAGGAGTACATTGGACAGCTTGCCTTGAAGAGATCTATATTTCTATACAATCATACCTAAAATATTCCAAGTTTTGAAAATTAAGGTTTCTCTAACAAACCCTAGATCAGCCAGCTCCGGAACTAGGACGAACATCTCAAATCAGTAAGATCTAATCTTTTGCTATTTGCATTTGAGGTTCTCATTTCAAAGTGATCTATCAAATCAACTTGATGATAATCTTGGTGAAGTTGACAAATTCTAAGCATGAAAGTATTTGATCTCTCTGAATAAAATGAATTGGACACCTACATGAGTAGAGAGGTTCTAGTTCCAGAGGGAGATGAGACTCAAAGCCTTACACAAGAAGAACTTGGTCAAGGCCAAGAAGATCATTATTGATTCTCATGGATCAACTTGTACCACAAGTGTCTCCCCTAAAGACATCGAATATGTTTGAATCCTTGACCAAGCTATTTGAAGGGAAGAACATACATCAGAATATGACTTTGAGAAAATAGTTGAAGAATGTGAAGATCAAGAATGTAGAGACCATATAGTCATACTTTACGGGGGTCTCTCAAATCATAGAACAACTTGAAGCGGTAGAAGAAGAAGTGAAGAATGCAGAAGTGGTGATAGCCACCTTGAATGGCCTCCCATGATCATGGGATTCATTCATTCAAGGACTGTGTGCCAGAAGGAAGTGATTACTTTCAACAGACTCTGGGAAAAGCACACACAAGAAGAAGTTCAACTAATAATAAGAGAAAAGAAGATGGGAGCAACTGAAGATCAAGCTCTCACCATTCAAAGAAGATTCCTCAAGCGATGAGGAATATGAAGAACTCAAATCTTAAAGAACCTCTTATCCACCTTAGCGTTTGGATAAGAAATGATGCTATTATGAATGAAGAAGACGATGAAGCTGAAGGATCAAGAAGGAGTCTACCCACGGAACAAATAAAGATAAGTATTCAATTGTCATTTCATGATATTGTTTTGGTATTCATTTGTTTATATTCAATTAATGTATTATGCATGATAGAATGTTTGCATTAATGACAGTATACTACTAATATGCATGTGATGGGTAAGTAGCTCACGGTGCTATACAACTCTCCATTTCTACTTATCTAGAATGAAACCTCTTTGATGACATATTGGATTAATGCACAATCTCAATGTTGTCCCGGTAGAGATGGAGGGCATCTGGAAAAGTTTCCGTGAGATATGGATGAATGTTGTATTGGCTAAAGTAGTTGCATGATTATATATTTATGCATAAGAATTTTCCATTATGAATATTCCTTATGAAATGTCTCTAATCATGCAAATGAATTTGACTTGTAGGAAAGATCGCATACATAATCGCCTACAAGAAAATAAGAATGAGACTTGTTTCGAAGAACAAGTAACGACAGTTCAAGATGAAAAATAATATGACGAATGCAGCAACATCATTGATGAAGAACCTTCCAAGAAGAAAGGGAAGACCAGTTCAAGAAGAATGATGTCTAGTATGCAGTATTGATACATGAAGGGAAGTTCGTAGTTCCATCATGCAGTAGATGGAAACATCGTAGGATACAAGGCAAGATTCAAAGAGACATTTGCAGCCAGTGGGAGTTGAGACACATGACAGGAAGAATCATGTGTGCAAATGAAAGAAGGCCTTGTATGAGTTCAGAAGACACCCATGGGATAACACATACATGATGAGCTTGATGAAGATCTGAACCTATGCTACAAGGTTGATAGAGGATGACAAGCTCACAGATGGGTGCGAGAAGAATTTTTGAAAAAGTTCAAGATAAAGGATCTTAGTATCCAGTGTCACTCCAGTACATAATGTTTTAGTGCATAGAGTATGGAAGATAGAGGGAGTATGATGCTTCAGAGGGAGTGACTGTAGAAGATCCTAAGGTTTGACATGGTACGATAGGATGGACAGATTACTGATGATTCTAGGCTTTACTGAGAGTAAAGTGGATTCCAACCTTTGCTTCAAGGTTGAAGGCAGAAGACCAGTGATGCTCCTGTTATGTGTCGATGCACTACGTTCTAGGCATGGAGGTGTGGACAAGGGAAGTATGCAATAGAGATCCTAAAGAGGCTTGGGATGATGGATTCCAAGGCCATGGACACCTATGGCATCGAACATGAAGCTATTGAGTGATGCTTCATCAGAGATGGTTGATGCCACGATGTATTGTCAGTTGATGTACCTGACAAATACGAGACCAGATATTTGCTTTGCTATGAACACATTGAGACATGTTCACTTGATGGTTGCAAAGGGTACAGTTAATTATAGGCTCAAGTATGAGGCGAATCAGAAGATTAACCTGGAGGGTTATGTTGAGTCAGATTGGGCAGGAAGTGCCATCGATAGGAAAAGCACTTCAGGTTGTTGCTTTAGTATGGGATCAGGTGTGATATCTTGGTTTAGCAGGAAGCAATCCTATGTGGCACTAAGTATAGCTGAAGCAGAGTATGTCATAGCTTGTTCAGCTAGTTGTGAGGCAGTATGGCTATGGAAGCTACTGTCTGATTTATTTGATCTCCAGATGGATGCTACTTGTATACATTGTGACAACTAGAGTTGCATGAAGTTATTAGAGAATCCAATGTTCCATGATAATTCGAAGCATATTGAGATCAAGTATCACTATATCAAGGATATGGTGTAGAAGGGAGCAGTGAAGCTCCAGTATGTTGCGAAGGAGGAACAGATAGCTGATGTATTGACGAAGCCATTAGCTAGGGTGAAGTTTGAGTACTTCAGAAAGAAGCTTGGTGTTCTCCAGATCGAGGTTTCCTCCAAGGGAAAGTGATGAGACCCATAGCCATTCTGACATGGTGAGAGGATTGGTTCCTTCCATGGTCAGATGTAAGGGCTGAGCCATTTTTTCATGGTGAGAGGATTGGTTCCTTCCATGTCAGATATGAGTGCTGAGATCCATAGCCATTCTGACGAGTAGGTCAGATATAAGGGCTGAGCCATTCTGTCATAGTGAGAGGATTGGTTCCTTCCATGTTAGATATGAGTGTTGATATCCATAGCCATTCTGACGAGTAGGTCAGATATAGGGGCTGAACCATTTTGTCATGGTGAGAGGATTGGTTCCTTCCATGTCAGATATGAGTGCGGAGATCCATAGCCATTCTGACGAGTAGGTCAGATATAAGGGCTGAGCCATTCTATCATGGTGAGAGGATTGGTTCCTTCCTTGACAGATATGAGTGCTGGCCATTCTGTCGAGTAGGACAGATGTAAGGGAAACTGCCATTCTGCTAGATAATGGAGGCACCTGGTCAGTTACCAGGTAGCTCAGTCTAGGACCGGGGGCCATTCTGATATGACTGTAGGATTGGTTCTTACAGGATTAGATGTGAGTGCATGCCTTTTTGAACATACTTATTGGATTGGTTCCTTGTATGTGTCGAATGTAAGTGCATAGCCTTTCTTCGATCATTGGTTGATCAGATATAAGTGCTAAGCCTTTCTTCGATCATTGGTTGATCATATATAAGTGTTGTGCCTTTCTTCGATCATTGGTTGATTATATGTAAGTGCAGTGCCTTTCTTCAATCATTGGTTGATCAGATGTAAGTGCAGGAGCCTTTTGGTATGGAGGATTGGTTCCTCGCATGGCCAAGTGTAAGTGCTGGGCCTTTCTTCAATCATTGGTTGATCAGATGTGCTCGACCTTTTTGATAGGGTTGTGGGATATGTTACCACATGGTTAGATGTGAGTGCTGGGCATTTCCTTTTTGATAGGATTATAGGATTAGTTCCTACATGATCAGATGTAAGTGCTGGGCAGGCCATTCTGATGATGATCCAGATCGAGTGATGATGATCCAGATCAAGTGATGATCCAGATCCGATGATGAAGATGACTTGAAGATGAAGATGACTTAAAGATGGAGATAACTTGAAGGTGAAGATGATGAAGACTTGATGATGATCCAGATGATACAAAGAAGAAGACTTGTACTGATAAATTATGTCGAGAGAATACCTTCCTAGTTAAGAGGGAGTGTTGATGTAATTGTAACTTTGGAATGTATTCATCCTTATTTCTTATGTATTGTAACTTGATGTTTATTCCGAGATGTATTTGTAATGTACTTGAGTCATGTCATACCCCGATGTTCCTATCAAAAAGTTTCTATAATATAAAAGTCATGTCAAGTCATTATGGGTAACCCTCCTATTGGTCAAGGGTTAAAGTCCCCATAGTTGTGGGGCCCTAGGGTTATTAGAATATCCTAGAGATGTCGACCCTAGGTGAGTCATTATAAGTCCGGGCAATAGTCCCCACCATTATGTTAAGGATAAACCTCCTTGTTGGTCGGAGGAGGAAAAGTCCCCACAAGTTGTGGGGCACTAGGGTTATTAGACACTCCTAGAGATGTCAGCTCTAGTACGGTAATTGTTGAGTGAGGCCGACATGTTGGAGTGGGTTTCAAGAGAACGAAAGAGTATAAATAGAGAGTGAGCCTCTCTATTTATCACACACACACTCACTCATTGGGGCACATGAGTGAGAGGAGAAGTTGCCGGGACAAGAGAGAGACTACTGTTGTTGGGAGATCATCTTTATGTTTTCGGGTTTTACTTTTGGTGCTGATTCTATCTCTGAGGAAGTTGCGGGGTTTTCTCCTTTATGGTTTCCCCGAGGAAAATTCTTTGTGTCTATTGTCTCTTGTGTTTATTGCTGTGCATGTTATTCTCTCAGTTACAGATCCTAAGATCATAATGCTAGCTTGAATGATAAAAATCTAACAGGAGAGGGTGGGGAGAGGGGTGGTGGGATTTTCCATTCTCATACCCATGGAGGGTGGGGAGGGGCGGTGGGATTTTTCCATTCTCATATCCATGGGGTGGGGTGGGTAGGGGTAAAAATACCCCACCCCACCCCACCCCATAGGCATGAGAATGGAAAAATCCCACCTCCCCTCTCCTTTGCACCCTCCATGCGTATGAGAATGGAAAATCCCACCACCCCTCTCCGTACCCTCTCCCCACCCTCTCCCCACCCTCAATTATTTATTAATTACATAGTATTAATGTAAACATTTTAGTTGGATTAATATTTTAATTGCAAAGCAAAGTGCATTTTACAATTTTATATGATGGCAATGGAAATGCATTTTGATGTCCTTTACTAATGTGGTTTATATAAGTCCTATACAAAGAGAGAGGATGATGAAACATATAAAATAAAAGATTGAATTTTATATTTATATTCATATTTATGTGTGTGTGTGTGTTTAACTATAAAGTCAATATAGAGAGGCTGAAGAACATAAAATAAAATATTGAAGTGTCTATATATACATTTGTTTATGCACGTTTAATTTTACTAAATTCTAGGTTTAGTGTAGTTATTTTGATTTAGAATTTTATAAACCAAATTATGATTGTATCATTATAAATACATCTAATATATTATATAAAAGAAACTTAAAAGAGAATTAGATTAGTCTTTAATCTCTTTTTAGTTTTTTAGTTTTTTTCTTCATTTTGTTTTTTGAAAAAGCTTGGGGATTTTCTAACAATATACTTATTTAAGATCTCAACATGTCACTTACATGAATTAGACCTTGAATGGAGAGATAATTCTCACAAACCTATAGTATGATCACTTGTTTTTCCTTCGAACTTAGGAGTTTTCCCAACTTCCCATTGGCACCTAAGGTTGAGCAGCATTGTCTTGCCTCAACCACATGGATGAGATCAACATGTTCTTGCTACAACTAAACTACACCTTTTCACCTAAGGTCCCCATAACTTCGCCTTAGACCACAAACTAACAAATGAAATTGAATCCTACTCAACTAAATTCATTTAACATTGAGGCATGCATCCAACCATAACCTTAAACATACAATATTACTTATGTTTAACAATATTCAACATGTAGACAAAGAAAAATTTAACCAATAGTAAGAATCACATAGAATAAAACACATTCATCCCAACAACAAACCATAATATGCATGCACATGTATAGATGGGAATCCAAGTTGAATACCTTTACACTTTATTAATGAGAATAATTTTTACATCTGACAACAAGGGAGGGAAACCACATGCATGCTCCTATTTTATAGCTATAACAAAGAAACCAAGGAAAATAGACTTCTTGCGAATTCTCAACACTTCTACACTAACCAACCCTTGAAGCTACCGCAAGCCTTCCTCCATTCACAGCTCTACCTTTCAGCCACCCAGTCCAATTTCACCCTTACTAAAAACTCCCATTTTTTAGAGCTCTCATTGACTTCTAAACTTGTATGGATTTCTCCAATTGGTTTCCTTAGCCACACTAAAGCCTCCTCATATATATAGGAGTCTTTATTAGCACTAGCAAGCCCCTCTAAGTCTAAGTGGTCCCAAGTCTCTACATGTTTCCCACATAGCTTATCTAGCCAACGTCCAACTCTCTTGGTGTCGTGGCCACTTTTTCCATGTGATCATGATTGCAAGCCAATCCATTACCCAACTACCCACCAGTTTCCCATTGTGTCCATGCATATTGTAATACCATTTGATCAAGTGCATTCATTGTGTTTATGTTTCTCTCAAGTGCTCCTATCACGTCCATGCCCATAAAATACACACCTGTCATAACCCCAAATTTTCACAAAAAATAATTTTTTTTAATGTAACATAAATTATCTAGAGTCGCAGTTTGATAACCACTAACGGCTAGCGGATAATGAGACAGTTAACATAAATAATAATTAACTTCAAACATATAAGAAGTAATACACATTAATTTTTGATATGATAAGTGTATTATCTGCATTCATTTACTTCTAGTTTATTGACGAATTGATTTTGTCTAGTAGGTGAGAAGTTATGTTCTAACAGGGGATTACTTAGCGATTGCCAACTTAGCTGGATTTTCTGGATCTTACAGGCTTGACATGTAAATTTTGAACCAGTAAGAGTTTATTAAGGCGTTAATCCAGATATATTTCTTTAGCATAAATACACTGCTAGAGTAAAAGTTTGCTTAATAGAATTCAAGGGTACTATGAGGTAAAGTATCTTTCCTTTACTTGTTTTGCAACTAATATAGTATTTTAAATTCATGTCGTAAAGATCAATAACTTTTCCCTACTGATTGTCTTTTATCAGATTGACTGTTACTTTAGATAAATCTTCTTTTCATCTATACGCTAAGTTATTTACCAGTTCTTCATAGCGCTTATGATTTAGTATATCAACACTCTTACTGAAATAAGAGTTTCTTGCTGTTGTTATTTCTAAAATTTAAAACATTGCTTCAGTATGGAGATAGACCTAAGGCCTTTCAAGAACAAGTTTACAGAAGAACCCTCAGCTCTACTTTTAATTTAGCTTCAGTAGAGGAAATTTAATAGCTTATTATTGTACTATATTTATAAATGATCATTTGCACAAATGTCGTCAAGTTGTGGTTTCTATCTTTCAAATTTCTTCATGACATAAGTAATGTGACGAAATTACATTATCATATTATTTATAATAACAAGTGATACTATATTTATTCTTGAATAGTTTTACTATTATTTACTACCAAGTCTAATTTAGCCTTGGTTTGATTCGTTTAGAGTTTTGGTATCTTATGGAGACCAAATGATCATGTACTTTCAAGAAGTTTATCTTACTCTTAGTACTATAGACTACATTCAAAAGAAAGAGTTGTTCTAGGGTGTAAATACTATTTAATTTCATTTACACAATAATGATTTATAAACTAGCATCTTATCCACTAGTGTTTGCATAAACTAGTTCTAATAGCATAGACACGCATAGTTTATGGTTATAAAAAGAAATGGTTATTAGTGGTACTATCAACTCATGTTCAACAAATTTTACTATACTATTGATCTCTTCATAACATGTTTTACTAAGAAGGATTATAAGATCTCTATAAACAAGGATATCGATGCAATATATGTTTTGGTTCATTACCAATGAAGATTCCAAGATTTATAATATAAGGTTTACCAATACCATATAAACCTCGTTCTTTATCATAACTTGATTTTATGACTTATCAATGAAATGATATGTTTTGACTTTGTAGATTACGTTATCATTATAGTCATTGTTTAAATTATTGACAATAATTTGTTGTCCCGACAATTGCAGTGACAACTATATCATTCGACCCATTTTGGACTGAATAATTTAGTGGGCACGTGGAACACTCACCACCGTGCATTGCATAACTTAAAATATCACCACGCAACCCTACTTCTCATTCTTCGTCGAGGGTTTTGGTCTTTGCACTGTCTGGTTTATGGTGGCCATGAGGGCTTGCTTGTGCTCGTCTCCAGCTCCATTGTTTGTGTGTAGAAAGGTGTTTCCACTCTAGTGTGTGGTTTTCAAGACTCACAGCTCGCACTTGGTTTTTCCTTCTGCATGCAATACTTTGCTGTGCGTGTAGTTGTTCTTTGTCAGTAGTTTTTAGTGTTGTTTCCTTTTGTGGCCATTGCTAAAGCTCACTCCTGCTCCAGTCGTCGGTGTAGATGTATTGTGAGCCCTGTCGCCTTTGTCACTGGTGAGCATGAGGGTTGTGCTGCTCGTGGTGTGGGCTCAAATCCTCCTCGGCTCCCGAATCTTTCATCTTCAGGTAAAGAGTTTTTTTTTTTATAATTGTTATAAATTTCCAGCTACAGTTTTATTTATAGAATAGTCAGTTTCTAACTATAACCCTAGGTTTGCTTGTAGGTTGCAGTTCACTCTTATGCTTGGAAGAACCCTCTCCATGTTTGGATATACAAAAAGACCTACAGGTAAGCCCTGGTTACAATGTGGCAACTCCCTGCTTGTACAGAATAGGGAAAAAGGGTTTCAATTGGAGAAGAAATATGACCTCGGTTCCTTTGGTGTTGAAAATGCTTAGCTCAGTTGTTATTTAGTATTTTTTTGGTTGTTAAAAACCCTTGCCTATAGCAGGGTGATTCTGGCTTCGATGCCGTGACTTGTATTTCACTGTTCTCGACTTATTGACAGGTTTACAGCCTTATGGCTAAGTAATGATAAACTCTGTTTCTTAATATGTGGAGGTTCTCCAGTCTTCATGGTTTTAATGGTTCTCTGTTTTGAATACTTTAATAAAATATACATTGTTTTATAAAAGTTATTACAGTAATGAAGTTTTTATAGGTTGATTGTTAGTTTTACCTTTTGAACCCTTGGTACGATGCTGGGTACACTGGCCTTGAGCTGGGTGAAGTAAATTTGTTATGTCTTAAGCCTTTCAGCCTGACAGAGTAATACATTTGGTTTTAAAAGGATTTTAAAGTTTGAGCTCTGTCTCGTTTATACATTAGTTTTATCACCTGTAAATTATGACTCTGTGTAAATTGAGTCTTCCCTTCCTCGACCGTTAATAATGGTAATTATTTGTTTTAATATTTTTCTTGTAAATAAATAAATATAATGTGAAGACTGTAAGTTCAGTCATAAGGTAAATTTGTATATGTTTATGCTTTTCAGTTAGGATAGAATATTAGGGTTTGTTGTAAAGGGACCCTTATGTAAATATATTCTTAAAATTTCTTAATTATGCGTTGGTTTCTGTTACTTCTTTCTCGTTGTTATAATAGTATTGGAATTATTTATTTTGTTAAAATGTTTTCTTTTCTTTTAAATAAAAGGCTTATCAAATTGCTATATGTTCTTGATATAAGATTGTACCCAGTCTAGTACATACTTCAGTATTCTTATTTTAATTTGCTTATTCTATTTTAAAGAATACTTTTGTAAAAAGAAAGAAAATAGAACTAGGGTTTAGACCCTCAGGTGAAACTTACATAGATTTAGAGCTTGTTTGGAAAATAATTATTCTTGGAATAGGTAAATTCTTAGCTTCCTTCTATTTACTGTTTACACTTAAATTTTCATTTGTTTATTGCTCTTTTAATTAGTAAAGATTCAAAGTTATGTAATGTTTAAAAACGTTAACTCTGAACTTTGATTATTTCTTCATTAATAGTATTTGTAACATAATCCTATTCTAGTATATGTAAAATAATATGTTTTAAGCTAAAAGATATAAGTGTGGTTAAACCCTTGTTTTAGATACTTACTGTAGCTCATATAATTTTTATTGTATCAGTATGAATCTTTACTATAACTCTATTGTAATACTGCTATTTCTTTTCCAATATTTTTACATAGATAAGCTTGTTAAAACAATAAACATAAATACTTAGAACACTGTTCCTTTTAATAATACCTTACATATTGAAATAAATTACTTTACTATCTACAAAATGCAGAACCCTATCTATTATATTTGATCTCTTATCATTTTCTTTCATCTACTTAAGATATTCTAATTGTGCTGGAGTATGGCTTGGTTTTTCAGGTGTGGAAAAACACAATCTAGAAATTATTTCCATTCTAACACATTACTTTTCTAAATCAAATACATTTCTTCAATCATTTAACGAGACTACTAGATTCTAACATTTTACAAACTAAATATTTAACATTCATATAATAGTCAGACTCAGATTTATCTATCTAACATAGTGAAACAAAATAATGTAGAACCTATTTAGGACAGACGACAATAGCGTTAGGAGGATGTTCCTCCCTACTAATCTCTTGGAGAGCGCTCAAACAACGCTTCGTCAGGACCCCCAAGCCTATTCCTGGTCTTCTTAGCTGAGAACTGGTGGAGAATGAAAACAATAGACTAATCCAATATCTCAGTAAAACACTTTACTCTCAGCAGTAAGATCATTCAGCTTAAAAGATGCACTAGATCAATCAACAGTTATCCCCTCAAAACTTTCCACAATTCCCTTCCATTGAATTTCTCTGAAGTACATTCATTCACATGAATGATCACCTCTCTAGAATGAGCAGGCTTGGCTCTCTTCAATGGGAATTTTTATAAAGATTTCCTAGGTCTTTTGGGTTAGTTTTCATTAATTGAGTCACCTGCTCTGATTCCTCTTTCTTGGGGAATCATTACCCCAAATGTAGGGAGGTTGCCACCTGCAACAGTTGGAAGTGGTTTGAGGATGCTGCCACATGTCAGTTTTCTCTCCACCCAATCTCCTCCACCAATTTGACTAGTAAACACTCTTTTAACATCTCTCCTAAACTGTTGTCTCCTCCTTTATTTATTTATAAATAAAGTATTTAGAATTACATTAAATATCCTTGACTCTGCTGATTCATCAATTACAACTTAGCATAAAATTTAACATATTGCCCTCAAATAACATCAAATAATATAAAATTATTTTTGCAAAATTGGGGCATGTGACATACACACCCCCTTAAAGTATAACATCATCCTTGATGTTATTTATTTGTCGTCCTCAAAATTCCCATAGAACAGAATTGGATATGCATCCCACATATGGCTTTCCAATTCCCAGGTGGCTTCCTCCAGACTAAGGTGCTTCCATTGCACCTTCACCTGACCAATGGTGCGGTTCCGAAGTGTGATTTCCCTTCGCTTGAGGATACAGTCCGGTTCCACCAGAAAATCTCCTTCTGGTTCCACCTATACATCATTCTAGTTAACAACATGAGTAGCATCATGAACATATTTCTTTAATACAGAAATGTGAAAAACATTATGTACTCTTAAATTTGGTGGTAATACTAATTGATAAGCTACTTGTCCAATCCTGGACAGTATTTCAAATGGACCACAGTAACGAGGTGATAATTTTGCACAACTACCCAATCTCAGAGAGCTCTTTTTGGGCCTCACCTTGATGAACACATGTTCACTTACCTGGAACTCCTTTGGAGTTGTTTTAAGGTCTGCTTGACTTTTCTGTCGATCCTGCGCAATTTTCATATTACTTTGTACCTGCTTAACAATTTATTCCATTTCCTTTAATAGTTCAGGACCTAATACTAATCTATCCACCGGATTACTCCAAGAGATAGGAGTATTACATTTCCTTCCATGAAATATTTCGAAAGGACTAAATCTGGTTGACGCTTGATAATTATTATTATAAGCAAATTCTACTAGATGCAAATAATCCTCCCATTTACCTAGTTGGTCTTTCACATACATTCTTAATAAATCTTCTAGTACTTGGTTTACTCTTTCGGTCTGTCCATCTGTTTGAGGATGGAACTAAGTACTAAAATTTACCATAGTGTTTAATCCTTTAAACAGAGATTTCCAAAAGTTACCTATAAATTTAAGATCTCTATCTGAGATTATAACTTTCAGTATTCCATGTAGTCGGAAAATTTGGTTTAGAAAGATATCAACTATGTTTGCAGCTTTATATGTAGTTTTAACAGGTATAAAGTGGGTTGCTTTACTTAACTTATCGACCACTACCATGATAGAATCATTTAAATTTTGATTTTTAGGGAGTCCAGTAACAAAATTGAGACTAATTATCTCCCATTTCTAGCTAGGAATGGGCAACGACTGAAGTAATCCAGCTGGGTGTTGATGTTCAGTTTTCACCTGCTGACATTCAAAACACCTAGCAATATACTCTGCCAGTTCAGTCTTCATGTTTGGCCAAAAATATTCTTTTTTTAACATAGTTAAAGTCTTTTGATATCCTGGATGACCTGAGTATGGAGTTTTATGGATTTCATCCAAAATTAATAACTTAACTTTAGGTACATTAGGTACATACATTCGGTTTTTATACAGTAAAAATTCTTTTGCATTCAAACTGTACCCTTTACTTAAGCTTTCTGTTGGATTTTCTTTGATTTTAGCTTATAAGTTTTGGTAAATTTCATCTTGTTCTATCCCTGCTTTAAGTTGTTCATCTAAATCTGTTGTATAAGTGCTGATAACTGCTGTGAAGTTCAGCCTTGCATTCCTACTTAATGCATCAACAACTTTATTTTCTTTCCCTTTAATGTGCTAAATTTTGAAATCATACCCGCTTAGGAAAGCTAGCCACCTAGCTTGTCTAGCATTTAGATTAGGCTGATTTAACATATATTTTAGTCCTTTATTATCAGTCATTAGAATAAATTTTCTACCAATTAGGTGATGACACCACATCTTTAGAGCATGTATAACAGAAGCTAATTCCAGATCATAAGTTGCATAATTCTTTTCATGAATTTTTAATTTCCTTGACTCATAGGCAATAACATGCCCTTCTTGAGTCAGAACACCGCCTAAACCATCATTGTAGGCGTCAGTGCACACTACAAATTCTTTATTTGGATCAACTATTCTTAAAATAGGTGCACTGGTTAATAAAGTTTTTAACTTTTTAAAGCTATCCTCGCATTTCTGGTTCCAATCAAATTTCTTTCTTTTCTTTTGCAAAGAAGTCATTGGATTCGCGATTCTCGAAAAACCTTCAATGAACCTCTGGTAATAACCAGTAATTCCCATGAAGGATCGAACATCAGTTACATCCTTAAGAACCAGCCAATATTCAATCACCTTTATCTTTTCGGGATCCACCGAAATCCCTTCCTTAGTCACCACATGACCTAAGTATTGAATCTTATCCTTAAAGAAATCGCATTTACTAAACTTTGTAAAGAGTTGATGATCTCATAACTCTTGCAAAATAATTTTTAAATGTTCTTTATGTTCTTCTTCAGTTTTTGAATAGATTAATATGTTGTCGATAAACACAACCATAAACTTATCTAGATACTTATGCATAACGTTGTTCATTAAACACATAAAAACATTTGGGGCATTAGCAAGCCCGAATGGCATGACGACAAACTCATAATGGCCATATCGAGTTTTAAAAGCTGTTTTAAAGATGTCTTCATCTTTATTCTTAACTTGATGATATCTAGACCTTAAATCAATTTTCGAGAACACTGTGGCTCCACGTAGTTGATCAAATAGATAATCTATGTGAGGCAACGGGTATATATTTTTAATAGTCATCTTATTCAACTGATGGTAATCTATGCAAAGTTGCATGGTTCCGTCCTTTTTCTTAACGGAGATGACAAGTGCCCCCCAGGGAGACACACTAGGTCGAATATACTTTTTGTCAATAAGTTCTTTTAATTGTGACTTGAATTCATTAAGTTAAAGTATGTTCATTCGATAAGGGGCCTTTGAGTTGGGTACTGCACTAGGTACTAGCTCAATGGTAAAATCTAGTTCCCTTTTTCGGAGATAGTCCCAGAATTTCTTCCGGAAATACATCAACATATTCTCTTAAAACTGGTATGTCTTCCAATTTTAATTTGTCTGTCTTATTTAGATTCTCCTCATTAGTTATTGTTACTGCATAAGCTTTACAACCCTTCATGACAACCCTCTTAAGCTCCAGAGCAGAAATCTGCCTTATGGTAGTTTTTCTAGGGATTCCCTTTTACACTTATTGGTTTTCCATCATTATTTATACACGTAAAGGTTTTATCATAACAATTTAAAATTGCCCTATGTTGTTCTAACCAATCCATATCAATTAGTAATTCATAAGAACCAATAGTTAGTACATTAAGCTTTACAACAGTTTCAAATTGATCCATAACTACTGCACATTCTTTTACAAAACAAGTTACCTTCCTTTTTGCACCAGTGGCTAACTGAACCAACCAAGAATTTTCAAATTTTTCAACAGGAAACTTACATTGTTCTACCATTTTAGGTGAAATATAACTAAGACTAGCTCCTGGATCAATTAAAATAGCTATAGGGGTTTGGTTTATCATACATTCTACTTCTACCATGGAAGTTTGATATTCGGCTTGTCGATTCTCCAAGGCTACATTGATTCTGGGCATAGTCCTCACTAAATCTCCGACAGTGATTTCCTCCTGTATGGTATCAATATTACTGACAATATTTTTTCAATTAGGACAAACTGAGGCATAATGTGGGCCATTACACTCCTAGTACTTTATAGGTTCTTTGTGTAATTATCATGGTTATTAGCAGATTCTTTACCCTTTGAATTGTTCTGATTGCTTGGTGAATTATTCTTATTCCCTTGGAAATTCTTGTTAGTAAAATTTCTGGCCTTATTGTTTTTAGAATTCCAGTTGGGCACAAATTCTTTTTTCTTTTGATCATAATGGTTTTTATTCTTCTTGGCCTTCTAGCTGGCCATGCTCTCCTTCTTCTGATTATGTTCATAACAGAAATTGGCTTTCCTCATAGCTTCTTCTAGAGTTTTTGGATTGTCATACTCAATCCTATCCTTAATATGATAAGGTAGACAGTTGAGGAATCGTTGTACCTTTGGTTTTTCATCTACAAGGTATGGCACATACCTAAGCAGACTTAAAAAATTGCTATTCAGATATTTCATAGTCATTGATCCTAATTTAAGCTCATAGAATTCTTTTGCTCTCTCTTCATAGTACTGCTCAGACATAAATTTTATTTTTAAAGTACCTCTTAAATGTACTCCAATTTACGTTCTTCTCTTTTATTCCCTTCACTATCTTCAAGTCTTGCCATCATATATCAGCCTTCTCTGAAAGATTGTAGATAGCCATTCTAGCCTTTAATTGGTTAGAATAGTTATAAATATGGAAGTACTTCATCCCAGATAACCAGGATTCCGCTTCCTCCCCCTTCTCAATCTCTCCATTGAATGTTGGTGGTTTAATCTTTTTAAACTCTCCAGAAATTTCCTCATAGGGTTTATATTTTCTCTTTTTAGTATAATGGTTATCATCACTACTATCACTAGAGGGAATGAAAATTATGTTGATCACCAAATACCTCTGAAGATGAGCTGCTTTCATTTTTAGTCTGTTTAATATTTTTATATTTATGTTGATGAATTGTATCTTCTGAATCAACTCTTTTTCCCCTTCCCTCAGTTTGAAATATTTCTATTAGGATTTGATTCAGCTCCTCCTGAGCCCTCAAAATCCTTTCATTCTCTCGTTTAACAGATTCCATTTCAGATTTTAAGTCTTTTATTGTTTGTAACAGTTCTGAGGAATTAGTGGTTAGGTATTCTTGTATAGGGTCTTTTGGTAAGTTTTCTTGTTCAGTAAATGGAGATTCCTCTTCCGCATATTCCTCCAGCCTTTCCATACCTGTTGTTAAACTTCAGAAACAATTTCTCTGTTGATTAACATTTAAAATAAAATAACATCAGCAAAACAATTTAAATTCACTGTTTTATAAAAGCAAGTTGGGCTTCATCAAGGCCTAGTGTTTGAACTTTGTGCTCTGATACCACATGTCAATACCCATAATTTTCACAAAAATTAATTTTTTTTGATGTAACATAAATTGTATAGAGTCGCAGTTTGATAACCACTAACGGCTAGCGGATAATGAGATAGTTAACATAAATAATAATTAACTTCAAACATATAAGAACTAATACACATTAATTTTTGATATGATAAGTGTCTGATCTGCATTCATTTACTTCTAGTTTACTGACGAATTGATTTTTTCAAGTAGGTGAGAAGTTACGTTCTAACTGGGGCTTACTTAGCGATTGCTAACTTAGCTGGATTTTCTGGATCTTACAGGCTTGACAGGTAAATTTTGAACCAGTAAGAGTTTATTAAGGCATTAATCCAGATATATTTCTTTAGCATAAATATACTGCTAGAGTAAAAGTTTTCTTAATAGAATTCAAGGGTGCTATGAGTGAAAGTATCTTTCCTTTACTTGTTTTGCAACTAAGATAGTATTTTAAATTCATGTCGTAAAGATCAATAAATTGTCCCTATTGATTGTCTTTTATCAGATTGACTGCTACTTTATATCAATCTTCTTTTCATCTATATGCTAAGTTATTTACCAGTTCTTCATAGCGCTTATGATTTAGTATATCAACACTCTTACTGAAATAAGAGTTTCTTGCTATTGTTATTTCTAAAATTTAAAACACTACTTCAGTGTGGAGATAGACCTAAGGCCTTTCAAGAACGAGTTTACAAAAGAACCCTTAGCTCTACTTTTAATTGAGCTTCAGTAGGGGAAATTTAATAGCTTATTGTTGTACTATATTTATAAATGATCATTTGCACAAATGTTGTCAAGTTGTGGTTTCTATCTTCCAAATTTCTTCATGACATAAGTATGTGACGAAATTACATTATCATATTATTTATAATAACAAGTGATACTATATTTATTCTTGAATAGTTTTACTATTCTTTACTACCAAGTCTAATTTAGCCTTGGTTTGATTTGTTTAGAGTTTTGGTACCTTATGGAGACCAAAGGATCATGTACTTTCAAGAAGTTTATCTTACTCTTAGTACTATAGACTACATTCAAAAGAACGTGTTGTTCTAGGGTGTAAATACTATTTACTTTCATTTACACAATAATGATTTATAAACTAGCTTCTTATCCCCTAGTGTTTGCATAAACTAGTTCTAACAACATAGACATGCATCATTTATGGTTATAAAAAGAAATGGTTATTAGTGGTACTATCAACTCATGTTCAACAACTTTTACTATACTATTGATCTCTTCATAAAATGTTTTACAAAGAAGGATTATAAGATCTCTATAAACAAGGATATCGATGCAATATATGTTTTAGTTCATTACCAACGAAGATTCCAAGATTTATAATATAAGGTTTACCAATACCATATAAACCTCGTTCTTTATCATAGCTTGATTTTATGATTTATCAATGAAATGATACGTTTTGACTTTGTAGATTACGGTATCATTATAGTCATTGTTTAAATTATTGACAATAATTTGTTGTCTCGACAATTGCATTGACAACTATATCATTCGACCCATTTTGGACTGAATAATTTAGTGGGTATGTGGAACACTCACCACCGTGCATTGCATAACTTAAAAGCTCACCACGCAACCCTACTTCTCATTCTTCGTTGATGGTTTTGGTCTTTGCACTGTCTATTTTACGGCGGCCATGAGGGCTCACTTGTGCTCATCTCTAGCTCCATTGTCTGTGTGTAGAAAGGTGTTTCCACTCTAGTGTGTGGTTTTCAAGACTCACAGCTCGCACTTGGTTTTTCCTTTTGCATGCAATACTTTGCTGTGCATGTAGTTGTTCTCTGTCAGTAGTTTTTAGTGTTGTTTCCTTTTGTGGCCATTGCTAAAGATTACTCTTGCTCCAGTCATCGGTGTAGATGTATTGTGAGCCCTGTCGCCTTTGTCACTGGTGATCACTCAAATCCTCCTTGGCTCCCGAATATTTCACCTTCAGGTAAAGAGTTTATTTTATAATTGTTATAAATTTCTAGTTACAGTTTTATTTATAGAATAGCCAGTTTCTAACTATAACCCTGGGTTTGCTTGCAGGTTGTAGTTCGCTCTTACGCTTGGAAGAACCCTCTCCATGTTTGGATATACAACAAGACCTACGGGTAAGCCCCAGTTACAATGTGGCAATTCCCTTCTTGTATATATTAGGGAAAAAGGGTTTCAGTTGGAGAAGAAATACGGCCTCGGTTCCTTCGGTGTTGAAAATGCTTAGCTCAGTTGTTATTTAGTATTTTTTTGGTTGTTAAAAACCCTTTCCTGTAGCAGGGTGATTCCGGATTCGATGCCGTGACTTGCATTTCACTGTTCTCGACTTATTGACAGGTTTACAACCTTATGGCTAAGTAATGATAAACTCTATTTCTTAATAAGTGGAGGTTCTCTTGTCTTCATGGTTTTAATGGTTCTCTGTTTCGAATACTTTAATAAAATATACATTTTTTTATAAAAGTTATTATAGTAATGGAGTTTTTATAGGTTGATTGTTAGTTTTACCTTTCGAATCCTCAGCACGATGCTGGGTACATTGGCCCTGAGCTGGGTGAAGTAAATTTGTTAT
This sequence comes from Pseudotsuga menziesii, assembly GCA_001517045.1. Classification (NCBI taxonomy): domain Eukaryota; kingdom Viridiplantae; phylum Streptophyta; class Pinopsida; order Pinales; family Pinaceae; genus Pseudotsuga; species Pseudotsuga menziesii. The sequence continues at coordinate 406,177 of LPNX011023903.1, forward strand.
GTCTTAAGCCTTTCGTCCTGACAGAGTAATACATTTGGTTTAAAAAGGATTTTAAAGTTCGAGCTTTGTCTCGTTTATACATTAGTTTTATAACTTGTAAATTATGACTTTGTGTAATTTTAGTCTTCCCTTCCTCAATTGTTAATAATGGTAATTATTCATTTTAATATTTTTCTTGTAAATAAATAAAGATAATGTGAAGACTGTAAGTTCAGTCATAAGGTAAATTTTTATATGTTTATGCTTTTCAGTTAGGATAGAATATTAGGGTTTACTCTAAAGGGACCCTTATGTAAATATATTCTTAAAATTTCTTAATTGTGCGCTGGTTTCTGTTACTTCTTTCTCATTGTTATAATAGTATTGGAATTATTTATTTTGTTAAAATGTTTTCTTTTCTTTTAAATAAAAGGCTTATCAAAATGCTATATGTTCTTGTTATAAGATTGTACCCAGTCTAGTACATACTTCATTATTCTTAGTTTAATTTGCTTATTCTGTTTTAAAGAATACTTTTGTAAAAAGAAAGAAAATAGAACTAGGGTGTAGACCCTCAGGTGAAACTTACACAGATTTAGAGCTTGTTTGGAAAATAATTATTCTTGGAATAGGTAAATTCTTAGCTTCCTTCTATTTACTGTTTACACTTAAATTTTCATTTGTTTATTGCTTTGTTAATTAGTAAAGATTCAGAGTTATGTAATGTTTAAAAACATTAACTCTGAACTTTGATTATTTCTTCTTTAATAGTATTTGTAACATAATCCTATTCTAGTATATGTAAAATAATATGTTTTAAGCTGAAAGATATAAGTGTGGTTAAACCCTTGTTTTAGATACTTACCGTAGCTCATATAATTTTTATTGTATCAGTATAAATCTTTACTATAACTCTATTGTAATATTGCTATTTCTTTTCCAATATTTTTACATAGATAAGCTTGTTAAAACAATAAACATAAATACTTAGAACACTGTTCCTTTTAGTAATAACTTACATACTGAAATAAATTACTCTGCTATCTACAAAATGTAGAACCCTATCTATTATATTTGATCTCTTATCATTTTCTTTCATCTACTTAAGATATTCTAACTGTGCTGGAGTACGGCCTGATTTTCCAGGTGTGGAAAAACATAGTCTAGAAATTATTTTGATTCTAACACATTACTTTTCTAAATCAAATACATTTCTTCAATCATTTAAAGAGACTAATAAATTCTAACATTTTACAAACTGAATATTTAACATTCATATAACAGTCAGACTTAGATTTATCTATCTAACACAGTAAAACAAAATAATTTAGACCTGTTTAGGACAAACGACAACAGTGTTAGGAAGATGTTCCTCCCTACCAATCTCCTGGAGAGCGCTCAAACAACGCTTCCTCAGGACCTTCGAGCCTGTTCTTGGTCTTCTTGGTTGAGAACTGGCGGAGAATGCAAATAGTAGACTAATCGAATATCTCAGTAAAACACTTTGCTCTCAGCAGTAAGATCATTCAGCGTAAAAGCTGCACTAGATCAATTAGCAGTTATCCCCTCAAAAATTTCCACAGTTCCCTTCCATTGAATTTCTCTGAAGTACATTCATTCACCTGAATGATCACCTCTCTAGAATGAGCAGCCTTAGCTCTCTTCAATGGGAATTTTTATAAAGATTGCCTAGGTCTTTTGGGTTAGTTTTCATTAATTAAGCCACCTACTCTGATTCCACTTTCTTGGGGAATCATGACCCCAAATGTAGGGAGGTTTCCACCTGCAACAGTTGGAAGTGGTCTGAGGATGCTGCCACATGTCAGTTTTCTCTCCACCCAGTCTCCTCCACCAATTTGATCAGTAAACACTCTTTAACAGCTCTCCTAAGTTGTCATCTCCTCCTCATTAGAGGAAATTTGGGGTCTAAAATGGGCCTTATAAGAAGACGTGCCAACAATAAATTTTATGAGTTGGAATTCAAGAACCAATAGAATTTCAATAAAACGAGTCAACCATAATGGTTGAATTGACATATTTGTCATAAAAGAAAACTACTTTTTTGTTCGTATTTTTGACATATCTCCCTTTGTTTTTACTCAAATTTCAAGCGGGAGAGCTCATTGGATGTGGAATTTAATTCCACTTCCAACGAGTACCCACATTGCATATTTTTTACGGACCTCGCTACCCCAAAAATAAGAAATACCTGAAAAATGTGATGATGACATCATCATCATGTTTTTTTATTTATAAATAAGGGTACTCGTTGGATGCGGAATTAAATTACCCATCCAATGAGCTATCCCGCTCAGAATTTGAGTAAAAACACAGGGAGATATGTCAAAAATATGAACAAAAAAAGTAGTTTTTTTCATTCTTCCTCCAAAATTAATAACTATTATTTTATTATTTTACTTCAGAGGCCTATTTTAGACCTCAAATCTCCTCTAATGTTATTTATTTATAAATAAAATATTCAGAATTACATTAAATATCCTTGACTCTGCTGAGCAACTTAGCATAAAATTTAACATATTTCCTCAAATAACATCAAATAATATAAAATTATTTTTGCAAAATTGGGGCATGTGACAGCACCCATCATGTGTGCCTTCAACAAGTGCACCCATTGCTTCATGTCCATGGAAAAACTGTCTAGAAAATATACCCATTGCAACATATCTATCTCATTCACATTGCAAGGTGTCTCTAGTAGGTACACCCATCACTTTGTGCCTATTGCACATCCCTCCAACATTTTATCCGAAGTGTGCCCACTTGGTCCACCCAATCAATGTGTCTTTGACTAAACATGCCCACACCCTCTATAAGACAATCGTTTACTTCACCCATCATGCATCATGCATGTATGTCAATGGTTTCCCACAGAAACCTTTATTGGCTCATAAAGTTGCTTCTTTATATCTATGACCTGTGTGGGAAGCCATTGTCTAGGATGCACCTTTTCTTTGAGCAAGGGAAGCCAACATCCATTGTGTGCCTTGTTGATGGGCCAAGGAACCCTTGATTGAATCTTGTAGTCCATAACCTTTGGTCATGCTTGTTTATGTCAGCAAGTGACCATTGAGGTGATCATGCGACGGAGGTTCCTGAAGCCTCATAAGGATTACGCCTTAAATTATCCCCTATTAAAATTCATTGATATCCTCATCAACATCCTCAATATTTCCCATCCCAAGTTTGTTTTCCATGCTCATGTACCCATTTGTGGTTTCCTCCAGTCACTCCACACTATCTCCAACAACCACTTACGCAACAAATGTTTCCATTGAGAGAAATAATTTGCTTAAGTATACCCACAATGTCTCTTGGATGCCTCAGTTGCAATTGTTTCCTCTCATTGTTATCACCAAACTCTATTGTAACTGTCTCTTACTATTGCGACAACTCAACCTTCACAATAAGGTTGTCCAAATGGCCAAGTTTTGTGCTCCCTTTATTTACTGCTACTTTGGTACATAGCCATTCTGCCATGTATCTGCACATTGATGGAACCCATGTTATAAACTAGTTGTATATTTAATCTAACAGTCAAATCCATCCCATGAGAATGGATTTTCTCATGCCAAAATTGACCCTTTCATTCTGTAATTCAATTAACCTGTAAAACTCTTCTAGTCTAAGGAAAGTCACTACCCTTTCCTTAAAACTACTACAAAGGGACTTCTCTTACCTTTGTCTCCTGTTTCACTTAAGAAAGTTTCCCAAGGCACCTTTCCAAAGCCACCCAAAAATCCATTACTTGCTCCTAGGAAACATATCAACCTCATGTTGCTACCCATAAACATAGTTTGGCAAGTAGTCATCAACACCAATGCTAAACAAATTCTGACTTGAGCTCCGTACATAAGTATCTCAGAACCAGGTCACTTTTCAATGGTGTGCAAGCCAATTATTCTAATTGAGTAGGTGTCAATTGGTATTCATAAACCCTCATTGCATACCTACATAAATCGACAATGACATTTGGGTCTCTATTGAGTAAGTCATCCTTTTCCACTGCTATTCCCAATTGAGAGTCTTGAATTGTCCTTGTGATGTGCAAAGGTTCCTCATCCATCTTCATAACTCTATTAGGGAATTCATATTCTACCAATACCTCTTCATTGTGTGGAAGTTCCTCTTCCATGTTCACAACTTAGTGCTTATTCCTCTCTTTTTTTCCCACGTGCTGGTTCACTCAACCCTTTATCAAGTGGTTAAGTCTTCTCAACTTACACTAGGTGTTACAAGTTCTCAAAAACAATAGAAATGTCACCCTTATCTTTCCATTCATCATGGAGATGAAGAGATTGACTTATGAAAGGTTCTATGAATGTCACATGCCCCAATTTTGCAAAATAATATTATCTTATTTTGATTTTATAAAAAGAGTGTTACTGGTCAAGTTGCTGGAGGAGACTAGGTGGAGAGCAAATAGACAAGTGGCAGAGTCCTCAAACACTTCCAATGTTGCAGGTGGCAACCTCCCTACATTTGGGGTCATGATCCCCCAAGAAAGTGGGATCAGAGCAGGTGGCTCAATTAATGACAACTAACCCAAAAAAGACCTAGGCAATCTTAATAAAAAATCCCATTGAAGAGAGCTGAAGCTACTCATTCCAGGAGAGGAATCATTCAGGTGAATGCACTTCAAGGAATTCATTGGGAAGGGAATTTTTGTGGAAGGTGTTTGAGGGGTAAACTACAAAAAGTGATATAGTACAGCTTTCCAGCTGAAAGATCTTGCTGCAAAGTGCAGAGTTGGTACTGAGTCATTGGACTAGTAATTTTTTGTTTGCTCCACCCAGTTGCAGCCAAGGAGATGAGGAACGGGCTCGGGGGTCCTGAGAAGTCGCTGTTTGAGCGCTCTCCAGGAGTTGGTAGGGAGGAACAACCTCCCAATGCTGTTGTCATCCAGCTTTAAAACAGGTTCTACAATCTTTTAATTGCCGTGTTAAAGTTTATATCTGAGTATGAACAAATAATGAATGATTTATATGTTATGTTGTGAACTAATAAGCTTGAAATCTCTTAGTTGTTTGAATGCTGAATCTGTAATCTGCTGAAAATTAATCCTACCTGTGTTTTTCCCCATCTAGAGTAAACCAGATCGTACTCTAGCACAGGTAGTGTGATTAAAATGAATGAAGTATGATAGGAATCTGAAATGAATAGAGTACTTATGTTTTTCAGAGTATTGAAATATTTTCTTTTAGTAGATAATTGCTTCCAGAAAGAATATTAATCCGTTTAGTAGGGTTTTTGTTAGAACCAGACTGTGTATTAATAATATTAGAAATAAAATAGGATCATATTATTTTACTAATAGCAGTGTGTTCAAGTATGTAAGCCATTCTTTTACATAGTACCTTCTTTGATAAACTATACATCTACACTAAAATAGAAGAAATAGAAATTCCAGTTAAATGTTTGTTATTTATGTTAAGTAAAGAATGTAAATATGGTTCTATTAGTTTATATCTTTTCCTAATAATAATAGCAATTTTACCTGCAACTATCTGAACTCTAAGTAAGGTTTGGTAATCTAATTAAATTCTGAAGATAAACTAATTTGAGATAAGGAATATAAATAGGCAGGGAATTTTCTAAATAGGCAGGGAATTAAAATAACTAATTTGTTTTGAAGACAGCGGAGTCGGCTAAGTTGTTTTGTACGCAGGAATTTTCTAAATAGGCAGGGATCACGCACCTGGTAGCAGTTGTTGAGCTGGGAGACAAGTAGCTGGGAGTCCAAGAACACATGAAGGTGACATATGCCAATCTGGAGGGCAGCAGTTAGGAGACCGGTCACAGCATCATACTCCGCCTGGTTATTGGTAGCAGCACCGATACATATTCCGTCAAGGTGGATGCGTTCGTTGGAAGGGGAGTATAAGACCCATGCTGCAGAAGCTAGGTTGGGAGACCAGCGGCTGGCACCATCAGCGAAGCCGATGTAACAAGGTGGAAGAGGATCCATCTGTGGGCATGCAAAAATGCGATGAATGTGAGATTGTGGTAAAAAACGGTGAAAAACAAAAAGAGAGCAAACTGTGCAAATGCGGACCAATGAGGTCGCGGTTTCAGTTATGGGTAGAAACGTTTAAGATACAACCCATTCCGGGGGTTGGATAAGGGTCGTCCTTCAGAGTCTGCTAAAATGTATGCCCCCTTGCCGAGGCAAGTTTGCACAATGTAAGGGCCTTGCCACATGGACTCGAATTTTCCTTTACCTTTTTTGTCGTTGGCTTGGTCATAGGTGAGGACGAGGTCCCCTTCGTGGAAAGTTCGAGGGTGGACATGTTTGTCATAATGGGCTTTGGAGCGTGTTTTGGAAGATTTGATATTCTGGAGAGTGGCACGACGATCTTCATCGGCTTGTTCGAGGGATAGCAGACGTTGCTCAAGGGGGGAGGTATCGGGGAGGAGCTCAACAGTGATGTGTAAGGCAGGTATCTGACACTCAATGGAGAGGACAGACTCTACACCATGAACCAAATGAAATGGGGTAAAACCAGTGGTGGTCTTGGTGGATGTACGGTAAGCCCATAAGGCAGGAAATAGCATATGGTGCCAATTTGACTTATGCCGATCGACGGTGCGTTGGAGTATGGTTTTCAGGATTTTGTTAACTGCTTCTACTTGACCGTTCCCTTGGGGGTAGTAAGCCAAGGAAAATTGGTGTTCGAGCTTGAGGAGGGTGGATAACTCGTGCCAAACACGATCTTCAAAATGTGATCCGTGGTCAGATACCAACTGTTGAGGGACCTCGAATCTAGTGATGACATGGTTGAAGAAGAAACGGGCAGCAGTGTCAGCCTTACAATTGAAGGTGGGCATGGCTTCCACCCATTTGGTGAAGTAATCGATGGTGACAATGATGTACTTATGGCCGTTCGCCGATGTGGGTCTACACTCCATGAAGTCGATGGCCCACTTGCAAAAGGGACCAACGGTGACTACTGGGTGTAACGGAGCAGGTGGTGTCCGAGCTTTGGGGGCGAAAAGTTGGCAGTTATGGCAATGCTTGACCGCATTGATGCAGTCGGTGAATAGTGTGGGCCAGAAATATCCGGCGCGGTCGACCTTTTGGGCAGTGGCCATCCCTGAGAAATGGCCGCCGCAGGCACCGCTATGACAATCATTAAGGACTTGTTCAGCTTCCTCGTGTGTAAGGCAACGACGAAGAATTGTGTCGATTCCTTGCCGGTAAAGGACATCTCCAATGAGGAGGTAGCGAGAGGCATGGTGACGGATACGACGACGTCCGTTCCGAGTGACTGTGGGTTGAAACTTCTGCATTCGCAGGTATAACAAGATATCGCCGTACCATGGGTCATCGGACGAGATGGTAAATAAATGATTATAGGGTAACTCTTCGGAGATAGGTGGGGCTGGGATAAAGGAAGGGAGATCCGTCATGAGCTGGGAAAGTGCAAGGGCTTTGGTGCTCTTGGGTGTTCGGAAAGTGAGGTCATATTCCTGGAGGATAATGACCCATTTAGCCACACGACCTTGCAGGAGCCCCTGGTTTAAGAGATAGACCATGGGGTTAGAGTCGGCGACGACTGTGGTATGACTAAGTAAAATGTAGTGTCGCAATTTTTGGACGGAAAAGACCACTGCTAGGGCTAGTCTCTCCTCATGTGGATAACGTAGGGGTGGGCCGGACAAGGTCTGGCTGACGTAGTAAATGACATGTTCTTGGCATGAGGCGTCTTCTTGGACCAAGACTCCTGACACAGCATACTCGGATGCCGAGATGTAGAGGATGAAGTCTTGAGAGAAATCCGGAGGGGAGATCAAGGGGGCTTGTGTGAGAGATTTCTTGAGGGCATTAAATGCAGCTTCTGCTTGCTCGTCCCAGACAAAGGGTACTTGGGTATGGAGTAGGCGCAAGAAACCATGAACGGTTGTGGCGTAATCGGGAATGAAGCGTCGAAGGAAATTAGATCGCCCTTGCAGACTTTGGAGCTGCCTGAGCGTTCGGGGAGAGGGAAGGTCTAAAATGGCTTGGACTTTCAGTGGATCAACAGTAATTCCTTTGTGGGAAACAATGAACCCCAACAATCGGCCTGCCAGAACGCAAAAAACACACTTGTGTGGGTTCAAGCGGATCTGATATTTGCGACAACGCAGAAAAACTTGCCGAAGGTCGTTTAGGTGGTCTGATCGTATTCGGGAACGAGCTGTAAGGTGATCTAAGTATACGAGCAGGACTTGGACCAAATCATGAAAACAATAGGTCATGGCCCGCTGGAATGTTGCACCAGCATTTTTGAGGCCGAAGGGCATAACACGATAGGAAAAAGTGCCCCATGGGGTAGTAAAGGCGGTCTTGTCTTGGTCTTCCTTGTGGATTTGTATCTGATTATATCCGGAAAAACCGTCCATGAATGAGAGGACTTCATGCCCCGCACACACATCGATGAGCTGGTTAATGAATGGCGTAGGGAAATTGTCTTTGGGACAGGCGCGGTTTAGATCTCGGAAGTCAGTGCATACTCTAAGGGTGCCTTGTTTCTTGTT
>LPNX011023947.1:0-35301 GCA_001517045.1 Pseudotsuga menziesii
TATATATATATATAATGTAATTTTTTTTTACTCAAACTATGCGATTGGATATCAAGCTAATCTGAAAGCTATGTAAATATTATGTTGATAAATAATATAAATGGACCAAGATAGATGTGTAATGTTTACTAAAGGTGCGATGATTCCACTAGAGGGAAAGATGAAAGGGGGCCTATGGGGGATTGAATCCTTAATTGCCAATTGTCAGCCATAGAGCTAGTGCAATTGCTGCCACAAGCCTTGAATGAGCCAATTACTACCTTTTTGTGCTATCACCCAATCATTTAATTTTTGTGTGAGATTGGTGGGAGAAGTCCCTTTATGTAGTTAAGGAGGGATGGGGATGTAGGTTCTTTTGTGATGATTGTAGGAGGAATTTACCCTACAATCATAAGTTATGTCAAGGGAGCCAACTGCTTTCCCTTCTATGCTACCTTGGATTCAATCATTGATTTAACCTTCAGGCTTGCATGCTTGTGGACCCATTTTTTACACTCATGCATCCATTCACCCAGACTTACACTCCCCTCTAATTTACGTTCAAGTTTTGAATCTTATATTTTTGCACCCTCACACTGACTTACACTAAGACAGATTCCTCGATGAGTTTACACTTAGACTTATACCCTGCGACTGATTAATGCCGTTAGACACTTCTCTTTGTTGTCGCAAAGAATCACCCTTCGCGGAGACATGCGTTTCACTTGACTTCGTTAACCATCTCCGTCACTAGAAACTATGTTTCACTCGGTATCTGAACCTTTATCTTGATCTGGAGAGAGAAAGAGAGAGAGAGTTGGATATAAGTGAGGCTTGAGACCTTACCTTGGAGTTCTGCTACTTGTACTTGCTCGAGAATCCATGAGTGAAAGGTATAGGTAGATATCCAATAGTACGCAATTGGCTGGACTCTTTCTATGCACGCATTGGAAGCACTTGGCAAGATGGATTTCCTGAGGGCCTTGGATTTGTGAAGGAGATGCCTGAGCCTAGAAGGTGTTGTGTGGGGCAGGTATTATGGAGCCAAGGATATTTTGGATGAGTGAGGACACTGTGTGGTTCTATATGAACGTTTGATTGAGCATGGAGAGCAAACTGGGCTGTGGATCGAGATATAATAGCATGTAGGTGTTTCCTTTGTTCTGATGGACTCATATCTCAACTCGAGGGTGGACTCTAAGCATAAATAATGTATGTTGGACAAAGTATGTACAATTGGGTGGAAAATTTCACTTACACAACTAGTTGCTTAGATCCTTGTTCCATATAAGTATTTCTTTGTGTTTGAATATGAAATGTTGTTGCTTGATGAGAAATGAGTTATGATTATGCTTGTGTTATATTATATTGGAAAATGCATGTGTCATGTGTGTGGATTGAATTAAATTTGGTTATGTTTGTTATTATGCTTCTGCACACTATTATTCTCAATATAGATTGTTTATGGCCTTCAGGCTTAATTAAGAACCCATAATCATTCATATCCCCCTCTATGTTGTTCAACTGAAGGATAGAGATGTTATAGAAGGAGTTAGCCTTTAAATATACTGAAAAGTACAAATGGTATGCAAAATAATAGAATGTACCTTCAAGAAAAAGATGCTCTACTTTCTCCCTAACAGATGGACCTAAAAGTAGTCTTACATGCCATCATTGCACTATTAGGCTATCAGACAACTGCGTATGAAAGGGTAAACAAAAGAATGTTATGAAACATAGTTATACCTGCTCCTTATCTTCAATGATTTGGGCCTTCACCTTCACCTCATATTTAATGATGTCCAAGAGTAGTTGAAAAGTTTCAATTTTCTCTAGAAGCTTGAGTGTTTTCAAAGCTTTAGGCGTTTCATGTGCCAAGGGATGTATGAGAAAAATGCACAGCTTGGTCAACTCGCTTGTCCTTCTTCAAACGATCTTTTATTTGATTAGCACTTGACACAACTCTATAATTTGGTTGTATATGAACTTAAGGATGTTGAAAACTTTGAAACACCTCGACATTGCTCCTTCCAAAATCTATCATTAGTACATCATAAGTAGAGTTTGATGTAGTCTTCATAGTGTCGAAGAAGACATTTGGTCTTTTCAAGTTCAAATGAAAGGTTTAAACATATGATTTACACCTTGAATCCATTGCTTTCGTTATAGGAGATATTTTTATCATTTTCATGATAAGGATAAAATGTTTCCTGCATGTTTCGCCATCATAAATTTTAATAAACATAGCCATCTCTTATGTGCGCAACAATTTAACAACTTTTGTTGGCAATTCTGCTTGAGTATATGAGTTGAGCTACAATATGATCTCTTTCCTTCCTTTAAGACGATACATGAGGGTTGAAGGTTCTTTTACTACTGTCTCTCAAAACATTGTTGGGTGGAGGTTTGGGTCATTTTCTTTCTTGGTGCTATATATATATATATAGATGATACATGAGGGGCCAAGCTTCTTTTACCTCTATCTCTCAAACCATTTTTGGGTGGAGGTTTGGGTCATTTCCCCCCCTACACACACACACACACACACACACACACATATATTTTGTTGGGTGGAGGTTTGGGTCATTTCCTTTCTTTATATATATATAACAAAACTTGAGCTTGTCATGTCGAGAAGGTCAGTTCTCAAGGCATTTGCTAATACTGTTGGGTATCAAACGATTCCTAGAATAATCTGTGTTATATCTACAAAGCGACTTCACTATGATCATGCTAAATTTTCCAGCCATTGATCTACAAGAAAATATGAAAGCTGTAGGAAGGGAATTATGCAGTGGAATAATCAAGGAGAATGTAAACTGAATAGGAAATTCCATAGAAATTCATGCCACAAATTTAAGATAAATTAGATAAGAATTGCTCAGATAATCACAACATTAATATTCATTCATTAATCAATAATACAATGATTATACAATAAATAAAATTTGAATACTGTGGATAGGATTCGAATCTACCAGCCCAAGCTGACTGAATAGCTAACTCTGTGTGTCTAAATCACTGCTGGAGCTCACTAGTATAACTCCAGATGTCTAAATCAGTCTACATTCAGTTAAATGATGAGGTAGGTGGTAAAAATGCGCCACTCTCCCTGCATGCATGCAAAACTGGTGACTAACAAAAAGTGGTCTAACTGATTGCAACTAGAGGTTAACTCAACATAACTGCTTACCTACCACAACAAACTAATGGAGGTTGTTGGTGGCACTTAGAGTGGGATCCTATAATGTAGGGATTTCTCCCAGAGACACATAAACTCATGCATGCACATGTAGTAAGTGGAAGATAATCTCTAAGTGTGTCCCCCATACTTTAGTACAATAATAATAACTTACTAAGTTAGGAAATATGACCAAATAGACTATATTAGACAAAGGAGGATTAATTAATCATAACACCCCTCCTTAATCCTAACTTTGGACAACTTGGGCCCTGGCGATTAGACCAAAAGTCACCCATACAATCTAAATGAATAAAATACTGCTTAATAAAATACGGAAAATGGGGAAAACCTCATGGGAACCCCCCCCCTCAAAATAAGCAGGAATCAGGAAACAAGGTTCCATACTTAATATAATTTTTTTCTCTTTGAACAAAAACTTGTGAAAAAATTGCTATAATATGCAACTTAGTGGAGTAGCCATGCAAAACCATGGTTATTATGTGCATCAACATCCTTGGATTGTGCATGTGAACCTTTCCATCTTCTTCCGATCTGCTGAATGTTGCTTTTGTCTTCTTTTTGGAGGAGGAATGGAATGATCGATTTTGTTCATTAGTGGGCCAAATTGTGGATCAATCTTCATCATCAAGTAACATCTCTTTGGAAGTTTGTTGCACCACTTTGTATGCAACAAAGTTGTGTGAGAGAGTGCAACATGTTCATTATGATACTGGGATCTCGTTCTTCTTCTATAATCTGGATCCCTAGCAACATTCCCAACTGCTTCATTGAGCTTTTCAACCCATTTAGGCTTTTGTTTTGAAATAGGAGTTGGATATGGATCTAGACCATCTTGAGGTACAATCTCAATATCAAGATCATGTTGATCTTGTTCCTCATATTCTGAAACTAAAATATTAGACAACATATCATTATCTACAAATGGAGATGAAAGAGAGTTTTTGCCTTCCCTTTCAAATAGTTGCTGAGATTGTATTGGAGCCGAGTATGGCAGAAAATGTGAGGATTCATATGCCTTGGAGGCATGGTTTACAACACCCTTCGTTATAATCTTCCCAGTTGAAATATCTGATATCTCCACCGAGTCAGGACCAAATACAACTTGCTTTGGCGAGCTAGTATGTGTCATCTGATAAACATATAACAAATTTGATTGCAAGAAAGGGAACATAGAGTACATTCTTGAACTCTCCATGCTGGATTTTAATAGAACCTCTCACAAAATCTGGGATCTATGAATTATCCCCCATACGAATGCTAGGTCCTCCTGAGAGATCTAGAGTAGCGAAGGATTCTTTGGAGGAAACCATGTGGTTGGATGCTCTTGAATCAATCAGATAGGATTTTGACTGAGTGAAGCCTTCTTTCAAAGCTTGGAACCTCTCATATTCTTCAGTCTGCTCTCCAGCTTCAGACATCTCTGCACCTTGTGGAAGGGAAATATTGTTCTATTCAAGGAGTTTTGTCCATTGGTCAATGATCTTCTTCATGCACCGACTCTCTGGATGAAAGCCTCTCATACAGTATGGACATTTATCCTTCTTGAATTTCTTCTTTTTTCTTGGAACCTGATGCTCCACTGGAATACTGTTGATTCTCCTTTGAATTCAAATCAAATTTTTTGGTCTCCTTCCTATTGTGCTTCCCTCTTACTTGCACATTGTTTGAGTCTCCTACTAATTCTTGATTCTTGAAGGTTCGAAGCACTACCATATGAATCAATTTGTCTTTCTCTTGTATCAAAGACTCAATAAAAGCATCTAGAGAAGGCATCTTCCAATTTGGAATGGAAACTCTTCCGGAATGGAATGTAGAGACAAAGATTGAGATATCTGAGCCAATGTTGCTCAACACTAATAACACAAGCTGCTCATCTTTCCTCTCTATCCCACATTGTTTGCGTTGAAGTAATAGTGCTTTGTACTTGGCAAAGAATTGCTGAATAGTATCGAAACTGTCACATGCCCCAATTTTGCAAAAATAATATTATCTTATTTGATTTTATTTAAAGACATTATGTTAAATTTTATGCTAAGTTGTAATTGATGACTCAGCAGAGTCAAGGATGTTGAATGTATTTCTGAATATTTTAATTATAAACAAATGAAAAGTGGAGACAACAGCTTAGGTGAGCTGTTAAAATAGTGTTTACTGGTCAAGTTGGTGGAGGAGACTGGGTGGAGAGCAAACAGACATGTGGCATCATCCTCAAACACTTCCAACTGTTGCAGGTGGCAACCTCCCTACATTTGGGTTCATGATACCCTAAGAAAGTGGGATCAGAGCAGGTGGTTCAATTAATGACAAACTGACCCAAAAGACATAGGCAATCTTATAAAAATGCCCATTGAATAGAGTTGAGGCTGCTCATTCTAGAGAAGTGATCATTCAGGTGAATGAACTTCAGAGAATTCAATGGCAAGGGAATTTGTGGAAAGTGTTTGAGGGGTTAAACTACTGAGTGATCTAGTGCAACTTTTCAGCTGAAGGATCTTACTGCTGTGTGCAGAATCATTACGGAGTCATTGGACTAGTTTATTGTTTGCTTGTTCCACTAGTTCTTAGCCAAGGAGACCAGGAACAGGCTCGGGGGTCCTGAGGAGACGCTGTTTGAGTGCTCTCCAGGAGTTGGTAGGGAGGAACGAACTCCTAACGCTGTTGTTGTCTAGCTTAATCAAGTTCTACAATCTTTTTGTTTTACTGTGTTAAATGATAAAAAGTGAATCTAATTGTTATGTTAAATGTTTAGTTGCAAATATTAGAGTTAGTAATCTTATAGATATTTGAAAGAATGAACCTGAAATAGATGTAAAATAATCCTAACCTGCATACTCCAGACCAGACCGTACTCCAGCACAGGCAATGTATTTAAAATAGATGAAGGATATGATAGGAATCTGAAATGAATAGATGTATTATGCATTTCATAATATCAGAGTAATCTATTTCTGTATGTAAGTTGTTATCAGAAAAGAACATTGACATGTTATTTATATATATATTTTTAAACCAGCTTGCTGATGTAAGTATGCTAGAAAAGAAATAGCCATAACTCTTTACAGGTAGCAGGTTTATCATATTAATAAGTTATTCAAGTAGATAAGTTATTATTCTTACACAGGACTTTATTTCGTGATTAAAATCAAAATATGCAGGAGGGTAAACTATGATATATTATATATATATATATATATACTTTTCCTTGTAATTATATTTTTAACCTGTAGCAGAGGTAGTAGAAATAACTCGGACAAACCACTTTATTTTATTCTACTAAGTAAAGATTTAAATAAAAAATAGTTAGTTTATTTACTGTTAATAATAACTGACTATATCCACAATTATTCTAACCTCAAGTAGAGAGTTATTATCATAATTAAATTCTAAAGAACAAACAAGTACAGAGTTTATGTACATCTTATCAAAGAACTTTAATAAACCCTATCTGTATTTTATTAAATTAAAACAACTAAAATATGATAATAAATGTTTATTTATAAAAAAGAACTATTTATTTTAACCTATACAAACAAATTATACTTGTAAAAGAAAATACAGGGTCGAAACCCTAATAACAAACAAAATAAGTAAATGACAATCATTTAAGCGATAATCCAATTATTTGGATTATTTATTATTAAACAACTAAACTGTTATAAATTATTGCAGTCCTTTAAGGACATTGAAAGGACAATCATAATAATATAACTGGAAATTTACACTATATACCTGTAACAATAATTAAATCAATTAGACTAGTTAACTAAAGCTTAAAGAACAAACTAAAGAATTTATTTTACACAAGGGTTACCTACAGGAAACCCTAGCTCGAATTTCTGAGCCTGGAGGTAAATAATTATATAATATGATGGAAGAACAGTCTTAAGCCATTAATAATATTCTTTAGGAAAAATAATCAATATACAACAAAATTTCTATTTCACAGGCGAATAGGGTAAAAACCCTAGTTTACAAAGTCACCATAAGAGCTTAAAGATAAACTGAGTCTAAGCTCAAAGGATAATCTTTATGCTTTAAAAGAAACTATGTATTGCTTGACAGGTCGTAAAGGCTTTAAATATAAACATTGTACAAAAATGAGAAACAAACATTTACAAGTCACAGCTTGATTCGGAGTCACCCTGCTGTAGGCAAGGGTTTAAACAAAAATCAAAACTAGTAAACTAAGGAACAACAACCCAAGACTAGGTAACAACCATGCTGTAAATTTTTCCAAGTGGAAACTGTCCCCTAAGGGCTACATAAGCAGGGAAAGCCATTTGATAACCAGGGCTTACCCGTAGCCAGAGCGCCGGTCCTTTTGTTAAGTGTTTTCTGTCAAGGGTTATGCGAACTGTCACCTGCAAAATGAAAATCAAAGTTCAATTAAAAACTTGCTTTCAAAACTAAATACTGAAAACAAAATCTAGTTTTAAAAACTCTCAAATGCTTACATTACCTGGAGGCGAAGGTTATGGAGCCACGAAGGACCAACATCATCGCAACCAGCGTAACAAGAACCCAAAAATTCATCCTCGCAGTGACAGAGATGACATGGACTCATGTACAAGCCACACTGACAGCAATAGCAAGAACAAGCATGAGCAACGGCCACGAAAGAACTAAACAATGAAGCTGGAGCTGTCACCAACAAGCAAGGCGTGAAAATGAAAATCTCAAACCCTACGATGAGGGCAATGCTTTAACCAATAGTAAGCAAATCTTAACCTATCTCTGCAATGAAAGACCACCGATGAACAAGAAGGAGCCACATATAGGCTGTAAGCCTTATGCTACGAATCTCAACAAACCCTTACAGAGATAAAAACTCACAGTACAAATAATGAGTTATAAAACTGAATAGTGGAAGCTGAAACAACTCAAATCAAGACTCGTAGCACAACTATCAACTAGAAGGGTATCGTGGCCGCCATGAGAATGGTTGTAGAGCAGCCCGAAGGCCCAAGAACCATGGAGGGAAATGACAAAGAGTAGGGTTACAAAGAATTTATATCTCTAATGCACGGACAGGAGAAGTCCACGTGCCCACTGGAAAAATTAAACAATGCATGGGTCGAGCTCTATAGTCACCTGCATGCCAATAATTTACAATTATTTATATAATGATTCGTGAACAAATAATGCAGGAACTATATTGATCAATCATTTATAAAGTTCATCGTTCACATAATATGTTTATAACATAATGTTGTTTGGGCGTTAGATAACAAGAAACCTCAGATCATTGACCAATCGAAGATATGGTAATCATATAGTTCAATACTATTATGATCGCTTATATTTGATTTATAAAAAAGACCCTTTACTCATAAACCAATCAATTTAGGGTGGAAATGATTCCTCAAATCGTTTACAAATGTTGATATTATAATGTGAACATTATGATTACCATGTTTATCCATGTTAAAATATAATAACTATTTGTTTAATGTAAAGTCCAAGATGAAATGTGCAAAATCATAGAACAACTATATATTTCTATGTTTCTATATATATTATGGTCAACGCAAGGCTAGACTCCTCTAAACCCATGACTCTAATGGAGTTTATGATAAAAGTTGATTAGCACAATAGAGATTAGAATCATAAACTCTTTACAAGATCAATGTTGTTTAGACTTGTTTAGGAGCTTCAAATTAAATGGTAGAATTGTATGCTTATAAACATAATAATAATATATATATGTAAAACCAACGTTCAATTGGAAATAAATGATAAATATGGCTAATATGGTAAAAGAATATATACAGAACTCTTTTACATAGTTTATTTGGAATTAGACTTTAATAGTCATTGGTTGTTTCTCAACATGGCATTTTGTTGGTAAATTACCATGTCTTTATACTTAGTAGAATGATTTTATGCTTACACAAAATAACTGGTCCTTAGCATAGGATAGAAGGTTGATATTTATAGAAACATCAACCTTAGAAGCTATTGGTAGATAGTAACTTAATACAAGTAAAGTATTATAGGACAATAAGAATTTAAAATGGATTGATCCTTCTCGAGTCTATAATCAATAGAACCTCATGGTTTGACATAGATTTAAGAGATGTAGACAACAACGTTTTCTTATGAAAATACACTATCGTTTTTACACTTATCAACTTAATTGTCAAAAGTTTACAGGCTGTAAGTTTCCCTACAGAAGTTAAATATCGAACAACTTGATACTCAAATAGGTGGTATGATAATGTATAATAACTCAAAGTACAATCAGTATAACGTTGCAAGTAATGCTTATTAAAGTAGAAGTTATCAAGCAACTAAGATTACACGTTTAGAGCCACATAAAGTATTTTACTGTCGCTACGTACATTAAAGAAAGAAACTCAATCATCTAAACTTCGTTTACAAGAACAAGTGAAGAAAACAAACTGGTTTTACCTCACGGAAGTTCGTTTGAAATATAGCAGCTTATTTACTAAGCTTATTAATTGCAGTTTGAAATACTGCTGGATAATTTATGAAATTAAAAACGTTACTCGATCATTCATACCTGTAAACTTGTAAGAACAAGTAATCTTTCTGCATTAGCATAAATTCTAAGTAAGCCTAGGATTTCAAAGTCAGATTCCACCTACTGGTCATAAAGAAAACTCATCAGTAAACTGAAATAAAACAATGCGCAAGTTAAAATTAATCTTGTTACAAAAAGTAAATTGCTAAGTTAACATAATTGAGATTATGTAATACTAATCTTTTAACTGTTTCTTTTATTGCTAACCTTTAGCTGTTAGTAAACCATAGTTTCAGCGTTTTATTTTATCTCAAAATTTTAAATTTTTGTGAAAATTTGGGGTTTTGACAGAAACTGCTAGGTTGTAGTGCAATGAGCTCATTCTCTAGAATATGCCCCCAAATCTCTGATTATTTTCCAAACAAAGATTCAAGCTTTTCCCAAGATTCCTTTAGAGTCTCGAGTCCCTCAATATCAAACAAAAGATCCCTAGAGATGTGGATGCACATGAAGCCGGAGGCTTCATCGAGTCAAATTAGAAACTTGTTCTTCTCAACATACTGTTGGGGCTCAACTTCTCTTCCCACTGTCATCCTAACCAGGCCTTTGTTGCGTAAGGCTACCTGCATATCTGCCCTCCAATAAATGTAATTGAAGGGTGTAAGGATTCTAGGTATGAGAGCTTAAGAATTCTCTATTTTTTTGTATGCTAATCAATCAATTCTTCAAGAAGCTACGTAGATACCTGCAAAGAACACTGCAAAACCAATTCAATTCATAATCTTATGTTAGTACAAGCCTTTCTACCTTAACATGTGCACTTTATCAGAGTCTGCACACATGCCGAGACTTCTCTGGACATAATCTAGAGTTAGCAAGGCAATAATTGCAGGAATTATGTGGAAACTCAGCTGCTTTTGGTGCACAATGGAGGTTGAACAAGGTTTGCTGCTAGCATGATCAAGGCTCTGATACCATGTTAAATTTGTGAACCATTGATCTACAAGAAAATATGAAAGTTGCAGGAAGGGAATTATGCAGTGGAATAATCAAAGAGAATGTACACTGAAAATTGAAATTCATACCACAAATTTTAGATAAATTGAACAAGAATTGCTCAGATAATCACAACATTAATCTTCATTCATTAATCAATAATACAATGATTATACGATAAATAGAATTCAAATATTGTGGATAGGATTCGAATCTACCAGTTCAAGGTGAATGGATAACTAACTCAGTGTGTCTAAATTATTTCTAAAGCTCACTAGTCTAACCCTGGATGTCTAAATCAACATACAATTAGTTAACTGATGAGGTAGGTGGGAAAAATGTGACACTCTCCTTGCATGTGTGCAATCCCGACGCTAGACTAACTGGAAGTGATATAATTGATTGTAATTGGAGGTTAACTCATCATAACTGCTTACCTACCTCAAATAACTGATGGAGGTTGCTGGTGGCACTAAGAGTGGGCTCCTATAATGTAGGGATTGCTCCAAGAGGCACATAAACTCATGCATGCACATGCAGTAAGTGGCAGATAACATCTAGGTGTGCCCCCCATACTCTAGTACAATACTAATAACTTACAAAATTAGGAAATATGAACAAATAGACTATATTAAGCAAAGGAGGATTAATTGTTCCTAACATATCATACATAGTTGCGAGGCTCAGTTTGTGCACATGCCCCATGAAATAGATAGGATCAAATCTCTCGAACGTATGGAAAATTATCACTATAGTTTGCATCCAAAGAAAGTGTCCACACTTGAAACCATCATAAATCAGGTTGCTTGTATGATTCTAGAATGGTCTAATTGAATCATGAAAAGGACAAGTGAATCAAATGACACCTACTTAAAAATAATTAGCATGATTTGATACACAACACATGCATGGTTTAACATGGAAATTTTTTTCAAGAGTCGAGTTAGGGGAAAAGGATGCCACATGTGAAAAAACTGACTATAGGCATAAGGAGGGCTTCGGGAGTGTTCACCCTATATAGGAGTGTTCTCCATTCACATAATGTTTCAACACTTCAGAACCATGTCGATGTTGGAAATCAATATCTATAATAACATTGTTCAATTATTAAAGACTTTTTTGCTACATAATTTAAAAACCCTTTTTATTTTTTTGAAATATATATCTCAAGAAATTTCACATGGCACTTCCTTTCATTCCAAGGATGGTACTGAGGCAAAAGCTGAAGGTTTTAGGAACACAAGGCCTAAGGCCATTACAACAATATACTTATTAAGAGCTCAACGTGCCACTTGTGAGAATTGAATCTGGGCGAGGAGGATAACGCTCCTCCTCTCAATGGCTCAAACTAGATCTAGTTGAGAACTTAATTGTACTAATTTAGATATAAGATTATTATATATAACCATATATTTTACTCACTTAGATATAATATTAATATACATAACCCCATTTAGAGTTTTTTTAAGGTCTAGAACGAAAAGGAAGAGGAGCCAACAAATTATGAACGTGAAAAGAATTTTCTAAACTCCATCTTTAATTCAAAAGACAAGTTGATGGAGATATGGAAAGGTTAAAAGGATTGGAATGAAGAGGTAAACCAGGGTTATGGGAAGGTTATTAAGCTCGATAGAACTATAGAAATTCTACCTACATTGCCAAATATTCTTATGAGGAGAAGGTGAATATAATCAAAACCACAAGGACGAGACTTTAAGGACCCAACATGATGGTGTTGATAGGAAAGGACAACGCCTTTACACCATGGAGCTTGGAGAACAAGCCATTAGAGGTGATTTTTATGTTGGAACTATAAAGGAATCATCCCTATCTATGGTCAAAGGAAGGAATGAAAAATAACAACTCCTTTTAAGAACCATATTTATAGTAATCTTCGCTATGCACAAGGCTTATGATTTGGGAGAGGGTTTGAAGCCCTCTCTTAGGTGGAATTGGTGAGTGGTAGATATGAACAATGTAGAAGGAAGGATAAGAAAGTATCCTTAGGCTTTATAGGAAGTAAGAGGAAGAAAAAGCATATAAGGACGTGGAAGAAAAAAGGTAAACTTGTATTTGGGGAGGACATGTGGATGGAAGGGGTGAAATAATTATGGAGAAGGATCTTTCAAGGAAGGTAATGGGGAAAGGGTCAAGGAAGACTCTATATATTTGTGGGTAGAGAAATATTAGTATGAGGAAACTTGGGTATCTTCCAGAGTTTCATACCTAGTTTACAAGTGGTTAGCATTTGAATTTGGGACTAAAATAGATGCGAAAAAATGGTATTGGGGGGGAGGGATCTTAATTGCACATTAAGTGATGGGAATCAAGCTTCTATCCATGGAAGAAGAAAAATGTCATGCAACATTTTAGGGTGCAGGAGATCCCCATGGAGTTATAGAACCAAATATACTAAAATCTCTTGAGAACAATTCAAGTTTGTTTGTTCTGTTTTTTAAATTTTGAAGTGGAATTTTGATTTATGGAGGAAAAAAAAGTCAAGAAAATCTTAGTGGATTTGGATCTTAAAAAATGTTTGTTAAAATAAAAATAAATAGTTTGGAAGGGTTGGAAATTCGCTCAATACCTCGACGACTGAAATTACCTTTCAAATATTTAATGTGTTATGGTAATGAACATGTTTGGAAAAAAAATACTAAAAAGCATGATAAGAGGGTTTGGAAGAAGAAAGAAATTTTTTCTCAAGTAGGTCCAAAAGTCCCAAAGAAATGTGATACTAAAGTTAATGAAGGATGCAACAAGGATCAATTAGAAAATCTAGTCCAAGAAGCCTTGAACAATATTGGAGAAGAATTAGGGATAAAATGCGTAGCATATAAGAGTTTGAAGCTAAATTCATTTCAAGCAAGGTTGAGACGAAGGTGATGGAATCATAAAAAATAATTAGAAAGGAAGACGCTTCAAGAAAATATCCTAGATAAAGGGTACGAATTATAACAATTCTAACTCTAGTCATGTGTTTATTTTGAAAAAGAAAGAGAAAAGTCTAATAAAAAATTTCCATGTTAGTTGTGGATTATTTGATAATGGGTATAACCCATCTAAGATACCCTACAAAAATAGAGAGCCAAATTTCATGTAGGATCTTCTAAGGTCCATATCAAGAAATGAAAAGATTTGTTAAGACCAGTGGAATTTTTCTCATAAAGTGAATCAGTCCTAGATGGGGGGGCGATTCCAATCCTGGAATAGAAGGAATGACACACTCAATGTATAAGTTAAGGAAGATGAAAGATTATAGTAATAATGTGGACTTCAATATCAAGGGTGGTTTGGACTTAGAACTTGATCTCTCCTCAATTGTAGGTCATGAATATTTACTTTCAATAGCAAAACACAAAGCCCAAAAAGAAGTGAAGGAAGGAAAAGAAATTACCATAAAGGGGTCTCTTGGAGCAAGGATGGCCTCCAAATTGAAACCATGATTATTATTTCTATGAATGTGAGAGGGTTAGGGTTTGTCCATTAGAAGTTGTCCCTGAAAGGAACATTCTATAAATATAAGTTGAATTCCATATTGGTCTAAGAAAAAATGTGCGAGGGGGAGCAATGTCCATTCTATCTTCAAGCCTGAAAGATTGATCCTTTATGTCAATAGATTTAGAGGGAAGATGTTGAGGAATAATAACAATATGGAGAGATTCTTTAGAAATTGTTTCTTTATCTACTTCAAATGCATGTATCTAAGTACAGTTAAAGTCCAAAGAATTGAGAAAAGTTAATAAGATTATGAATCTTTATGGTCCAAATGGAGAGATGAAATCATCTTGTGGTCATTTCAAATTCCAAGATTTTGTGGGAAAATACAATGTCATAATTGGGGGGATCTAGATTTGTCTATTAAAGTTGGAGAGGTTTGGGAGGATAGTGCTAGAATGGACCCCCAAGAAAATAATTTCTATCAATTGTTTGAGGATATGGGACTATGTGATGCAAAACCTATTTAGTTAGATCCTACATAAACTCTCTAAAGAATGTTACTAAATCCTCTCTAAAATATTAAGGTGGCCAATAAATGTGGGGGGATATGCTATTAATATGGATAATAAAGGTGGGGGGATATGTCAGTTAGTTCCTATGCTCTTCTCTAAATTCATTTCTTGGCCGCCTTAATAGCATATCCACCAACATTCAATTCATGATGGAAACCCAATAAGACAACTCTCTCCCTTTTCTTGGTGTTCTTATCACTTGTCTTCCTAATGAATCCCTTACCTGCCAAATTTATCGCAAAATACTTATCCTGATGGATATCTCCATGCTCATTCCCACCACCACCCAGTGCAAATATCTACAGTATTTAAAACCCTCGTAACAAGAGACATTCAATTTTAACCACTCTACATCTAGACAACGAAAAGACCCACCCGACAAAATCTCTCCTCTCTAATGGCTATTCCATCACACAAATAAATAAATCCTTTCACTTTGTCATCCATTCGAGTCCAAGAAACCCCTTTCCCACTTCCTAGAACCTTATCTCCCTCCCTTTCATTCATGGAGTTACAGACCAAATTTCCAAGATCTTGGCCAAAAAGAATAATAAAACCCTCTTCAAGCCCATTCAAACCCCATGTAATATCTTGAAGGTAAGTCCTGGACACCTGTGATATTTTGATTATTTGTCTTATGGTGGCACTAGGGGCTTGTACCATGAACCATGGATATTGTGATGTTTATTATTGAAATTATTGTTATTATTATTTATATTATTATTATAATTAATAATGCACAACATGATAATAACATTGTTGGGGGGTTTTGTAATGTCATATGAGAAGGGTTTGGGGTTAGGAGTTGCATCTCCCCCCAACAATACTCTTTCCCACCCAATTTTATTAATTTTGGACCATGGGCATCCTAAAAATCATAATTAATGTCTTGCATGCAATAATTATGCCCTCACTCATGAGAATATTCCTCATCTGGTTGTTAATGGGGCCCACTATCACTTCACTCATGTCTTATGCGCCTAACTGATTGTCTGGAGTCAATCATGCACCTAATTATTGTAACTCCACTCTAATTGGAGTGTTTATTATGTTAAATTTAGTTATTGTCATTTAATTCAGTTAGTTTCAGTTAATATTGAGTTAATGTCAATTGATTTTAGTTAAGTTGAGTTTAATTGAGTTATATTCAATTAATTTGAGTCTGTCTCTAGTTACACTAATGAAACTAGTGTAACTAACAGTCAGTTGGATAATTGGAGTTTGGCTTCAGTTAATTAATGTATTTTTCTAGGTTAAAGTCACTAATATTTAGTTAATAAGATGAATTTGAGTTGTCTTTAGTGGATGAGAGTGATCTTGGGAAAATTTGAGTCAGTCCCTATGAACTTGAGTTGTCTCTAGTGCATGGGAGTAAATTATGGGTGAATTCGAGTAATCCCCATGCAGAAGGACTAACTTATGGGAAATTAAGAGTCAATTAAGGGATTTTGGAGCTAATTTTGAGGAATTTGAATTAGCTAGTAATGGGAAGTGTTTGTGCCACTGTTTTAGAGTTTGTCTCGATGAATTCAAGTGGCTCTGTGAATACTTGAATGAGTCAGTTAGTTTTTGTTAGGAAGCCCCAATGATTTGGGAGTCCTTCCTCAGTGGTCTAGAGTTAAACTATTGGAGGCAATTTAAATTATGCAAAAGTGATTCAAATTACTCAAGAGGTTGGTCATTCATTGTTTGTGCAGGTCTAGGAGGAGAGCAAAGTAGGTCTTTGGTTGAGTAGCGAAATCCAAAGGGATATTTGGCCATCATACTTGCACAATTTTGCGGTGAATTTTGCTTGCATATCTAAGAGGATCTGCTGAACTAGTCTATTGGTATTGGAGACCAATTCTTCATGTGTTTGAATGCCCTAGTGAGGATCCAAAGGGTGTTTGTGGTAGTATTATCCATGTGATGCGAATTCCCTGGTATGGATTTGATTTGTGGTTTCAGGGGAGTTGTTTCTCCTTTGTTTTGAATGCTTTAATGAATATTTGAATCTATTCTTGACTTGGGAGGTTGGAAGTGTTGTTTTGTGAGATTATCCAATAGGAGAGGGGGGAAATCTTGTGTGGAAATATGATATTGGTTGTGCTAGAACCAGAGGGAGAGGGGGACAATCCCGTACGGGTGTCTAGGCCTAATTTCTCTCTAGTTTCCAATGCTCTAGTAAAGATTCAAGATGATAATTTATTTGGGAGGTCGAAAGTGTTGTTTTGTGAGATTATCCAACATGGGAGGGGGATAATTACGTGGAAATCTCATCCTGGTTGCACTAGATCCCGAGGGAGAGGGGGACAATCTCAAATGAGTGTCTAGGACCAAATTCTCTCTAGTTTCGAATGCTCTAGTATAGATTCAAGTTGAGAATTGACCTTGGGAGGTTGGAAGTGGTGCTCTGAGAGAGGGGGATAATCCCAAGACTGACCACTGCTTGCCTTTCTGGGAGTGGGGGATAATTCTAGGAAATGAAGCGCATAATCAATTAGTGTCCATCCTATAAGAGACCTTCTAGTGTCAGATTCCAGAACCTCATCTTAGGGGGATATTTCAGTGGGAAAACATAGGCCAAGTAGAGATCAATGGCTGGGAGGAAAAATGTCATGTTGCTGCCAGTTTCATAAATTAAGATAAGTACTTATAACCTTCTAATTTGTTATGTATGATTATTACGATATATCATGAAGGATGCTTTTGCAAACTTAATGCTAGAATAGATGATAGATTTATCATGTTACTAACTCTAATGTTGGATGGATAGTTGCAGGGAAGGTATGTGTTTTCTTATGCTAGTATCTTGTACTTGATTAGTATATGTATTCTGATTTAAGAAAAACCATATGGCTGTATATGGCTGTCACATATCAGATTATCCTATGGATTTTAAGTTTGATCTATGCATAATAAAATAGTTAAAATTTATCATGTTTACGATCCAACTTTTAGTGCAATTATTATTGAATGAATTGAGATTATTTTTACCATGTTTTGTTTAAATTTTATCAGTTATTTTGTGGCTGGTATGGACTTTCATGTGGCTGTACATGGAATCCCCATAGTAGGTTTTTTATTGGGGTTTGTGTATTGTAGCTATTCTTAAAATTATGAGATGAAAATAGACAATAATTTTTAGCCGAGTTTAAGATATACTGATTAAACTAGTTAACCTAGAAATCTAAAATTTACTACCAAATGTCCCAACCCTTTTGGATGAACATATATAAACATATTCACCGTGCTAACATTAGATTTTAGACTCTTTAACTTAAGAGAGCACCTACACCCTTATTTATGCGTAACCTAGGTTGGGTGTGTTACAAGTGGTATCATTGCTCTAGGTTATAACACTAGGGCTTCTTGGAAATTCTATGCATTGTCATTTTGTATTAATGTGATTTGCTTATGCTATTATATGATTTATTATGTCCTAAAATTATCAATATGACCTACACATAACACCCCAGTATTTGTCGAAGCCATAACGTGAACCCTAAACTAGCTTCCAATACTTACTATTGACCCAACATCTCAAGTCCCACAAGCTGTTAACTAGGCCATTCACGAGAATAAAAAAAGTATATTGTATAAATGTACCTTGTATGATTACATATGTGCTCACATGCATTAGACATATTTTAATTATTATATCTTGTGACTCCTTTCTTTAAATTATGGCAACCATGTAATAAGGCTAAATGAGAAATATTTTTGTGTAGTTTAAACATATTAAAATTAAAGCATGTTTTAATAATGGATTGATATACATTCATTTCTATCAAATTGACCTAGCAAAACTCTACAAAATCACCAATTAGGTCAATGGGAGTTAAATGCTAAGTTTTATAATAAGTAAACCTAGAAGGTCTTAGTTTAATTAAGTGATGAATTTGTCTGAAAGAAAAAGAGAATTTAACTAAAATCCTTAGTTTAATCATATTGAACTTAACTTTAAGTTTACAACTTAATAAAATATTGAATTTCAGTAAAGGTTGCAGTTTAGTTAAACATTGAATTAAGTTAAAGTTTTAATTTAGTTAGATATTGAATTTGACTTAAGTTTTAGTTTGCTTAAATACCGAGTAAAGATATGGAATTGGTGTTTATTAAGGAGGGATACTTCATTGATTAGTTTATAAAAGTAAATACATTTTAGGATTCGAATTAATATAAGGGGTCATCAATAGATGTTTAGTGGATTGGTTGGGATAACGCATAGTTAATATGTTATTAGGTGGGTTATTTAAAAAATATATACATATTATATATTGAAGGATATATTAGGAATCGATGGAAATATATATACATCTTTGTAGAAATTTAATAAAAGAATATAGAACTCCCTTGATAATAAGATTATGAAAGTTGTTATTTTCAAGTTACGTGGATAAGGATTGTTTCTCCTCTACTCAGTGATATATATAGAGAATGGGTTCTAGATGAGTGGTGAATATTTTATTCATCTTTTGTAATGGTCCAGAATGCCTACCTCAGTGACTATGCAATATGACTATTATATATGATCTATGTTATTGGTTGTTCATATATTAGTGTATATATAGGGCCTTGAAGAGCACCACCTCCTTTGTAAAAGTTCCATGTATTTAATGATTCATATTGCTAGTTTGGAAAGGGCATCCCACTGGATTAAACATGACCCCCATTCAAATTGTCTTAATATATATTAATTAATTGGTATGGTGTTTGGAAATGGTGTCTCCCGGAAGAGATCACAACCCCCATTCAAATTGTTTTAATATATATTCACCAAATTGGAATGGTATTTGGAAAATGAATTTCTCATGAGGAGAACACATTCCCAACCTCACAGCTTTTTATTTAATTGTCTATGTATATGTGTATTATAAGGTATTTAAAATTGATGATATAAGAATATGTAATCGAAGTGTCTAGTTGTATATATATGGTATCATATGATATGGGTATATATGAGTAATATAATATAGGAGTACCTATGTGTATATATGTATGGCATGAGTGTGGTATGACTAGGTAATTATCTTATTGCAGAATATTAGGTAGTTGTAACATGCTAAATGTTATTCTATGATCTGGTAGAATGCACTTAAATCAAACACTAAACTCCATGGAACTCATAACATAATGTGTATTGTAGTTGATTGCTTACTTGTATTAATAGGAGTAACTAGGAATTCAGTCACGAGGATCTAATATCCCATTGTCCATTATTAAGATTGCTAATCCAAGTAGAAATTCACATCTAAATTCAATTTATAAGCTTTAACATCTAAATCCTTACCATCAATTGCTTAGTATATTAAATTTCATGATTAAAAAGAAAATATGTGTACGTATTAAACTATTGTATGGGTGCATGAACATGCTATTTTGAACTCTAAATAACGTAGCTAAAACATATTGATTTCACATAGTGAGTAGTCCAAATCACAAAGAGTAACTTAATGAAAGAGTAACCTATATGCGTTCCAAGTGACCTATGAAAAGTATGAAAAGTGATAATTATGAAGAGTGATTTGAACCTAATAAGGATTGACGTATAAAGTGTTGTTCTACCATAGAAACAAGAAGGACATTACCTAAATCCATTAACTAATATATCCCTATGCATGAGAATATTATTATGGTATTTCCATGTTTGTTTAAGAAAATAATGATAGTTATAGAATCAAAGACTTAACCTATGGAAGAAAGAAGAAACACATTCATGGGATTGGCATACTTAAAATAAGTATATTTTTAATGTGCTTTACTTGTTCTAGATTAATTTAGATATAACCACTCTAGCAACCATAATGGATTCTTAACAATTAAGAAATAGAATGTGTGGGAAGCACAACACAACCTTAATCTCAAATAATCTTCTATTTTAGGTGATTCAATTGGTGAAGTGGTATTTGTTTTATTTTGTTTAAATAAACATTAAAAGTTTTACATTTGATTTGGTTCCATGAAGATACTAAAGAGATTCACGTTACAATTCTAGAAAGTTTTGTGAATGTTGAGTTATATTTCCTAGGAATGGCATATGGTAATTAATATTGTTCGATGCTATGCAATATTTCCTATGGGTTCTCTTTCTGTATCAATGACAATATAAATTGAATGGTATTTGAAACAAATAGATATGTCTAAATGTTGTTGACATGTGTTGAATGGACTAGTTATTGTATCCTTCTAGTTTCTTAGTTAGATTGGAATTGTTGCATACCAGTTGCTTTGGCCTATTAGCATTAAAGTGTATAAAGTGTGGATGTGACCTTCGCGGTATTTATTGCAAGGTATCCTAGTAATATCTTGGTGATATTTCATGAAAAAGGTAAAAATGTGAAACAAGGTATTGGTGATAAAAACATCTCCTTGAAAAGCATATACTAATCCTGTCAATGATTAGAAGGCGATGCAAATGGTAAATTGATTTCTGTATATATTCTTGTATGTTGTTGACATATGTTTATGTATGTGGGAACTAATAATATCTTCTATTAATTGGTTGTGACATAGGTGAGCAGTAGGTATGGGAAAATTGGTGTACTGGATTTTTTTGTGAAGGAAATGTATTGAGCTCGTCTTGCAGGAGAGGGGGGAAATCCTAAAAAGGAGAGATGAAATGTGAAACATGGTTACCTTGCGATGCACACCCTGAAGAGTATTGGAAGGGGTGGGTACACTCAAGGGATTGTATAACAGAGAAGAGGTACCATCCTTGTGTTGGGTGGGGCAGATCTATGGGTGCCATAGTTGTCTAAGTCAAAGTGAGATACATGTGGAACTGAAAGAAATATGCAAGCAGATAAGTATATTGTGATATGAATATTTTGTAAACGTTTTGAAAAAGTATCTATATTTTATGTAACTTCATATATACTAATTAAATTTGCGTGCTTAAGTGAAAATTATTTCATGTATCATGAAGATGTATTTTATGTATCATGTATCCTTATATTTGATGGCTAATCATATGGTTGATTGATTGACATATGATCAGGTGGGTCTATTTTGCAAAATATTGAAGGCATTGAAATGAGGCTTAAATACCATGTGATAGGGATTGAAGATTGAAATTTCCTTATACACTAGGAACCACTATGCCACTCCAGGTTCTCGCATGGGAATCCTAGGCGTGGGATGGTGATATTCTAAGGGACCAAGAAAACAAAATCAAGGATCCACTCCTATAGATATCCTCATTAGGATCCACTTATTGATATGTTATCAAAATCAAGAAAACATTTAAGAAAAATAATAAGCAGGAGTTTGGGTTTGCAAATCAACCACACTAAAATCCTGGAAAAGGTGTCCCTAGATCACATAACAAAGGATAGAGAACGGATATCCAGCTTCATGACAACCAATCCAAGCCAAATGTAAAGAAAGGTAACATGAATTCAAAGAAAGACACTATAAAGTAGTGTGACTTCCAGAAAATCCCATGGCATAAAACTGATGAGTGTCACTTGAAATATCATTATAGGCTGAGAGGAAAGCCTCAAAGCCAAACTTTGGCTCAAACTCCAATTCTGATAAAAACAAGGGAAAGTGGATCATCGACAAAGAATTCGATGCCATCGTCTCAACCCCAAATATCCATACAAAAGAGTTAGATAAGTTGAAGCAGCTCTTCAATTCATAAATGTGTGTGTAGGGGAACCCTATGCATTTCATTGTGGACTGCGATAGCCAAAAGAATTTGAAATAAAAAAGAGATCATCAAGAGATTGAACTTGCCGACAATGACACACCCCCAACCATACACCATCGATTGGTTGAGCCAAGGACGAGACATTTGTGTTAGTCAATAATGTCGCTTGTCCTATAGCATCAAGCCCTTTAAATATGTGGTAATGTGTGATGTTGCTCCAATTGAAGTTTGTAATGTAATTTTAGGACAATCCTATATGTGAAAACACCATGTTGTTTATGTGTAGAAGCACCTTAGTTTCAATGTTACTTTTGGAGGCCAACTCTGCAGATTCTCTGAAGTAGTTTTAACTACCATAGTTTCCTTGATCTTGGTAAAGTAGTTCCAAAAGTTACTCTCTTTAACCAATAATTTCTTCCTCTTCATGGTTTGTTAAGAAGGTGAACTATAACTGCCACAACCTCAATACGATGCCTCTTTGCATAACAAAAGCACATGCACAAAATTGTAGAGGAATATAGAGAATATTCACCTCACCTAAACTGGTGGCTCTACACTGCTAGGTCAAGCATTCCGTTGATTTGATACTTGGTGCTCCTTTACCTAATGGTCCAGTATACATATGTTCTCTTTTAGAAAATGAGGAAATAAAATGTCAAAGTTAAAAGCTGATCCAAAAGGACCACATTCGACTAATCTATTCACCCTATGGGATCCCAATTGTGTTGGTGCAAAAGAAGGACGAGACATGGTGACTTTGTATCGATTACAGATACTTGAGCAAGATTATTGTCAAGAATCGATACCCAATCCCCATATTGATGATCTTCTTGATACACTAGTAAGGGTGCCAAGTTTTTCAATAAGATTGATTTGAGGTTAGGCTACCACCAAGTCTCGATTGAGAAAATTGGTGCATGGAAGAAAAAATTCAAGTCTAAAGAAGGTTTATTTGAGTGGTTGGTCATGTTGGCTTGACTAATGGTTCAACGACATTCATGAGAACAATGGATGATATATTGAGGTTGTTTAAAAACTCCTTTGTGGTCATATATTTTGATGACATCCTCATCTTCACCGGAACATGGGCAGAACATTTGCAGCACATTCAACAGATCTTAAGAAACTTATGATAACACAAGTTGTACACAGTTTTGGATAAATGAGCATTCAACATGGATAGAATTTAGTAGCTAGGATACATCATGAATGATAATGGGTTGCATGTGCATGCAACTAAGATCCAATTCATTCATGATTGGTTATCGTCGATGTATCTAATAGAGCTCTATAGCTTCTTGGGAATCACTAAATTCTATTGCATGTTTGTGCTAGGGTTCTCTCATATCACTTGGTCCCTAACCCAAGTGACCAAGGGTGGGGCCAAATCCAAATTCATTGGTTCAAGGAATAACATAAAACATTTGAGGATCTAAAACATAATCTTTGTTCAACACCAATATCACCCCACTAGACGTACAATAACCTTTCAAGATTGAGACAGATTCCTTTGATTATGTTTTCGGTGTGGTCTTCACTCATTATAGACATATGGTGGCCTCTCATAGCAAGAAACTATTTGATGTGGTTTACAGGTACCCCACTTATGACAAGGAGATATAATCCATTATGTAGGTTTGTTTCCAATGGAAACATTGCATGTTAGGGAAGGAGACAATCATACAAATTGATTACAAACCCATATAGTTAATGCATACATAGGTGAAGTTACAAAATGACCACCACCAAAAGTGGCCAACATAAATTCAACAATTCCACTTGAAATTTTATATCTAGGATGAACTTTTATGCCATTTTGGTGACCTTTGCATTCCTTCAAGCGAGCGTGAGAAGATGAATTATGAGGCACATTATAGTTGAGTGGAAGGAACCTTTGGCATGGCGAAGACAACGGAAATATTGCAAAGGTACTTCTATTAGACAATGCTTCGATAGGATGTCGACAAGTATATCAGAATGTGCACCACCTGTGCCATTTCCAAACTTTCCATCAAGATGCAAGGGTTGTACACTCCTCCGTTTACCCCAAAATAGACCTTGGGAATTTGTATCCATGGAATACAAGTCCAATTTCCCTTGAACCAAGCATGGAAACGATTGTGTACGTATATGTGGTTGTTGATCGATTATCTATGATGATCATTTTAATTCCTTGTAAGAAGAGAATTACAATAGAGGTCATTTCCAAGATATTCTTTGAGCATGTTTGGGTTCATTTTATGCTCCTACAAACCATTTATTTAAATTGAGATAGTAGGTTTTGAAGTACTTTCTGATCCAACCTATGGTCAATCATGGACAAGAAGCTAACCAAATTGAATGCCTTGCACTCATGAACCAATGTATAGACAGAGGTAGTCAATATGATGAATGTGCATATCTTGAGAACGCACAACTATAAACATCCATGCACATGGGATGAGAGTCTTCCTTATGTTCAACATAGCTACAGCATATCAGGCTTCATAACTCTAATGGTCACAACTCTTTCCAGGTGTGCTTAGGGTTCTATCCACTAGCCTTAATTGATGTAGCACCGCCCATTGTGTGTGCACATGAAGAACCCTCCCATGCTCAAATTGGGGCTGATTAGGAAGCCAATTTTGTTGAATGGATCCAACATATTTAATAACAACTTCATGATATTTTGTATAAAGATAATTCCAAGTACAAGTAACATCAATATTAACATTGAGTTCCACATAAGTTCCAAGTGGGAGATAAAGTATTGTTGAATTTGTAGAAAGAGTGCCTCTAGGTCCCTAGGAGAATATTATACAACTTTGATATTGGATTTATACCATCACAAGGTTATGGGTAAGAATTATTTTGAATTGAGTATTTCCCATTTCCTTGGCTTGCACCTAGTATTTAACTTGGATATGCTTCGACCATATTTTCCACCTCTATTGGACACCTTGGAGGTGGCAAAGAACTTGGTCCCTCAAAGCTCAACTTAAAATGCAATGAGAAAGCTACATTGGACCAAATCCAAACAAGGGTCACTCGCCAGCAGAACATACTCCTATCAGGTGGTCGAAGAAAGACAACTTCTCCAGTAAGGCAAGTGGCTCATTGAAAGTTAGATTCAATAGAAGTACCCACTCTAATGGAGGAACTTGATGCAATGGAGACCATTGCTTCCTAATGGGGGAAAATTGATCCAGGTGGATACTAGTGGTTACACACCTATTCCTTTCACTCATAAAGGCTCTCCATCTTGGAAAATTTTCTACAGTTTTTCATGTCCTAAACTTCCAAGGCATTTTTAAGGCCCTAAATAACGTTTTTGGCTTTGCAACCTAATCCTTGATCGATATTATTCTTCTCTTTGATATATTTCAAATGAGTTATCGTGTTCCCCAAATAGAGTTTGTATGTGGAAGTTGTGGCCCTAATATGTTGATGCATCGATTAGAATCCTTGGGGCCCACATTCCTTTTGTCACTTCATCTCCAGGTTTAGGGTTTTTTCCTCATAGGGTTTGGTATTTTATGTTAAAAGGTCATCTTCAACTTATTGTAATGGTCATCTTATCAATTAGCATAGTTGACACATCTCTCTTCAGAGATAAGATACTACCATTCTAGTTAGTTTTTATTGCTTTTCACATTTCAATCCTTTTCCATGTCATTCATTAATAGAATTTGA
This sequence comes from Pseudotsuga menziesii, assembly GCA_001517045.1. Lineage (NCBI taxonomy): Eukaryota > Viridiplantae > Streptophyta > Pinopsida > Pinales > Pinaceae > Pseudotsuga > Pseudotsuga menziesii. Next base: position 25,983 of record LPNX011023947.1, read on the forward strand.
ATTTCAATGTACTACTATGCTCTCAGGAACATATTTATATGAGTGTTTCCATTTTATGTTTTTTCTTTCATTCCATTCTCTAAATAATCCAAATCACACTCCCACAATCTAGTCTATTTTACTTGGTTATTTTATTGTTAGAGTTTTTGACTTGTCATTTGTTAGTTGTAGGATATCTTTTCTTTTCTCCTCCTATGGACAGATTTAGGATTTTAGTGTTGGATATTTATTATTTTATTGGAAGAGGTTCTGAGCCTTGAGATTTATATTATGTAGGTTCCTCCCATTTGTAATGGCTATTGAAATTGCATGCAAATTTCGAGATATAATGCTAAACATGTATTTAAGGATTCTAGAAATATCTGGGTGCATTCTTGTTTATGGAAGTCTATTATTTTGGGGCATCCTTATTTAATGTTGGTGTTGAAATTCTATATGCAATGATCTTGTTTGATGAGTCCACAAGGGAAGGGTACATTTACCACATTGGAAGAAAATTAGGTGTGATCTTTCCTATCGATTTCCTTTGTTGTTTTGTTGGTGGAAATAGTATGATTGCATCTATCATCTTAGGAGTTGTTGCATGGGTTAATTACTTATAGAACACACCCTTGATATTTGAAGGCACTTCTCTTGTAAAGCCCTCCCTTGGTTATTTTCTGCATTAATTTATAGCCACATTAAGTTTCCTATAGCATACATTTTGCAATTTGGTTTGTCACAGTAACATTGTCAAAACTATCCTCTAAGTCTACCCTATTGAACTTTTTAAGAAGAAATTTGATTTTGACTTATTCCCCTTTAAATTCATTTTCCTATTGCTATAAAATGTATTTATGTACTTTTTTCCTAATTTAGATTAGCTATAATTTACATTTTCCAATAGGAGACTCACCCTCATGCCCATTTGCAGGTCTTTCATAATTCAAATTCCTCCAAAAGTAGTTTATGTTTAAGTATACAACAAGATATGATTATGGTAGTTTCTTCATTTGAGCTACACAATCACATAAGACAATAACCTCCTATTGTTATCCTTTGACTCCAGCTGCGCAATTGATTTGACACTAGTATTAATTGTCCCATCATTTCATTTATTACATCTCTTCTATAAATTTTGGTTTCGCTGAATCTAACTTTGCATAATCACCTTGATCCTTTTTGTAACAAGCTTTCTTAATTATAAATTAGGGAATCCCCCCTTGTGTTGGAGGGGACCCAACCTAAAGTGTGGGGAAGAGTTAGTTTGGTGACAATGGGTAGTCTTCTTGAATTCCTTTGCAGTTGTACTTCGCGTTTTAGGGATTTATTGCATTTAAGTGCAAGTTAGAGAGGTAACATACCTGATTCCCCTAAAATTGGACCTAGACACTCGTCCTCCCTTTAAAACACCCCCTAAACATTTAAAACTCATCATTTTATTTCTGTTTTACAAATTTGGAATTTACCATTGTAATTTTATTAGAAATCATATTTTCTCCATGTCCTAGACAAATTTCCATTCATTATCCTTTTGTTGGACCTAGTTTACTTGGGTATCCCCCCTTTGTGCAAGAGTAGAGATGTTCTAAAGAGAGGAAAAGTAATATTGTGGGGACAATGGGTAGTCTTTTTGAGTTGCCCCTAGGGTTTCACTTTGTGGTTGGGACTTTTACACTTTAAGTAGGATTTTGAGAGTAATCAATATAATGAATGCTATGTTACCAACGCTCATATTAAACTTGAATCAGATTCTTGTAAAACCTTCAAAAAGTGACATAACATCTTCTTCAACAATAAATTATCCATAGGTTGTGAATTGATCCTTGAGAGGCTTTGGTTAATATGGTATTCTATACTTTGTAATTATTGCATATTCAACTAAAACAATTACTTTGTAGATACCGTATGCTATTTAAATCATATAATTCATACATTTTAATAAGTTGATCCCATGCGTTCTTTCCTGATTTTGGTTCACTTAAATGTAAGATACCATTGTCAGTGAAATTCAAAATATCTAGGAACTAGCCTTGCCATCTTTATCATCTCACTTATTCATTGTATCTTCGCCTTGTGTTGGCTTAGTTCCCATGCCTTACAACTATGTTGATTAGATCCTTATTGAGCAATAATATCTTCATTCTAAATTTCCTTAAGTGATACCCAACACAATCAAATCATGCCACATGCCTTTGCCATTCTATTGTAATAATTGTGGCCATGTTTCTATTCTTAAAACTCTTTAAAAACCCCACTTAAGGGAAATTTACTCAGTCCAAAATCTCAGCATCATTTCCTTATAAATTTCTATAGAAATGCAACAAATTCTACAATGATACTGCTGTACCAGCACTTGCATGGGGTGTTACTCCTCATTTTTGTCAGAGTAGACCAAGGTTTTGATTATCCCTTTACATTGAGCATAAGGAGTTTACATGTATATTTGATGGTTGAGATAATTGTATGAGCACAACATGATAATTTTTTTGTTGGGCATAGCCTCAAAGCAGTTTGCCCAAATCTTTACTAAGCCACTTTTGTGGGTCCCCTGCTATATATTTTTATACTTGTGTATATTGAGTTGTCAGGCCTTTAGATGGAGAGCATAGATCTTGGTTTTTAGTACTTCATGTATGCCTATTATGCTCATCATATATTTCAGTTGTGTGTCAGATGCATGCCTAGAGGATACTTCAAGTGGATTATATGATTTATATTGACTTACTAATTGGTTATAGGCTTTGTATTACACTTGTGATCATTTTATGAGTATGACGAGTAGGGTAGTTGCATGGAACTAAATATACTGTTGGTGTTTGTTTTATATACATGTATTTCTTTGGAAGGGTTTCCAAAGTAATGCATTGATCATAACCTATCCCTTGGTGCTGCATATTTTCCTTACCCATATTCCACCTATTCATCTTGATAATGGGAAGTCCCATTGATCCAAATATCGCTAAGTAACTCAAGGACCTTCCCCTTTGTGACCTCTTATTTAGGATGGAATACATGTTTTCCCTTGGTGTCTTGTATTTGATGTGTGTGGCAAAGCAGTTTGACTTAGTTGATATTTTTATGCTTGTATACTTTTGTGGATTGAATGTGAGCTAAGGTTGGTCTAGTCACCAGAAGTGTATTCATGAGGTTTGAAACACATTTTCCCCATCCTTGAAATCGGTTTATGATTAGAAGGATATGTGCTCCTTGAATTAAGAGGTACTTAAGCCTATTTTCTGTAAAAAGACATTACTATGGAAAATTCATCACACCTATGGATGGTAATTGGAAATAGATATAAGGCCATGTCATGAATGGTGCCCAGAAGGCAATCCAGGGCCAACACCTTTCATTTATTAGTCAACTAAGGGATTGAAAATAAAAAAAGTGCTTCAAATAGATATCCCAAGAAAGAAAGAAAAGTTTCAAATGAAAGCATAAAAAATGAAAGTGAAATAAAGGGGGGGGGGATCACTAAAGTCAAAGGGGTACCTTATAGCAGATCATCTATTTGTGAAACACCCTGCTTCCTAAATTAATGTCACAGAGGCCCGTAATATTCCCTCCTCTCTAAGAGTAACTCAAGCCTTCCATTAATCAATAATTCACTTGACTAACCCGTTGACTATCTAACTATTCACCCCACCCATGAGGAAGGCTAATCTATGTAATACTTTGTGATGGTTATGTTAGAGGGTGATATGCATATAAGACATTTATTTTATGTTTTGTTATGATGCTAAATTATACAAAGAGTCACATGATGATCACTTGTGTAAGATAAGATCTCAAACTAGTTGTTTGTTAATCTTTTTCATAATCAAGTGATTTTTCATTCTCACCAGGATCTATATATGGTCCTTATATCAACATTCATCATGATCAAACTTTGATCAAGTTTGACTTTTTAAATATTTTGACTTGGTCAACAGGAGCAACCACTAACACATGGTTCTCAATTATTCAGATTTGATCATGTTTCAACCTTTGGAGACCAATTGGACCGCTCCAAATATGATATACAACATTACTAAAATAATAGGCTATTATTGGATCAATTTTCCTTAGTTTCAACATATTAGCCTAAGTAATTATTTGGAGTACCTCTGTAGATCACATCTCATATTGGTTTTGGAATTAATTTGATGCATATTATGGTTTTGAGGGTCAAGGAATCCATCTATGCAACTAGATTTCAATTTTGAGCAAAGAAATACCAAGATCTAATTAATGGTAATTTATCAAATGTCATGACAAAGGTTTGATATAAATTAAAGTTACTATGGTTTTTAGTGTATAGTAGCGATACCCAAAAAATACAAAGTATTGATTTGGGTCATCATGGATTTGTCCTCAAGTGGTTTTTCAACATTTTCCTTGTCACTACAACTTCTTATTCCCTTGATCTAGCATGTGTTCACCAAGGGGGGGCACATTTCTCTTGGGGAAAAAATGAGTAAAGCAACAAAAAGAAAAACATGGAAATGGAGTTGTAACTCAAAAGTAATGTAAGGGGGCATCCCCTAATGATCTCCCCATGTCTTCTAGGCCTCTAACATGCCAAAAATTTGTAATATCATGATATAAAAATGGGTTGTAAGAGGTAATTCACCCCCCTTTATTTCCTGCTTGTTAAAAAAATCATAAAATGAGGTAAAATATCAACCATTGATAATTATTCTTCATGTTTTAATCCCAAACCTCCATCCTTATGGGCTAGGCATTGTGCTCACTTCTTCTCTATAAAAGGGAGTGATCTCTCCATTGTAAAGGGATTTTGGCATTTTCAGCAATGAATAGAGATCTAGATTTGCAGATCCATTATTTATCTTGTGTTTCTTGTTGGAGATAACTGAATATTGTTCTTTTCCATCTTCTTTGTCGAATATCTAGTACACTTGTTGGTGATTTTATGTTGAAGATTTCATGCAGGATTGAAGAGGAATAGCATCCCAAAGCACCTTGGTATTTTCTAAAAGAGGGGGTTTCCAACAAAACTTGTTTCATTTATTTCTATCATCTTTGGGGAACTCTCTTTTCCGACATTACATGCCATTTGTTCATTTTGTAAGTTGGTTTCTAGTTTATGTGCGATTTATCTTGTATTTTCACTCATATAACTTAGTTTTCTTGCTTGTAGGTGGAGATACATAGAACTTTAAGTGCCCCCAACTTTTGGAGGAGCCATTTCCAGACTAGCATTCTAGTCCCTTTTCCTTGAAGGGTGGAGTGACTCCATTTTCTTAGCAAAAACACAAGGTACCAAAAAACAAATCTATTTCATTTGTTAGTCCATTAGTCACTTTCTTGCTACTATTTTCTATCTATTTTTGGTGGCATGCTTGGGGTATTGATTGTATTTTTATAGCCTTGGATTTCAATGCTTTCCTTCGCTATATTTTCATATGAAAATATTAAGTTAATGACTCCATTTTTCCCTAGGAATAGGAATTAGTGATTAAAAGTCTATTTTAGTCATTCATCTATTCTTAAAATCCCTTGCATGCTTGTTTTCTGTCCGCTATAATGTGTGTTTTGGATATGGTTTTTGTTGTAGAAGACTAGATTTTTGCTATGATTTCTTTATATTCAACCTAGCTCTTAAGTACTTCACATAAGTTTTATTTTTGTTCTTTTTCAAGCTTAAATAATATCAAATATTGCCAATATAAGAAATGGAGATTTCAACCTAGCATATCTATTCTTAGGCACCCTTTTCTAATAGTCTAGACTTGTTTTACAAAGCTAGTCCAAGTTTGCATAGCTAAACCTCCTCAGGACAACCATCATTAAACCCAATTTTAGTAATTTTGTTGTTCCTTAGAGACTAAGTTTTACTCATATTTGCCTAGCCAGGGAGGGAATCCGGTCTGGGACCTTAAATCCTTACAGTTGATTCCATACTAGTAGCAAAAGGCACCATTCTGGTTGGAAAATCTCTTTCCCTATAGGTGTCTGTGTCCTTAAATACTCCTTGTCTTATCCTTTGTCGATTCTTTAATTGTGTTCTCATTCAAGTATTTCGAGCTATCAATATACGATTTGTTTGATGCTTGTTTGAGTGTTTTAAGGATTATTTCCTTCATCATCCTAATCATTAATTTCCCCGAAGGTATCATATCCTTCGATTGTTAAATCCATAGGTGCCTTGTGACCTATAAAAATTGGTCCTCTTAGTACCATGTGAAAGCTGATTTTACTGGAAAGTATAGGAGAAAGATGGATTGGGGACACCTCCTGTGGTTAGTATGGATCTTCTTTGTGTAGATCCGAGATACCTAAATAGAGGGGACCTTTCTTAGCATGACAGTTTGGGGCAGAGTTTCGAGGTTCCACCGGTCTGGCGTTCATTATTCTCTGTTGATATGGATATTTCTATATTGTGCAGATACCTTAGAAAAAGTTTGAGATCTTACTTATGCTAATAAAATTTCAAATCATTCCAACATTCTCTATAGCTTTCTTATTTCAACTCTTTTAACACTTTTCTCGTTCTATTATGATGTGAAAAATGTATATAGGAAAGAAATACCAATGCTTTAATCTAACAACTATTTGACACTAGCAAGCACAACAAGAGAAACGAGTTACCCATCCAATCCAAGCATGTGTATAGCAGTCAAGGACTTATGTACATTATTAAATGCAACTTCAACTTGCAAAATGAATGTGAGAGGTGTATTTGCACAATAGTGTTAGGATTATTAATCCTCCCTTGTCCAAATTTGGTCATATGTCTAAATCGGGAGTCATGTCTAAATCAGGAGTCCATCCAGTCTATTTATAGTCATTAGTACCATTGGTTAAACTTGACCTAATTGGGGCACATGTTTCAGTTACCAAAGTGCGGGGAACACTAATTGAGGCTCACTGCCACTTATTGCACTTGATTGCATAAGTTTAGGAGTCTCCTAGATCAATCCCTACAATTTAGGAAGCAGCTGGGAGTGCCGAATCCAACCAAGGTCAGTTCACTTCAGTTAATGACTAGTCAAACCAAGTTAGGAGTCAGTTACATTCAGTTCTAGCTCTCTACATTCAGTTAAATAATGGTTTAATTAATTGCACACATGTGGGTCATTTTTCTCACCTACCACAGTCAGTTAACCATTATTTAATACTAAATGTAACACTTGGTTGTGTTTTAGAACTCCGGTTATGATTTAGACAAGAACAGTTAACTACTGGGTCCTCCAATAGTGATTTAGACAATGTCTTGGTTACCTACAGTCAAGTAGAGTCATCAATTCAAACTTCCTCATGTGGATTCGAATTGCTTGTGGCTATTAAAGCCATTTTACATCATTGTAATTATTATCTGAATTACTTTTTTGATTAATGAAAGCATTCACAGCTGCAAGCCTTTTGCACTGTTTCATTCTTCAATTGCTGAGTAAATTGTGAGATCTTCTTTGTGAGTTTTGTTTTTGTCTACAGATCTATATGCTCAAATTTACATGGTATCAGAGCCTCGGTGGAAAAGACTCCTCTCCTCCTCAGATCTCCAACCGGATCATTTTGTTTGTTTGATTGTGTGACAGGTTATCAAGCTTTCTTACAGAATTCGCTACAAGCAGCCTCTACTTCTCATTGCATTCTCTATAGCAGCTCAGTTCTTCCTATTACTTCGAAATGGCTCATCAAATAGAGCTTCTCACTCCCTTCAACTATCACCAGTGGAAGGAAGACATGAAAATATTGCTCCGCACCAAGCATCTCTTCAGGCTCATAGAAGAAACAGAGGAAGAACCAGAATCAGATAAAGACAAAGCTAAGTACATGAACAGGCTTGATGAAGCCATTGGAGTCATGCAATACTCAGTCTCTAAGGATCTTCATTTTCACATTCAAGACTTGGACACTCCCAAAGAGGTTTGGGACAAGCTTGCTTCTTTGTTTTATAAGCATGATGAGATGAGGATCCATCTGCTAGAAAATAATCTAATTACTCTCAATCCATCAGACTTCGAATCTCTAAATGAATTCTTCTCAAAGTTCAAGAACCTGATGTATCAGTTGAAGCAATGCAATGTGAAGAAGGATGAAGATCAGCTCATTCTTGCTATTCTCACAAAGCTCAATTCAGACTACTCAGTCTTTGTATCCACCTTCCAAACAGTAAGGCTCACTACTCCAAATTGGAAGATGCCCACTCTTGATGCTTTCATTCAATCTCTTATTTCTGAGAATGATAAATTGATCCAAATGGGGAACATTCGATCTCCCAAAGATCTAGCTCTTGTTGCAAGAGGAGATAAGGTAGCGAATGACAGAGGGAAGCAAAGAGATGAGTCTGAACAGTCAAAAGAACCTTCAGGTTCGAAGAGAAGCAAGAAGAATGGCAAAGGCAAGGTTCTCTGCCCTTACTGTGGAAGGGGCTTCCATTCAGAAAGCTCCTGTATGAGAGGACAACTTGATGAAATGGCTCTTCTTTTGAAAAGGCACAACATTTCTGTACTTGCTAGCGCAAGGAAGGAAGACTCTGAAGAAGAAGAAGAAGAAGAATACCCAAGGAAAGGACATGCACTGAAATCTTGCTGCACATCAACACCTGCCTTCCTCATTGATTCTGGAGCTTCCAACCATATGGCTGCATCCATAGAATCATTCTCTTCTTTTCAGTCCTTTGATGGTCCTAGTATTCAGATGGGCAATAATAGTAAAGTACAAACCAAAGGGAAGGGCTCTATCCAACTTGAACATGGAAGGTTCAAAGATGTATTGTTTGTTCCCTCACTAGCTTCAAACCTGTTATCTGTCTATCAGATGACCCATACTGGATCTCCAAAGCAAGTGATCTTTGGTCCTGACTCAGTGGAGATCATAGATATCTCTACTGGGAGCGTCATAGCAAAGGTTATTGCGAATCATGCTTCAAGAGCATATGAGTTCTCACATTTCATGCCTCCTTCAGAACCAGTGCACTCTCAGCAGCCACCAGCAAGGAAAGGTAAAAACATTGCATCTACTTCTTTTACAGCTTCTACTAGTATTGCAGATCCATCTATATCAGTTTATGAAATTAAGATTCAGGGTGACTCAGATCTAGATTCAGTCCCTACTTCCAAACTGGAAGCTAGGAAGACGACTGGAAACTCACCTGACACTCAGAAAGGAAAAACTCTTGTGCTATGTCATACTGTTTTGCCTCCTTCAGAGAGATGCAATAGACTTCCTATAAGATGCAATATGGCAAGGGCTCAGAAGAATGGATATGATCATACACCTCTTCATTTAGCAAGAGACAAAGGTTACATTCCTCCTTCCTCCCATCATCAGTTTTGGAGAAAAAGGAGAAGTCTACATGCTAGGCCCCAGAATACCTGTGCACAGCACA
>LPNX011023947.1:35395-87618 GCA_001517045.1 Pseudotsuga menziesii
ACGTTTTTCTCACCTACCATAGTCAGTTAACCATTATTTAATACTAAATGTAACGCTTGGTTGTGTTTTTAGAACTCCGGTTATGATTTAGACAAGGACAGTTAACTATTGGGTCTAGGAGTCAGTTACATTCAGTTCTAGCCCTCTACATTCAGTTAAATAATGGTTTAATTAATTGCACACATGTGGGGTGCTTTTCTCACCTACCACAATTAGTTAACCATTATTTAATACTAAATGTAACACTTGGTTGTGTTTTTAGAACTCCGGTTATGATTTAGACAAGGACAATTAACTACTGGGTCCTCCAATAGTGATTTAGACAATGTCTTGGTTACCTACAGTCAAGTAGAGTCATCAATTCGAACTTCCTCATGTGGATTCGAATTGCTTGTGGCTTATAAATCCATTTTACATCATTGTAATTATTATCTGAATTACTTTTTTGATTAATGAAAGCATTCATAGCTGCAAGCCTTTTGCACTATTTCATTCTTCAATTGCTGAGTAAATTGTGAGATCTTCTTTGTGAGTTTTGTTTTTGTCTACAGATCTATATGCTCAAATTTACAAATAGTTGAAGGAATATCATCCCACATCACTAACTTGACAACAAGTGTGACATGATAAAATTAATGTATTGTTCTACTGATATAGATAGTGATTCCACCAAAATATGGTTAAGGAACACTTGGGTAATGTGGACAAATAGCTGACATAAAAATGTTGAAGAAACTAGTATATGTTCCACCTAGATAAAGTATCGGTGATGCCACTAGTTGTTGAAGATAATGTATCTACCTAACAAATGGTAAAATATTGAGAAAAAAAAAAGCTAAGTAGGATATGTATGTTTACTTGATACATTGTCATAACATACAACACCTTTGCCTAACTTGATGTACCCTAAGCTAATTTGGAGACAGACCTTGATCTCGAGTACATTGATGCCAATTTTATCATAAAAACAAATTTTTTTAATAGTTAAAAAAACTTAATAAGGTTGGGTTTGGTGTGGGCCTAACAAGAAACCCTAAAACAACTAACGGTTGAACCCTTTTATACCATTAAGCTCCAATTTTATGCTCAATTTTTCATTTTCACACTATACCATTAAACTCTAATATTTTTTTTACAAGTCTTGTCTGCCTGTATGTTATGTAATATGATTTGTGAGTATTAGTTTGAATAATTGAGATATACTACACCATAAATTTTACAAATAAATGTATCCACAAGGATTTCATTATTGAATTATCCTCTCAAAAGACAATTATGTAAAACCTTCTAAATGGTTGAACAAATAAATAGATTTCCCATGACTAGAAAGAAAAGTACAAAATCTAGAAAGTGACCAAAAAGGAATTATGGTAACTAATTGAAAATTTATGGAAAATTTTTATTGTTCAAGGAACTCCAAACTAAGCTAGATTATACTACTAATGGTAACTGTTATCACACATTTTGTAGGGAGGATTAAATCCTCATATTTTCCAGAGCAGACCAAATTTTGGAAGCAGTCCCTGATAGTGAGTACTAGATACAAAGCATAAATTATAGATGGCTGAGATTCATTTTTGAGAGCACAGTTGGATCAGTTGAGTGGGTGGAGTTTCAAATTAGGGCCCCAAGTCATTTACTTATAGATTTTGGGATACCTTGCCATACATTTTGGAACCTTGCATACAATGGATTTATTCACTACTGGAAAGAGGATTGGACTTTGTCTTACAACTCATCATGCTATGTGCCTATGATGTATCATATTTTAGTGGTTATACTGGACAAGGTGTCATGAGGATATGTGCTTTATGGATGATTATATGTGATATTGATGGACCGAATTGCATTAGGGTTTATTTTATAATTGTGATTATTTGATAAGTATGGTGAGTATGCCATTATCATAACTTGTTTTTATTTGATCATTTGTGTTTTATATACATTTTTTTCTCTGGCAGGTCTCCTTAGTGTTTCTCTAATCACTACCCGACCCTTTGGTTTTCCTAAGATAACCTTACCCCTATTTCACTCACTCTATCTTGCATGATACAAATCCCCGTTGATCTAGATATGACTAAGTGAATCAAGGATACTCCCCCTTTGTGACATATTTGTTAGGATGGCATCCATGTCTCCTCATTGTCTCTGCTCTTGTGTGTGTGGCAAAATTGTAATGTCCCCGACCCTCCGACCGGCGAAGAAGACACTACCATTCCATTGACTATCCGGGAAACTAGCCCCATGAACATGTACATACATAAAAACTAAGATGGTTTGAAGTAAAACATGTAGAGATGCATAATTATTAAGCATACAACGAAAGCAAAACATACATTCAGGCATTCAACATGTTCATCATAATTCATTAAACATCAAACATGATTGCAGGGATTGAACACAAGAATACTTATCTTATGAAGAATTCATCCCACAACCAGCTATGTCGTTGCAACGTTCCACCCAACCATAGGCTAGTGTGCTCCTTAATCTCTCAGCAACACTGCCACCCCCGAGATGGGCATGATTCCCTAAGGAATAATGAACTAGGTAGGATCACACATAGCCAAAGGTACACAAATCAGCCAAGCCAACACAATTGGGTTTATCAAGCCATCAAGGCGCTGGGAAAAGCTGAATGTTAAGTTGGTGGGCTCATTGAAGAGTTAAGGACACCTACGCTAGAACTAGCCTGACTTCTAGGACACCCACACACACCCAACACAAGGAATTAGTCCCTTCTCTGCTACATACTCCCTCATGCCCTGACTTCCCTTCCAGTGCTATTCAGGGGTTGTGGAGAAGAAAGCCATCCCTCTAGCTCTGTCTATGAGGTTCCCAAACACACCAGGTTTATCAAACATACCAAGCCTTCATTCCCACTCCAACATAGTCCAAAGACCAACCACTGCATACACACAACAAAACAAGCAATTCATAGCTCTGAATGGGAAATCTGATTCCTGAGTCGTTCTTGGCCCTATCATGGCCAAAACAACCCCATAAGAACCCACAACAACCCAAAATGAAAATGAAACCACAACAAACCAAAATCATGGGGAAACCAACAATGATTTCTCAGCCGCGTGAGGAAAGAAAAACAATCCGCTTGGAGGTGAATTCCAAGGCTGCGCATGAGTATAAAATGTCCAGGAACCCCAATTGTAAATGAGAACCCACAAAAACCCAAAATGTGAATGGCACATACACAGGAAAATCGTGAGTGCCAGAAAATGACTCTGCCAGCTCTCTGCATGAGAAAACAATGAAGAATGGAGTCCTGGTGCTTTCCCTGCCCATGTGAGGATGAATGAGTCTGTTGGTAGAGTGTGCATGTGGGAAAGGACTGACAGTCCTGCCACACACCACTGCCTAAAAATAACTTCCCAACTAATAGCATAGGCTTTAATGTGGTAGTTGATTGAGTGAGACAAGGGAAATGTGAGTAAGACAAAAAGGTGGGTGACAACCCAATGGGTTTAACAGCTGACACTTGGATTTTCCCCATTGGCCCAAAGTTTAATAATTTCCCTCCCCATCCTTAGGAAAATCATGCCCTTTTCATTATGGTTGCATTGACATAGCTAGTTGGGGTTTATTTTAATTAAAGTGCATATTCACATGATGCCAAAACTATAATGTGCTAGATATCACAATATACCATCGGCAACGATTTTAATCGCCGGAACATTAAACGCTAAATCGATGGTGGAGATTTTTTCCTTTAGCTCCACACCACGATTAATTACAATATATACATCATATACATTTAATGCAAACGAGGTCAAAACCGGGGTGTTATATTCCCCTCCCCCTTCAATAGCACTGTCCTCAGTGCTTTACAAAATCGAACAAAATGCTACACTAGTACCACCTTAGTGTTCCGCAGTAATGAACAAGAATGGATGTGCCAATCGCATGGCATCCTTTATCTCCCATGTAGTCTCTTCAGGCCTGTAGTGCTCCCATTGCACGTTTACCTGCCCTATGGCTCGATTCCGGAGCATTGTGACCTTCCTGTCGAGGATGCGCATTGGATCGATTTGGAACTCTCCCTCGGGTTCCATTTGAATCACATCCCAATTTATCACATGGTTAGGATCATGTACATATTTCTTAAGAAAATAAACATGAAAAACATTGTGAGCTCTAGTGCTAGCAGGCAATGCAAGTCTATATGCAACTGGCCCTATTCTTTCAAGCACTTCAAATGGCCCACAATATCTTGGTGACAACTTGGCACAACTCCCAAGATTCAAGGAACTCTTCTTTTCCCTCACTCTAAGGTAGACATGATCCCCAACACTGAACTCCCTGCTCACCCTATGCTTATCTGCATAGCTTTTCTGCCTGTCTTGGGTTGCTTTCAGATTCTACTTGATCTTTAAAACATCCTGCTCCATTTCTTTGAGCAATTCAGGACCAAGCACAACCCTATTCACTATATTATCCCAAGTCACTGGTGTCCTACACCTTCTTCCATATAAAGCTTCATACGGACTCATCCCCAAGTACGTCTACTGTCCATTGTTATAAGCAAACTCTACCAAGTGTAAGTAATATTCCCACTTGGTTGGTTTTTCCATCCCGTACATGCGAAGCATATCTTCAAGCACCTGATTAAATCTCTCTGTCTGCCCATCTGTCTAAGGATGGTATGCAGTGCTGAAGTTTAGCTTTGTACCCAAGTCTGCAAACAACCCCTTCCAAAAATTAGAAGTGAACTTGACATCTCTGTCAGAGACTATTGCCTTAGGAAATCCATGCAATTTGAAAATCTCCTTCATGAATATCTTTGCAATGTCATCAGTCTTATACGTAGACTTCATCGGTATAAAATGTGCTGCCTTTGTCAACTTGTCCACCACAACCATGATGGAATCATGTTGTCTTTAAGTTATCGGCAATCCTATGATAAAATCCATGGAAATAACTTCCCATTTCCATTCTGGAACTGGAAAAGGCTGCAACAAACCTGCTGGGTGGTGATGCTCAACCTTTACATGCTGAAATTTCATGCACCTTGAAATGTATTCCGCCATGTCCTTTTTCATTCCTGGCCAAAAGTACTGTTTTCTGGCGGTAGCAATTGTCTTTTGGTATCCTAGGTGACCAGAATACGAAGCTTGATGGATTTCATCCATAACAACTCTCCTCAAATCTACTACATTTGGAATATAAATTCTGCCTTTATAAGTAAGAAGTCCATCTTCTTCCAATTTATATCCCTCATACCTCTTCTCAAGACTTTACTACTGCAATTCGTCTTTTACCAGCTCATACAATTCATCTCTAGCAGTACTATTAACAATCTTCCGCCTCAAATCTGATTGGCAAATACTAAGAGATGCCACATGCATTTCCTGCACCTTCCTGCTGAGTGCATTAACTACCTTATTCTCTTTTGCATTTATGTGCTTGATTTCAAAATCAAACTCACATAAAAACTCCAGCCATATTGCTTGCCTAGCATTCAGAGTAGGCTGACCGAATAGATACTTCAGACCACAATGGTATGTCCTTAGTTCAAATCTTCTACCCATCAAGTAATGCCTCCACATCTTGAGGGCATGTACTATGGATGCAAGCTCTAGATCATGAGTGGCATAGTTCTTCTCATGCTCTTTCAGCTTTCTTGACTCGTAACATATCACGTGGTTGCCTTGCATAAGGAATCCTCCAAGCCCTTGTCTGCATGCATCGGTACACACCACAAAATCTTTCTCTGGATCTGCAACTTTCAATACTGGTGCACTGGTGATAAGTTTTTTCAACTGCTGGAAGCTTTCTTCACACCTCGATGTCCATTCAAACTTTATCCCCTTCTTTTGAAAAGAAGTGATGGCATGTGCAACTTTGGAGAATCCTTCAATGAATCTCCTATAGTATCCTACAAGTCTCATAAAAGATCTTACATCTATCACATTTCTTGGAGTAGGCCAATTCATAATGGCTTCAATATTTTTAGGGTCCATAGATATACCCTCTTCTGAGATAATGTGACCCAAATACTGAATTCTATCTCTATAGAAGTCACACTTTCTCAGCTTTGCATACAGCTGATGCTCCCTGAGCAATTGCAATGTCAATCTCAAATGCTCTTCATGGTCCTCATTATTAGAATAAATAAGAATGTCATCAAGGAAAACTAGAACAAACTTGTCCAAATACTTGCTGAAGACACTATTCATAAGGCACATAAATGTAGCAGGTGCATTTGTGAGACCAAATGGTACCACCACAAACTCATAATGTCCATATCTTGTTCTGAAGGTTGTCTTATGAACGTCTTCATCATTGATTCTCAGACCTCTAGTCAATCTTGGAAAATACCTTTGCTCCTCTCATTTGATCAAAGAGGTCATCAATCCTAGGCAAAGGGTATTTATTCTTCACAGTAACCTTGTTCAATTGTTTGTAATCAATAAACAACCTAAGTGTACCATCTTTCTTCTTTACAAACAGAACTGGTGGTCCCCAAGGAGACACACTTGGCCTGATATACTTCTTTTCCAACAACTCCTGTAGCTGCATCTTCAACTCTAGCATCTCTAGCGTACTCATTCTGTAGGGTGTCTTGGACATAGGTGCTGCTCCTTGCACAAGTTCAATTGTGAAATCAATGTCCCTCTTTGGAGGAAGCCTTGGAATC
Source organism: Pseudotsuga menziesii (assembly GCA_001517045.1). Lineage (NCBI taxonomy): Eukaryota > Viridiplantae > Streptophyta > Pinopsida > Pinales > Pinaceae > Pseudotsuga > Pseudotsuga menziesii. The sequence goes on from LPNX011023947.1 coordinate 42,048, forward strand.
TCATTAGGAAACACATCCTTGAACTCCTGTAACACTTGATAGTCCTCCAACCTAGGAGTTTCATCCTTTGATGCCTCCAAAATATGAGCTACATACAACTGGCAACCTTTCCTATAGAATTTCTTCAACTGCATTGCTGAAACCTGCCTTACTGAAATAACCTTTGGAATATTTTACGACTATTGGGTTCCCTTCTTCATCCATGCATTCGAAAGTCTTATTGTAACAATCAAGCTTTACCTTGTGAGCTTCTAACCAATCCATTCCAATGAGAACGTCATAGGAACCAATTGGTATAACATTCAGATCTACACAAGTGACCAATCCATTCATGACCAATGGACATTTCTCTACCACTTCAGTAACCTTTCTCTTAGTTCTAGTGGCTAGCTGAACTAACCAAGATTTTCTATGCTTTACTTTATTAAAAGCACAAATCTCCACTACTCTAGGAGTAATGTAACTGTGAGTAGAACTAGGGTCAATCAAAATAGAAATAGATTTCTCAACAATCTTACCTGCAACTTCAACCACAGTTGACTGGTGATCTGCCTGGCGGTCTTCCAGTGCTGCATAAATCCTAGGGACGACCCTTTCTACTTGAACCACTGTTTCTGCTTCTTGAATGTTGTAAGCTGGCCTTGCACTCTCATTCTCGAGTGGACAACTTCTGCGCATGTGGGGTCCTCCACATTTCCAACATTGGAGTGGTCCTCTATTCTGTTGTGGATCTTTAGGTTTTTCTCCTATCACTCCAACTGGCTTACTTGCAGCTTGGGATAACTGCTTCTGCTGATTCCTGAAGTTAGAAGGTTTGAAACCTTTATTTATTTGTTCAAACTTCTCATTCTTCTTGTCCTTCCATGTCTTATGGTAATCAGGTTTACCTTTGCTTTGCTCATAGCAATACTTAGCCTTCCTTATTGCTTCTTCAAAACTTCTAGGTTCATAAAACTCAATTCTATCTTTGTAAGACTGAGGCAATCCACTCGGAAAACGCTGGAGTTTCAGTTTTTCATCTTTGATATACCTGACATACCTCAACAGCTCCAAGAACTTATTTGCATACTCTTCCATGGTCTGCTATCCCAATCTCAGCTCATGGAACTCCTTAATCTTGTCATCATAATGCCTGTCAGAGAGGTATTTCTGCTTGAAATACTTCTTGAAATGTTTCCACTTAAGTCTCCTTTCACTGATCCTATTTACTTGCTTGAAGTGTTCCCACCAAATGGATGCTCTTCCATTCAGATTGAATATGGAAACCCTTGCCTTCATGTTTCCTGGATAATCTTGAACTTGAAAGTACTTCTTTATCCCAAGAAGCCAAGCTTCAACCTCTTGTCTAGTCTTCACCTTATCGTCAAATGTAGGAGTTTTAGCCTTCTTAAATTCATCCCGAGAGCGATCCCTATGGTGCCTCTTTCTCTCTCCCTTGCGAGAAGAAGAGCTTGAATCCCCGATGGATTCTTCGAAGTCAGATGATCCACTAGAAGTCCTTCTTCTTCTCCTTGTACTTCTCTTACTGCCTTCTGGTTTTACTGTATCCTGTCCAGAGTCTATCTTTCTTTGCAAGTCTGTCAAACTCTACAACATAGTATCATTCAGCTGATGCTGCTCTTCCTGGGATTTAATCAAGCTTCTCATGGTGGCTGCAATATCTGGCGGTGTCTCTTGGAATCTCCTTCCATTAGACTCTATGTCATCGTTTCCAACACAAACATTTTCTCCCATGGCATATCGTGCACGCTCGTAGGAATCCCAAGCATCATATCCGTCATGGGTTCTCATAACTGAACCACGACTTACTTTACCAAACCGCACTACCTGGAATATTGCCCTTGAAGGTGACTATGATTCTGCAAAATGTGTTAGTAACACAACTGTTAGTTGCATAACATCTATACAAACCAGACTTACTTACCTTCTCTTGGAAAAATCATACAATTACAATTTTTCCCAAACACATAATTTTCTTCCTCAAAGAACGATTGTCTTAGGGGGACGACGAGGGTCAAGGGGGCTTTCCCCCTTGTGCAGTGGTGGGTCGAGGGCAGCGCCGTCGTTTTTTTGTTGTTGTAAATATTTGATTTTCGCGTAATCTAGTGCATAAGATCACTACCATTTTCCTCCTTCTCGGCCCTGTAATCCATTGAAAAACTGCTGAAAATCCCACTGAAAAACTACTGAAATCCGCTGAAAAATCCCACTGCAAACTCAATTTTTATTTATTTATTTATTTTCATATCGGATCTCTTCCCAACTAGCCATCAGATGTATTGGATCACTATTTGACTACACTTCCGATGCCTCTGCGGATTGATCTTCATCTGTCTTTTGATGCACATCGGATCATTCTTCTTTTGCCTTCCGCCGCACATAGACTAACAAATCATCTATTTTTTTTCGAAGTTTTAGATTGATCTTCCTCTAGCTTCCGATACACATCGACTGACTGATCCTCTATTTTTTTTCGACGTTTCAGACCGATCTTCCTCTAGCTTCTGATACACATCGACTGACCGATCCTCTATTTTTTTTCGACGTTTCAGATCGATCTTCCTCTAGCTTCCGATACACATCGACTGACCAATCCTCTATTTTTTTTCGATGTTTCCTGTACTTAGAAAAATTTCTGAATTTTTATTCTTATCTTCCTTTTTCTTCCGCCGCTGCATTGGCTGCTCGATCATCTATCATTCTCCAATGCTTCGGCTTCCTTCAGGTGAGCCTTGCTGACACCTTGGCTCCTCCTGGCCAAGAGCTTCGGCTCCGCTTCAACGAACAACTTCCGATGATTTTTGACACTTAAATTTTTTTTCGAAAAATTTATTTTTTTAATCTTTTTCTTTCTGCCGCTGTGTCAGATCCCTTCACATTTTCTCCTCCGGCGTCATTAGAAGTCCTTCCAGCTAACTGAGCTGACGTATTGGTTGACTTCAGCTAATGCCTTCCAACAATTTTGATACTTCAATTTTTTTTTTTTCAAAATTTTTCTCCCGGATTCCTTGTCGGCTGTGTCTCGGCTCAACCCAGCCAAGATCGTCTGCTCCTCTCAGCGAGACCGCCGACAATTTCAAACTTGCACAAATTTGAAAATTTTCTTTCCGCCGGTTCCTTGTCGGGTGGACTTCCGTCTAGGTTATCTAGTGTATCAGATGAGCTTCTAGCTAATTCATGCGACACATCGAATGGGCTTCAGCTTAAGCCATCGGATAATTTTCATACTTAGAAAATTTCTCTGAAATTTTCCTGTCATTTTCTCTGATTTTCTCATTTCTTTTGCTGGACAGAGGGAAACCTGCCTCCGTCACTGATTCTTCATGGCCCATTGAGGCCCATGCTGCAATGTGGGCTCTGATGCCACACTGTAACGTCCCCGACCCTCCGATCGGTGAAGAGGACGCTACCATTCCATTAACTATCCGGGAAACTAGCCCCATGAACATGTACATACATGAGAACTGAAATGCTTTGAAGTAAAACATGCAAAGATGCATAATTATTAAGCATACAGTAGAAGCAAAACATACATTCAGGCATTCAACATGTTCATCATAATTCATTAAACATCAAACATGATTGCAGATATTGAACACAAGAATACTTATCTTATGAAGAATTTGTCCTGCAACCAGCTATGTCGCTACAACGTTCCACCCAACCATAGGCCAGTGTGCTCCTTAATCTCTCAGCAACACTGCCACCCCCGAGCTGGGCATGATTCCCTAAGGAATAAGGAACTAAGCAGGCTCACACATAGCCAAAGGTACACAAATCAGCCAAGCCAACATAGTTGGGTTTATCAGGCCATCGGGGAGCTGGGAAAAGCTGAATGCTAAGATGGTGGGCTCATTGAAGAGCTAAGGACACCTACACCAGAACTAGCCTGACTTCTAGGACACCCACACACACCCAACACAAGTAATCAGTCCCTTCTCTCCTACACAGTCCCTCAAGCCCTGACTTCCCTTCTAGTGTTATTCAAGGGTTGTGGAGAAGAAAGCCAACCCTCTAGCTCTGTCTATGAGGCTCCCAAACACACTAGGTTTATCAAGCATACCAAGCCTTCATTCCCACTCCAACACAGTCCAAAGACCAACCACTACATACACATAACAAAACAAGAAATTCACAGCTATAAATGGGAAATCTGATTCTTGAGTTGTTCTTGGCCCTATCATGGCCAAAACGACCCCATAAGAACCCACAACAACCCAAAACAAAAATGAACCCACAACAAACCAAAATCGTGGGGAAACCAACAACGATTTCTCATCCGCGTGAGGAAAGAAAAATAATCCGCTTGGAGGTGAATTCCAAGCCTGCGCATGAGTATAAAATGTTCAGGAACCCCAATCGTAAATGATAACCCACAACAACCGAAAATGTGAATGGCACATACACAGGAAAATCTTGAGTGCCAGAAAATGGCTCTCCCAACTCTGTGTGTGAGAAAATAATGAAGAATGGAGTCCTGGTGCTTTCCCTGCCCACGTGAGGATGAATGAGTCTACTAGTGGAGTGTGCATGTGGGCAAGGATTGACAGTCTTGCCACACACCACTGCCCAGCAATAACTTCCCAACTAACAACAGAGGCTTTAATGTGGTAGTTGACCGAGTGAGACAAAAGAAAGGTGAGTAAGACAAAAAGGTGGGTGACAACTCAATGGGTTTAATAGCTGACACTTGGATTTTCCCCATTGGCCCAAAGTTTAATAATTCCCCTCCCTATCCTTAGGAAAATCGTGCCCTTTTCATTATGGTTGCATTGACATAGCTGGTTGGGGTTTATTTTAATTAAGTGCATATTTACATGATGCCAAAACTATAATGTGCCGGATATCATGATATACCATTGGCAACGATTTTAATCGTTGGAACATTAAATGCTAAATCGATGGTGGGGATTTTTTCTTTTAGCTCTACACCACGATTAATTACAATATATACATCATATACATTTAAAGCAAACGGGGTCAAAACCGGGGTATTACAAAAACTATCCAAATCCTCAAACTTTCCTGTCAGAAGTGTTACTGATGATGGGTTTTGAGTCTAGGTGGTCTACTCATTAGATTGGTGTGGTATCTAAGTATTGAATCATTAAAGGCTTCTCCCCCCTTCTTTAGTCCTAAAAAGGGCACATATAATAGCTCGTAGTCATAGTCTCATTGTACCTGCATGAAGAAGAAATCGGAGACCAAATTAACACAAAGAAAAAATCAAGCAAATACAAAATAAGCAAGTCTAAACTTGCAAGGGACAAAAATCAAAGTAAAATGAAAAGTTCTTATGAAGACAAAAGAAAAATCAAATAAAATTACAAAAGGGACAAAGAATCAAATGAAGACAATTCCAAGAAGGAACATAAAAGTCAAAGTAAAAAGGGGAAAGGGGGTTGAGTCCTAGTGTCAAGGTTGTTAATTTTATTGTAACTTCGGAAGATAGTCCAAGTAATATTGTATTCCTCCCTAGGGAGATGAGTTTGGTCTTTTCAAAGTCATTAAAAGAAGCAATGTAAATCTCTGGATGTAAGTTGGGTCATTAGTACCCAAGTGATGTTATAATAAATGCTATTTGTGATGTCCGGTTGGACAATTCGGCCCTAGGAGCTAGTGAAGTCGGCCCCTCTAAGTTAGAGGTCAAGTCAATAGAAGAATATAAATAGGAGGGGCCTCCCTTCATTTGTCCTCACTCACTCAAGCTGTTCTTAGCAAGAGAGGGAAGTGGTAGCGCAATAGAGAAAGGAGGAAGCTGTTGTTTGAGTTTTACACTGCACTGGTTGAGTTCTGTGCTAAGGAAGTTTTGCGGGGTTTTCTCCCTTGTGGTTTCCCCGAGGGAAATATCTGTGTTCTTGTGTTCTTATGTTTTTGTGCATGTTTTTCTTTCAATGATCTTCTAGTGGCTAATTGTTTAAAGATATCATCTAAACAATTTTAAAGAAATTTCAACAAAGGTCTAGTGAGCACCATTAAATCTAGTACACTATCCATTTGTGAGACACCCTATTCTCTAATGTTTACTAAACTAGAAAAAGTCACAAAGGTTTCATATCTTTGGAACTCATGATTTCCAATAATCAACACTTCACTTGACCAAGACTAATTGATGACTTGACTATCCACTCCACCCATTGAGGAGGGATGATCTTAACAACATTATGTGATGATTTTGACTAGAGGATGATATTTATATAACTCACTTACTTGTACTTGATATGTTGTTATTGTTCAAAATGTCATAGGAAAATGCTTGGGAGGAGCTCATATGGAAAACCTATGTTTGTTTTTTGTATTCTACGTATGTTTAAGATTGCTCAGTTGAGCCCATCATCAGGAGAAATTTGACTCACTTTATAATTTATGCTAAATTTCATCCATTAATATTGATTTCCCATCTTACAACCAATGTCAACCGACATGGAGGGATATGGAATTAATATAATGGAATTATTGTTCATTTAGAAGGTTCAAAACTAGTTTCCAAAGAATGAGGTCCAAGAAAACAATAGCCTTCCTTTCCTTGATTTTATTATCACTAAGAAAGAGGATGGTCAATAACACATCAAGTCTACAGAAACATATACAAATTGACAAATACCTACATGTGACATCCCATCACCATCCTTCACAAAAAATGGCCATGTTAAGTACCCTTTCCATTAGGTCCATAATAATGTCTGACAAGGCACATCCTGATGAAGAATTGAAACATGTCTCTAGGGTCCTTCAGAACAACAATTACAAATGGAAAGACATCAACAAAGATTTTAGAAAGGAAAGGAGCCTATAAACAATAAATAATTCCAAATAAAAAGAAAAATAAAGAATAAAAAAGGTCGTCTCTTATATCCAAGGCACCATTGATAAAATACCCAGGTTGTTTAGAAGAAAACACATTGATATTTCCTTTTTCCCTACCAACTCCGTGAGGAACATGTTAGACAAAGAGAAAGATCCTGTTGATCCCAAAATAATTAAAGAATATAGTCAATTCCTTGTTCATGCAATGAAGTACAAATCGGAGAGACGTGGAATTCGATAAAAACTAGGATGAAAGAGCATTGCATAGACATAATACATGAAAGAGTAAAGAATTCAACAATGTAAGAACATTTTAGAAAGATGAATCACCATATTTGCATTGAAGAAGCTAAATTAATTTCTCTAGAATAACACTACAATAAGAGATAGATCCATGAGGCTTTGGAAATTGAGAAGCACCCAAGAAACTTCAATAGGGACGATGTCTTAATTCTTAGTGAATATTGGAAACCAGTTTTGAACCTTATAAAGGAACGATAACTCCATTATATTAATTCCACATCCCTCCATGTCAGCTGACATTAGTTGTAAGATGAGAAATCAATATTGATGGATGAAATTTAGCATAAATTATAAAGTGAGCCAAATTTCTCTTGATGATGGACTCAACTGAGCAGTCCGAAACATACGTAGAGTACAAAAAACAGACATAGGTTTTCCATATGAGCTCCTCTCATGTTATTATGTTTTCATGCTATGTTGACATGTCTTATGAGGAGTCACATAATAATTGTTTGTTATAGGATAATATACGATGTTTTAGCTATTTTGTTAATAATGCTTATAATCAAGTATTGGTTCTCCTTTATAGGCTATAAACATGATGATCCCATCATTTTTCATCTTGGTCAAAGTTTGACCAAGTTTGACTTTTCTTTACTTGGTCAAACTCGAGTTTGACATGATCAAATGTTTTTTGAGGTTCAGGAACTCATCTTTGGCATTAAATTCTCATTGCAGGAAATAGAAGTCAGAGTTTCAATTAATAGCATTTTAATTATTTTTATCCCAAGGTCCAATTTAAAAATTTATAAGATTTGGAATGTATGGCAATGATATTTTAGAAAATGGAAGTAATGACTTGGGTTATCTTATTTTGAGGTCCTAAGCATATTTTGATCATCACATCATCATTCAAGCATCACCTGCTCAATATTTGACATGGCCAACCAAGGGGGGGTGCATTTCTCTTCCTTGAAGTGAATTTGGACAAATCAACAAAAATAAAAGAGTGTAATTGATGATGTAACTGAAAATTAATGTAAGGGGGGATCCCATAATGATCCCTCTATGTCTCATAGGCATTAAAATTGCCAAAAAAGTGTAATATCATCATGTAAAAGTGGCTAGTAAGAGGGAACTTGCCCCCCTCTTTTTATTTTTCATTTTCAACTATTTTCCTCCATTGATCTTCCTCTCTTATCTTTTAATCTTAGCCATCTATCACTTTAGCTAGGGATTTTTCTCACTATTCTTCTATAAAAGAGACCGAGATTTTATTGTAGCAGGTTCTTGGCCATTTTTAGAAATACAGAGAACATAAATTTTGTGACTCTCTCTCTCTTATTTATGGATTAAAAAAAAAATATTTGGTCTCTTTCTGATCTCTGCTCTATGCTACTTGGAAAATATATCTAGTTTTGGGGGTGATTTTATTGTGTTATTTGCAGGTTAAAACAAGGGCAATGGGATCTATGTGTGCCCTAGTTCTTTGATAAAAGTGGGTGCTCAGTTTGAAGAAACTAGTTTTCTTTCTCACCTTCTTTTTCTTGGTAGTTTTCCCATTCTAACTCACATGTAATATTCATTTAGTTTATCAAAATTTGATTTAGTATTTTCCTTGGATAACCAAGTCAATTTTCTTGGCAAGTGGGGAAAACAAAATAAATTTCAAGTGCACCCAGGCAATAGAGACTCAACTGGTATTCAAAAGTTGTTGGAAAATAGAAATCAATCACTCAGTCATTTGGAACAAAGGTAAGTGGCACTAATCCTTTTCCATTAAAATATGAAAACAACCATTTGTCAAGCATATTTTCATTGTTTCTCTTTTATTGTTGAGCATGTGGGGGGTTTCAAACATTGTTTTTATGGCTATAGATTTTAGGAATATTTAGGGGGTCATTTATTTGGTTGAATGATTTATTTTTTACTTCATTTACCTATTAAAATAGTTTTTTCATTCATCAAAACCTTTGTTTAGGGTCATTTACATGCCATTTTACTTCATTGCCGTAAATATTTCGGATTTGATTTTTAGACTGCAACGAAGTTATTTTTAAAAACTTCAAACCCAAGTCTGATGGTTTTTTAAAAATCTAAATTTTCTTGTGTGCATCAAGTCTATATATTTTTCACATTTAACTAGAGTAATAACTGGAATATTTCCCTTAGCACCCTAACTGTTTGGATTTGTTGAAACCTAATGTCTTAATGGTTCATCACACATCTAGATATCTAGGAGACAAACAATTGTTAGATGACATGCGAATAGCGGAGTAGTCAATTGGATGCCCAACTAGGAAGGTTGACGGAGCGACTGTATTGTTGGTTGGTCAGACGACTGAATGGTAAAAAAGATCGTGGGCAGTGCAAATACAACAATTGAATAAACTTTGGGACTTGGTAGATTCTACAGAAACAATTAGGACCTACAACCCACATTTATGGGCTAGATGCTCCTCACTCCCAAGAAGTTGGTTAGATATATAAACTATAAAATGGAGACACTATGGGTTTTCCAACATAACGATAATGATTTGAAATGTCTTTCTGTCTAATTATGCATTGTGATGTTTTGATAATGATGTGCTGTGCTTAAGTGTTGTAACGGTGTCTTTAGACATCACCTTTATCCTTAGAATATTGTTCCCTTATTTTCTTTACTTTTATGTTCAATAGTTCAAGGGTAAGAGGTTCACCAAGATGGCATCAGAGCTAATGGTTTTGACCTATCCCTGTTGTTTGCAAATCATGTTGTGTTGAATCTAGGGTTGATTGAACCTAGGGGGAAAATTTGTCGACTGATACCTCTTCTTGAACTTGATCAAATATGTTAGATAAGAAGGATGCCTTACAAGGTAGAACCTGTTGTTCTTAATAGAAACAATTATGCTATATGGGTGATAGATATGGAGACCTTGTTGAAAAGTAAAGGATTGTGGTAGTTCATGAAGACTTCTATTGCTGACCCGATAGATGTCGATGCTAAGTTTTCAATCAATGTTAAGAAGGACGAAGCTGTGGGTAGTATCACGACCTACATTTCGAGGTAGATTTTTTTTCATATAAGTAGTAATAACTATCCTTATACCATCTGGAAGAAGATGAATGTTGTTCAACAAGATAAATGAAGGTGAAGTAATGGAGATAGATAAAGAGTTGATCTCTATGGAAACTCTTTCCTTTGATTAGATAGAGGAATATTTATCTTGTATCAAGGAGCTATAGATGAAACTGGGTGAATGTGGCAAGGATTTTATGAAGAAGGATGGATAACTCATTGAACTAGTTTTGATGAATTTGAAGACACCATATGGCGTCTTCTATTCCTCTTTTCGGGAAAATTGGATGTCACGCAAGGAATACGGTAAGGATTTCACCTTTGATACATTTTGTGATTTGGTGACTAAGGATCAACAAAATTTGCTTGAACAAGGGAATATTGGTAGAAAAAACTAGGCCCACTTGTTGAAAAGCAAGTTCAAACCAAACCTTAAAGCATGTGGTTGATAAGATCATCGACTAGAATGTATCGACCAACCTACAAAAGGGAAAACCAAAAAGTGATCGTTAATGAAGACGGATTGTAAGAAGAAGACCTATTGGTATTGTGCCAAGGTGGGACATGTCGAGAAGATCTGTTGGAAGAAGATGAAGGATTTATAAGGAGGATAACACATTGATTGGATAGTCGAGCAATCGATATCCTAAAAACTATACCTTCTTTATCCACACTTCCTAGGAATTACATGCCCACACCACTAAGACCAAATGGATAGTCGACTTTGGATGTACTCATCACATGGAAAAATATGCTTCTCTATTCTGTTCCTTAAGTGGTGTTCCTGAAGAGAAGATTTATGTTGCAGATGATTACACTCTCACTGTGATTGGAAATGGTGATGTTTGTAATATCCCCCCAAATAGAGAAACATTATTTGTAATATTTTGAATTACTATTGTATTTTAATTTGATTAGCTGATTCTGGAATCTGCCCAATCGGTCCTTGGAGGACAGTTGTAACCAAAACATTTTCTCTTAATGAAAAAATAGAATGATGGGGACAAGCATGTTAGATGAGGAAGCTATGCATGCAAGGGGGGGGGGGGGGNGGGAACGTAGTGGGAGACAAAAGTTCCTTAGGGAATGGGCCGAAGATGCAAAAGACCTAGGAAAAAACCAAACTAGAAAGAGGAGCATATGCAAGGAGGCAAAACACTGCTTAGTATGTACAAAAATGATGAACTCGGGTTGCGTGAGCACTCTGTGTTAGGCAAGGGCTGAAATAAATACTTTCTATGTGAGCACTCTGAGTTAGGCTAGTGGTTTCTCACTGGAAAACTGAACCTAAGGTTGGTGTCTTTGATCTTGGAACACATAGTATAGCTCGAGGGTGATTGAGGACAGAAGACATCTGTGCCAAATGTACGATTGGGTGGAACATGGTTGTTCCTTCTTCATTCGGCTTGCCTTATAAACAGGTTCCCTTATGTGTTTAAATTCTCACAGACTATTAAGCTCAGAGTATATTTGTTTATGTGTAAATGTGTGTTTCAAGGTTAATGAAATGATAAGCACTAGTTCTTAGGCTTCTAGACAAATATGTTACTTATGAAATAGTGAAATAATGATGGTCTGTTTGAAATATTGTGACTTGCATTTAGTTACATGGTTCTCCAAATGGTGAAATACTCTTGCTCTGTTTGAATGTCTAAGACTTCCATTTAGTTATGTGGTTCTCCAAATAGTGAAATACTCATGCTCTGTTGAATGAATGTGACTCGTATTGGTCATATGGCTTACTAATGGTATAATACCCATGCTCTGTTCTAAATGAATGTGACTTGCCTTTGGCCATATGGTCTTTCTAATGGTGTAATCTTGTTTCTGCAATGGACCACTTGGATGCTTATTGCTCTACTGTTAATGCCTAGGTGAGGGGGACCCTTGTAGGGAAGTTTAAATGCTTGCCGGGTTTAAAACCCTTTCCAATTGAGTGAATTCCATATATAATACTTTTAATCCTTAAATGAATGGTGAAACTGTGAAAGGAAGCGTGGATGCTAAAGGTCCTTAAGAGACCAACAATTGAAAATCCACCATAGGATCCCTAAACATGAACCTCTATTAAGTAACAAACTCATCCTAAGGCAGTGAGGCCCTCGAAGGTTGGAAACCATTTTGTTTTACCAAGAAAACACAGAGAAGATAGGTGAAAACCTTAGGCCAGAAGGCCTATGGAAGCTTAATAATTTATAAAGAATTGAGTCTTTCCGCAACTTGCAATCTGCATTGCGGAAGTGGAAATTGAAGGTTAATATGTAAAGAAGTTGAGTGTTTCCGCAACCCGCAACATGCATTGTGGAAGCAAAAACATAAGAAAATTTATAAAGGATTTAAGGGTTTTTTCAACCCACAATCTGCATTGCGGATTGCGGAAAGTGGAAGTTAAATGGAAAAGAACCTAAGGGTTTCCGCAACCCGCAATTCGCAAAATTCTAATTAAAAGAATTTAAGGGTTTCCACAACCCATAATCCACATTGTGGATTGCAGAAAGTAGAAGTTAAATTATAAATAATTTAAGGGTTTCCACAACCCACAATCCACATTATGGATTGTGGAAAACAAAAGTTAAATTATAAAGAACTTAAGGGTTTCCACAACCCGTAATCCGCATTGTGGAAGCAGAAATCAGGAGTTAAATCCTAAAGAATTTAAGGGTTTCCGCATCCCACAATCTGCATTGTGGATTGTAGAAAGTGAAAGTTAAATTATAAGTAAATAGCGGGTTTTTGTAATCCCCAATTTGCATTGTGGAAGCGAAAAAAATAAGGTAAATTTATAAGAACTTATGTGTTTTCTAAATTCGTAATCCACATTGTAGAAGCGGAATTGAGGAAGAGTCAAGTTGTAAAGAGATTAAGTACTTTCTGTAATCCGCAATTCGCATTGCGAAAGGGAAATTTGTACAGTATTTAAGCACTCCTCGCAATCCACAATCCACATTGCGGAAGCGGGATTATGGAAGGGAGAGTTGTAAAGAAATTTGAGTGCTTTTTGCAACCCACAATCCGCATTGCAAAAGCAAAGTTGCAGGAGGAACAACCTGCTGTGGAAGGGTTGTTGCAGAAGTGTTTTGGATTTAGATTTCATAAAGGCTTAGGATAAATATTTAAGGCTATTTTTCAAAGTATTCCTTTGTATTTTGTGGGGTTTAAGGTATCACCCTTAAGTTGAAGAACCATAAAATGAGTTGGGTGAGACGCATGAAGTCCTTGGTTAATATATGATAGAGAATGGTTTATGAATTATGATGTTAAATTTTTTAATTTTATGCATATTTTTCGGATGATTATATGGGTATGTTACAATGTTGAATACCAACATGGTCGCATATCCAATGTATATCATGTACCGAGCATGAGTGCAAACTTGTTTTCAGTTTCCCAGTTGACAAAGACCAATAAAAATATTGAGTTTTGGTCGGAGTTCTTTATCGTAAAGGACATGAGGCTTGGGGGGGGAAGTGTTGCTTTAGGGGTTCTCGATCCCAAAGGAAATATTTACAAGTTATGTGATCCTTCCATGAATGTTTCTAGGACGACTGGACCGACTACATTTCTATTTCAAATTGAGTATAGAAGTTGAACTTAGCATGAACGACTTGGTCATCTAAACTTTCGAAGCATGAAGATGATGGTGGCTCAGAACATGCTTATTGATCTTCGAAAGACTGTTCTACCTGATCAAGTTTGTAAAGGATGTATGCTTGGAAAGCATAATTAGACCTTCATTAGGAGGTGCAAAATATATTTTGACCTTTATTGATGATTTCTCTAGATTCACATAGGTATATTTCTTGAAGAACAAGAGTCAAGTCTTTGAAAAATTCAAGAAATCTAGGGCGTCGGCTAAAAAACAGTATGGATGACCCATTAAGTGTTTGATATCAGACAACGACAGTGAATATGTGAGTTAACAATTTGAAGACTACCTCTTGAAAAATTGTATTTCTTGGTAGATATTTATCCTTCACACGCCTCAACAGAATGTCGTCACATAGAGGAAGAATCAAACTTCAGTAGAAATGGCTGGGTCCTTATTGTAGACCAAATATATTCCGATAAAGTTTTGGGTAGAATATGTTTACTGCTCAAATCATCTCCTGAACTTTATACTGATTAGAGTTGTTATTGACACGACTCTATATGAAAAACGGAATGGTAGGAAACACTCTATCAAACACTTTAGAACCTTTGGATGTGTTTCTTGAGCACATATCGGTAATAACTGGAGAAAGGATGCAAAGGGTCATGGTTGCATCATGATGGGATACTCTAACGAGTTGAAAGCCTATAGAATGTTTGATGTTGTCAAACAACAAATCATATTAGACAATAGTATGATCTTTAATGAAAATAATTTAGGTAATAATATGATCAATTCCTCATCTAGTCCCTTGAAAAATGATCCATTTGACATCCTTGAAGAATTTAAATCAATTGTACCCATCTATGGAGTTTCAACCAGATCGATGAATTATGCTTCTGATTCAACTGGTAGTCGGTCTACTATGAATGTTAAATTCGATAGTCTAACTTCCTTGACTCACATGATTGATGATGAACGACCGAAATCATTGATGACTTTATTACCTTGATGGAAAGTTTGTAGAACGCAAGGAAAGAGTGCCATGAAGTTTCAATGGGTTTATAAGACCAATTTTACCTTCAATAGTGTTGTTGAATGCCACAAAGCTCACTTGGTCACCAAGGGTTTTTCTCACCAAGAAGACATTAGCTACTCTAAAACCTTTGTTCATGTTGCAAAGATAAATTCTATCCAACTGATACTTTCCCTTTCTGCTTGTTTTAGATGGGAGCTTCATCAAATGGATGTTAAAAGTGGTTTTTTTCATGGATATTTGACTGAAGAAATCTATATGGAGCAACCTCTTGGATTCATGACAAATTATGGTCTTGTTTGTTCACTGAAGAAGTTATTGTATGGTTTGAAACAATCACCTATGCTTGGAATGAAAAGATTGACCATTTATTTGTTAATATTAGCTTCAAACATTGTGAATTTGATCATAGTATTTATGTACTACATGTTCATGGTGATACCTTGGTTGTGGAATTATATGTTGATGATTTATTCATAACTAGAAACAATGTCAATTTGATTTTGGGTTTGAAGAAACAACTTGCAAATACCTTTGAAATGAATGACTTGGTTTCTTAGATTTCTTTCTTGGCATTCAAATTTTACAAATGGACGATGGTACTTTTCTTTCTCAACCTAAATATGTCTTGGATATTTTGAAACAATTCAAAATGAATGATTGTAAGTTGTGTTCCACACCTTACTAGTCAGGTGTGAAGTTTTCGAAAGATTATGACTTTGAAAGAGTCGATGCCACTCTTTATATCATTGGTTGGTCGGTAGATTGATTTAATTAACTTAGAGTCAACCATATATCTCCTTTGCTATTATTGTGGTTTCCAGTTTCATGTAGGATCCTCGAGAAAGCCACTGGAAGGATTCTAAGATAATTATTTGATACATTAAGGGAACTTATCAGTTTGGTATTACCTATTGTCGCAGGACTGAACCATCGGCTGGGTACACCGATTTCAACTATGGCGGTGACATTGATGATAAAAAATCCACTTCTCGCTATGTGTTTCAACTGATTTCTAGACCGTTGGTTTGATCGTGTGAGAAACAAAAGGTAGTCTCCGTTTTGACTACAAAAGACGAGTATCATGGAACTGCCAATGCAGGTACAAAGGCAGTTTGGATTCACTTTCATATTGACGGTCTTGGGTTTCTTGGTTAGGCCTCCAATGTTATTTATTGTGATAATCTGGGTGTTATTTAAATTGATGATAATCTTATTGACCATAACAAATAGAAGCATGATGAACTTCATGTTCATTATTTGAGATAATTGGTACAGTAGAATACTATCTCACTTCTTTACTATAGAACATATGATCAGGTTGCTGATATCTTTATGAAGCCTTCGCCAGAAGCTAAATTTGTGAAACTTCGAGCTATGCTTGGGATTCAAGATGTTGCAATTATGGGGGTGTGTTCAGAGCAAGTAATTTAAACTTTTGAATCTCTAGAGTGTTGCGTTGATGGGGGGAAGGGGGTGTTGGAACCTAAGGTCTTGATGGTTCATCACACCTCTGGATATTTTGGAGGAAAACAATACTTAGACGACATGCAAATTGTAGAGCATACGATTGGAGGATCGACTAGGAAGGTCGAAAAAATGTCTGTATAGTCAGTTGGTCATACAATTGAATGGTAAAAAAGATCATGGGAGACGTAGCTACAACAACTGACTAAACTTTGGGATGTTGTGGATTCTACAGAAATAACTAGGACCTGTGACCCACATTTGTGGACTAGATCGTCCTCACTTTTAGGAAGTTGGTTATATTTGGAAACTATAAAAGGGATACCCTATGTGTTGTCCAACGAAACGATAGCGAATTGATATGTCTTCAATCTCATTATGCATTGTGATATTCTGATCATAATGCGTTATGCTTAAGTGCTATAACAATGTCTTAAGACACCACCTTTGTTATTGGAATATTGTTCCCTTCTTTTAATTACTTTTCTATTCAATAGTTCAAGGGTAAGAGGTTCCCGAAGATGATTTATTTCCAATTTCATAGACTTGTTTCATTTAGTTGGTCCCTTTATATGCATACACCAATTTTTAGGAAAACCATAAGCCTAGTGTATTTTTCAAGCCATAGAAGTATAGGATACCCTTGGATTTGTTCAACCAAGAAAGGAACTTGGTCTGAGACCCTAAATGGCCAAAACTAATTTCAGCCTGTTAGCGAAAGGAACCATTGCACTTGGCAGGTCCGTTACCCTTTCAGTTGTCTGTGTGACTGATTGTGTTTGTGTTTGAAACCTTTTGGGTATTTTTGTTGTTTGTTCCAAGTAGCTGGTGTGTTCTTTGATTTACTTGCTTGCCACTTGCTCATCTCATTCTAGGAACTTGTTTGTCACGACTATTATTTACTTTCATCCTTCGATTGAGAACCCATGGGCCAGGTTTCGATTTCATTACGTTTACCTAAATCCCAAAGTATCATAGTTTTCATATTCAAAAAACACTTTTGTCCCTATGTTTGGAAAGATAAGTTATTTTTTGAATTAGTACTTGGGAAAGCAGTATTGGGGACACCTCTCATGAGTAGTTTGGATCTACTGAAAGCAGATTTGGGAAGCCTAAAGAGAGAGGTCCTTGCTCGATGTGACACATTTGGGGCAAGGCCCTAAGATTCCACTAGTGTAGTAGTCATAGTTATCTTCCATATAAAGATACCTCTAAACTTTGTGACAACATAAACTAACTCTAAAATAGTGAAATTTGTTTAAATTTAAAGTATATTAAAACTCTTAAGAAAACTATTAAATTTACATGAACATGCCATTCCAAAAAATGCATGTATAACGTACTCACATTTAGCATCTAACACAAAGCGATACTCCCTCAATTTTAATCACTCATGCAAAGCGTCAACGACAAGATCATAAGGAACTTGAAAGCAAACAATCTATTGATTTTTGGAGTAATAGAGGACAAGCACTCTACACAGCTTCAATGTTGGAAGCATCTAGAGATGTTCGAGCTTTACCCTTTTCACCTTTTATGTAAAAGTGACATATCAATTTACATAGAAAAAACTAATTAATGAAATTTTTAATGCGGAAGTAAAATTAGGGTTTTGGATCATTCAAAGTCATCGATAAATTATAAACTTAGTGGTAGAAGGTAAAAGTTCAATATATTGTGTGAGAAACACATGAGAGGAGGAAGAGCGATGGTAGAGAAATTTTATGAGAGAGAGTCAAGAGGTGTGCATTTTCCAAATAGGGAGAAGGGCACGATTACAAAGGCAAGGAGCAACAATTAATGTGAAACCATACAACTGTTAAAAACCAGTCCATACCATGATTTATGTAGGTTGTACAACTAGGATGAGGCACAAAAATTGAGACTAGTTGTTGGAGATGTTCTAAAGGCATATTTTGTTGAGTTTTGGGACCATACAACAGGTACAGAAAATATAGGAGTTTGTTGGGCATGATTTCCTATATATGCATAGTTGTCAAGACTGAAACAATGTCATACAACAGGTCGTACAATCCGTACTGTTGCATATTTGAAGATGGGTACATTCACAAGGTTAAGGGATAAGTACAACCATTTATTGTTGGCTGGTAGTGGTTATCATATTCATAGTATCTGGAGCTACCATGATGAAACATACCATATTTTGATCCTATTTAGAGCCAGTCCTTTACAATGATGAGTAGCATTGAGATGATCCTTAGTGGTACATGATATTGAGAGCCAACAATGACAATTTCCCATTGTCACGATTGGCCCTACACAACCCCATTGAGATGATTTTGGTTTAGTGATGGTTCATTTTACAAAGAAAGCAACCATTTCTTTCCTTTTCCCATACACAATTCCAAATGATTCCAGAGGTAGGTATATGGCAGAGCTTGTATACACATGCATATTGATGTTTTATTTGTCTCTATAGTTTATTTTAATATCTATACGTGATTCACTAACAATGGTGCTAGGTTATATTGGATGTTATTCAAAACTTGTGTCATGAGTAGTCAAAGGATCTTTGGCTCAAGGCCATTATACATGCTCACTAGTATTTCCTACCTTACACAGACTTACCCTTACACGTGATATGTTGGAATCACCTTTCACTTCTATCTGTTCATCTAGTTTCTTACGTTTTGGTATCTATCTTTGACTTATGACTTGAACTAGTGAGATTGATGATATTTTCCCCACTTTAACATTTGTGCATGATGGACTCCATGTTTTCTCATGTCTCGGCTCTAGAGTGATCGATTTGTTTCTTTTAGTCCTCAAACCAAGTATTCCCCAAATTTGCTTATGTGAAATGAAATGCATCAAAATGCATAAATGCTATATCTAAATGGTGTAAAAGTCCAGTTGCGTTAGTTGTGTTTTTAAACACTAGGTCTAATGAAATGAAAGTGAATAAATTAATTAGTGGCTAAAGGATGAGCACTCATCCTTTGTATGATGTAAGGCCATTTTCCCCTACAGGGCAACATGGTGGTGAGTTTGTCGGAGCTATAGATGCTCGTTGACAATGCAGTTAGTTCGATTCATTATTTGGGGCTCACAAGGCTATCTAGGGAACCTACCCTTGGAGTATGGCTAGTAATCTCATGAAATGTGAAATGCTTTGAAATTTGAATCAATTGAATTGTGCAAGGGATTCTTGTTATATTCTCCTGGATGCAATCCCACCTACTCTCCCAATTTGTGAGACACCTCCTTTCCGTAGTGTCTTTTGTCATGCATATTGTCACTATGGTGTCTTATGTCCCTTGTTACTCTAAGAAATCACATGGTTAGAGTCTAATAATTCAATCCATTTTGAACTAAGCCTTATCTTTATCCACCTCACACATCCTAGTAGTCTGTTTAAGTCTGTAAGTGAGCATGTATGAGGGGCTTCACAATGGATTTGATGGTTACTCTGATTCAAGTTATATTATTATGATATTTTTATTACTACTGTTATGTTTAACATATTTTAGTATGGTCATTAACACAAACTTGTGAGCATTATTCATCCTTGGTGCATGCTGCATGATCATTTAGAGTATTGGCTTAGCCTTTAGTTTGAGTGGTTTGACTTGGTCAAACCTAGTTTGACCTAGTCAACATGGTTCTCGAGGCAATATGAATATAGTGTTCAAGATTGTACATTGTTACCTAGATGTATCTAGAGCACCATTTCCATATTCACTTTATGGTTATTGGCTATTATACAACATTATTATGGTTTATTATTATTATTATTATGGCCATATTTTTATTATTGGATATGGTGTTGGTTACCAGATGCATATCTAGATGGATATATGTGGTATTTGTAGTCATTGTTGATGTATTTGAGGTCTTCGGTCATTTGGTGCAATCAAATGATGATTTTAGGAAAAGAAAATTGAAATAATAGCACATTTATTCTATAAGAAGGATTATCAACATTTTATTACATAAAAAATGACCATGACTACATCGAGAAAATAGATTTGGCTAGTGTGGGATAAGAAATGACATTGTGGTAATGTTGTATGATGTGATGAGGTTTTCTATGTGTATTCCATGCTCCATATCCTCCATAGGGAGACTTCAGATTTTATATCTTGGTCCTAGTGAGGACGTATCCCCTTGGAGGACACACTTCTCCATGGCTCGGCATGTTATTATCATGATGTATCTTTTGTTTTATTTTTTTATGAGGGGCCTAGGGTGATTTATGTCCCTAAGGCACCCCCTATCATTGTACCACATGTTATATCACTCTATTATGGTGTATCTCTTTGCACCTATGGTGCTAGAGGCAAAAGTGCACCCCTCTTTTGAATGATCCATGTCCTATGTAAAAGGTAAAATCTCCATCATTGATGACATTTTAATCTCAATCGTTGGATGTATTTGGTTAGAATGTGGACATCACTCTCCTATTTAATAGGGGTGATCCCATCATTGTATCCCATTGATAATTTGTCTCTTGAAGCGGTTTGATAATAAACAAACCATTTGTTATGCAAATCTTGTGATCTTATGGTAGAGCTTGAAAATTGTGATTGAATATTCTCTCGGGGAACATTGCAAGTGGATCTTAGTTTTCTTAAACAAAATCATGGTGTTTCTAACTTGTGGCAGGGAGGATGTCTTGGAGGAGGGCACAATAGCAGGGGATATTCTTTCCTCTCGTCCAAATCGTTTGAAAAACAGGGAGTGATTTTTGATTTGTACATTGTTTTACTCAAGTCATTTTCTCTCTCTAGATCTTTTCTCACATATTTTTTTGTGATTCAAATTAATTTCGGTCATTTGCCTTGCAGGAGGAGGGCACACTTAGAAAATTGTTGGGAAAATCTAGGCACCAAGATCTCTTTCAATTGCTAAATGTTGGGGGAAATCATCACATTCTTGGCATCTCCTAAGATCCGAGTGAGTTCACAAATATTTTCTTGTCTTTTCAATTAAACCATCTTGGGCATAATAATAAAATTCAAAACCCTCATTTAAAACCCTCATTTATTAGAAATAGTAGTTTTCATTACCTTTTGGATTTGTGATTAAAAACCCAAGTAGGAAATCCATAAAAACCCTTAGAGACTAAATTTCATTTAAATCCGACTCCATTTTCCCATCCTAAGGCACTGAGTCTCTTTGGGGCAAATCACCCTCGGGAAATTGATACTTTGGTTGGATAAGTGATTTGGGTGTTGCTCGAATATTTTCTAATTGACATATCTCACATCAAGTAACAATATCAAGTGCGGATACTTCACTTAAACCATAGTTTGTGACTATATTCCATTTAATTGCTTAAACCCTAGCCTCACAACAAATTGGGTATTTTAGTTGGCACTTTCTTTCTCTAGATTTGGATAATAATATTCACTGTTGAAGTGAAACCATCACAGTTAATATTTACCTACATAATTGAGACGCTCAACCTTTCCTTAAAACCTTACTTCAACATTTATTCAATAGATCTAAGGTTTCAACTCTGTTTGAACTAGCATTTAATCTTTTGGTTGTCTTGTTTTGATGGTTTGACTAGGGTATCCCCCTTGGTCTTGCTTTTATCTTGGAACAAAGTGATGAGAATCCCTTTTGATGTGAAAAGTATCTTATCTAGTTGGGTATTGGTATCCTTGATGTGTCACCAATTTAGTTGTCTTGCCCTCTACCATCCTGGATAGGGTAAGTTTAGTTGACAACTACAACTTGTGTCATAACATTTTTGCCTCCGTTTCCAAGGAAGTAGAGTCTTACCTCTGGTGTCTACAAGTGTACCTTTGCACGATTTATCTATTATATCACATCTGGTTTAATTTGCTGGTTACATTTATAATTGCTTAAACATTTATAGCCGCTCATTTTTTTTTACTCACCTCTCCATCACGACATTACCTTTCGATGAACAAGGATGTAATTTCACCTGGAGACTCCATTGCATGACTCCACTAGAGGACCGACCCATAATTACAATATTCTTATCCATGATCAAAAGTATAATCAAGAAAATCCTATAAATTATACATAAAAACCTAACCAAAATAATCCTAAATATCAATCATCCAAGTTCTTTTGGAGAATTGGTAATTCATCCACTTCGTCAAGTCATTTCTTAGGGGACTATTCTACTACTACAAATGATTAATCTAATCCTCAAGTTCATCCCTGAATAAATCCTCCAATGGAGAACACAAATCAAACTGCTAGTCCTAGATGTTTTGGTAATAGGGAAAGAGCCTCTCCATTTTATTTATCTCAAATTCAAGGAGCTACTCATGATATGCCAAATAAATATTTTGAAAAGCTTCCCAAATTTAACAGAAATTGTGCCACTACTATTGAAGATCATATTCAAATGGTATGGTATTACATAAAATCTTATGGGGTTGAGGAGGAAGATGTGTACATGAGGGGGCTTATGTAATCTTTGGAAGGAGATGCCCATAGTTGGTTTGATAGGTTACTTGCCACCTCAATCAATGGATATGATCGTTTAGTTTCAAATCTCATTAAGGGATGGTCAACCAAACATTATAACAAATTTCTCTTGAACCAACGTTTCAAAATCAAGAAAAAGGAAAGTGAGTCAATCCATGAGGTTCACCTTCGAAAATTCCAGAAGAAATTAGGCCAAAATATCAAGCTATCCTCATTCTTTATCTTAATTCTTTTGAAGAATGGTTTGGTTTAAACCCGAAGGAGAACAACCCATGCAACCTCAAGATTGCCCAAGATGGTGTTAAAAAGGATGAAGCTAATGTAGCTTCGATGGGTAAGAAAAAAATCTATGATGATTATGCGTCCACTTCTTCCCATGCTGAGCCTTATCCATGAAAAGTTGAAGAACCTGCAATGGAGGAAAAAACAACACTTGATAGTATGCATATAATGATGAAAATTTTTACTATCGTAATAAGGAACATGATGAAGAATTGGGAAAATGAGGCATATAGAAACCTGTATGGCCCCAATCCTTATTGGAATTATAATAAGAGGCCTATAAGTGAAGATAATAGTCAATCTCCTGTGAAACTTGATAATATAGAAAGCAAAAATGTCAGTTGGTGTGATAATATAGAAGAATATCATGATTATGTTTATTATGATTTTGAAGAAGAACCCATAATAATTAACATGGTGGAGGATCTATGCTTCGATGATGATTTTGGAATTATATTATTGGAGGTAGAGGATGAAGAACAATAAGAGAAGGAATTGGTAGAACACGAAGAAGAAGAATTGGAGGGAATCCATTGTTTCACAACAGGACAACCTAAAGTTAATCCACACATGCAAATATACCTAAGACGTAACTGCAGCCAAAACTCACCTCCATTCCTGGATTAGTACCTTGATACTCAAAAGAAAGAGATGTTATTGTAAATATAACTTCAAAAAGTATTATTCATTTTGTTGTATTATTATTTTATTATTATCATATTGTTAGTGTACCTCCTTTGCAGATTTTTTTCCTCCATTTGGAAATGTTATTATTATACTTGGTCATGTAAGAATATCTAGGTAAAACCTCTGCTGTAAGTCGATGCAATAGCCCAAAAAATAATAAGTATAAAATGTATTTTTGAGTCCCCCTAGGAGAGGTTGACCCGATAAGGCTAAGAAGTCAGCCCTGTTAGTTTTTAAGGTCACCCACATGAAGGGTATAAATAGGGAGGCGCCCTCCCTCATTTGGACACACAACAAGCTCAAGAAAGTTCGCTCTAAACTGAAGGAAGACAAGTTCTTTGTGGTAGAGAAGAAGATGATGATGGGAAGGATATATTATCTCTTGATTTTATATCTTTGTCTGACATTGTAATCAATGACGAATCTATACTAAAGAAGTTTATTGGGTTTCTCCCTTGTGGTTTCCCAAGATAAAATCCCTGTGTTCTTTTATATTGCTATGATTTCCTTTCTTTCAATGATCATAATGTTATGGTTATGATGAAATGATGCTAAATGTTTAAATATATTGTATAACCATTAAAAATATAACATGGTATCAAAGCTACCTCGAAATAGATCTTTGTGCAACCATGAAACTACTGCAACTGCAACTACCATAGATTAGGGTTCCATGCTTGAAACCCTAGAAGGAAAAACTATCCATTCAAGCATTTTTTACTATAACTCGATTTTGGTGAAGTATTAGGAGTTGAAACTTGGACATGCCGAAGATGTAATATTGATCTATACTTTTTTCACATTTTAGCCTCAGATTCGTTGTACTTTAGGATATATGATACCTCCAAAATAGGGTTCTAGACTCTTCCATAATTAAATCTTAAACATGTGACCTAGGGAGAAATGTTATATCTTGAGAGAGGAATATACAATTAGGGGATATATTGTTGTTTCTTTGGTGCAAGTTTCAGAACTTGAATTTGAAACAATGACACATAGAAGTTCGTACAAATTTGTTATACTGAACCAATCCATAAACATGCCAATTTGGGAAACTTAGCGTAATTTCCACTTGGTGAATCAAATATTTATCTAACACATAGGGTTGGAAAGAAAACAGATTAGAATACCTCAAGATGAAGTTTCATCCCTTGAGGAGCATAAATTTTGGAGATACATAAGAATTAAGACTAAACAATTCAATAGAATAATTTAGAGAAAATAGGGCATAAGATATTGTGCAGTTTTGTACACAGATTCAGGAAAAGGAATATACTGATAAGCTCGCCTTGAGGAGGCACATCTTTCTATCTAATAAGATTTGCAAGACACCAAGCTTGAAAAATTAGGGTTTCTATATCAAACCCTAGGTCCACAAGAAGTTTTTCAGAAAGGATTTGGAGTAAGCATCTAGTTGAAGCAATCTTATTGAGTGCTTCTCATACTAGAAGAGCATGAACTAGAGAACTATGTCAAAGAAGAAGTTATAGATCCATAGGGAGATGAGTTAAAATCTAAGCATAGGAAGAACCTAGTCAAAACCAAGAGGATTATTGCAGGTTCGATTAAGGACAATTTGATCCCACATGTGTCATCTTGAATAATCCCAAGAAGATTTTCGATGCATTGACCAAATTGTATGAAGGAAAGAACATCAATAGGAAGATGGCCTTAAGAACTCAACTCAAGGGTGTGAAGATACATATGTAAAAACTAATTCAATCCTAATTCACAAGGATCTTTGAGTTCAAGGAGCATCTAGAATCCAATGGAGACAATTTCAAGGAAGCAAAAGTGGTGATGACCACCTTGAATGGTCTCCCAATATCATGGGAATATTTCATTCAAGGAATTTATGCCAGAAGGAGGCTCACCAAGTTCAGTGGCAAGAGAAAAAATCTAGGTGACGATGACAATCAATCCTAATAGCTCATGCCACCGAAGATGATGAACCAACTAAGAAGAGAACTAGGGGAGATGCCTCAAGTAATGAAGAATATGTACTTTGATTCATAACGATTAAACCCATGAAGAAGAAGAACCTCTTATACATCTAAACATTGGATAGGAACAGATGTGCTTGTGATCGATGAAGAATAATGGACACTCAGATCTATGGTGTAGAAGACTTGCTTAACATTGCCGATCATGAGAAAGACAGATACATGTCCTTAGAGTCAGACAATGGAGTAGAGCACACTATCAGAGACTCCAGTGATTCCAGCAAGGAGATAAAGATCAAGAGGGATTCCAACAAACAAACAAAGATAAGTATTTGAATTGTCATTTCCTGTATATCTAGTTTATTAAACGATATTGTTTAGTTGTGTACTTCTTTATGTTCCTAGATTTAGGAAATGTATTATGCATGATAGATTGCTTGCATTCATGAACTCTATACTATTGATATGCATGTAATAGGTAAGTGGTCTATGGTGTTGTACAACATTCCATTGCTACTTATCTAGAATGAAACCTCTTTGCTAATATGTTGGGAGTAATGCACACTCTTAATAATGTTCTGGTATAGATGGAAGGCATCTAGAAAGTTACCGTACATGTATGGAATATGGATGAATGTAATGTTGTAACAGTGGCTAAGATAGGTGCATGATTGTGTGACATATGTACTCTTTATGCATTCGAATTTGTCACTATATGTTTCGAAAATTATGAAATGTTTCTAACCATGCAACTGAATTTGACTTGTAGGAAGAATCGTATGCAATCACCTACAAGAGAAGAATGATGAGGCTTGTTCCGAAGAACAAGTGACAATGGTTCAATATTAACACTCAAACAAGATTCAGTCCAAAAGAGTACATGAAAAGGAACCTGAAGCTCCTAGGGTTAGAGACACTGTGGTGGAAGAAAGAGCTTCAAAAGAATATGAGAATCATACAAGAGAAAACCAGCTTGGGAACAAGAGATCATCCAAGATGAAGAAAGGTATGGTGATCTAGACATGAATTATAGAGAAAGTAAGAGGCCTCAGATACAATCCAGTTATGTGGCACTGTTGTATGAAATCATTAATGCAGATCCTTCTAGCTATGAAAAAGCAGATGAGAAGAAAGAGTCGAAGGATGCTATGATCGAAGAGTACCAGTTGATAACAAAGAATGATGTCTAGGATGAGATTCCGAGACTTGAAGGGAAGTCTGTAGTGCCTTCCAAGTGGATCTACAAGGTCAACATGCAGTAGATGGAAACATCAAGAAATACAAAGAAAGGGTCATGGTTTCTCTCAGAAAAACAAAGTTGATTATGGAAAGAAGCTTGCTCCATTGACCATAGACACTTATTCAGAAGTGCATATCAAGCAGAGAACCACATGTGCACAAAAGGATTTGTATAGGCTCAAAAGGAAGCCATGGGATACCACATACAATTATATGAGGAGCTTGAGGATCACCTAGAGTGATGGATATCTCAACCTTTTCTACAAGGTTGAAGAAGGAAGCCTATAAAGGACGAGAATCTCATAGATGGGTGCAAGAGGAACTTGTAACAAAGTTCGAGATGGAGGATATTGGTATCTAGTGACCTTGAAAGATGACATAGATGGATACACAGAAGGTCAACAATAGAGGACGCTACTTGTCACTCAAGTACAAATTGTCTTAATGAAGAGAGTACAAGATGTAGAGGGAGGAAGGTATTAAATTAAGCACATAGATCTATGGACAAACACACAACTCACATGTTAGATCACACAATTTACTCAGTTATTGAAGAATGAAACAATGCAAAAATGGCTTGCAGTTGTGAATGCTTTTCATTAATCAAAGAGTAATTAGATAGATAATTACAATGAAGTACAATGGCTTTAATATCCACAAGCAATTCGAATCCACATGAGGAAATTCGAATTGATTAGACTCTGCTTGACTATAGGTAACTAAGACCTTGTCTAAATCATTATCGGAGGACTCAATAATTAAATGACCTTTTCTAAACCATAATCGGAGTTCATCGGAGTTCTAAAACACAACTCAAGTGTTACATTCAGTGTTGACTAAGGCTAACTGACTGTGGTAGGTGAGAAATGTGCCCCTCCTGAGTTCAGTCAAGTAAACCTAGTGCTAACGGAATGTAGAGGAGTAGAAATGAATGTAACTAACTCCTAACTTAGCTTAACTAGTCATCAACTGAACTGAACTGACCTTGGTTGGTTTTGGCACTCCCAGTGGCTCCTAAATTGTAGGGATTGGTCTAGGAGGCTCCTAAACTGATGCAATCAAGTGTAATCAGTGATAGTGAGCCTCAATTAGTGTTCCCAACACTTTAGTAACTTAAACATGTGCCCCAATTAGGCCAAGTGGACCCAATGGTGTTAATGACTATAAATAGACTGGATGGACTCCCAATTTAGACATATGACCAAATTGGACAAGGGAGGATTAATAATCCTAACACCCCTCTTGAATGCTAACTTGGAAAATTTGTGGGCCCTTGTAACTAACACCATAGGTCACCCATTACATCAAGTAAAGTAAAGTAACTACTTAAAAACAAGGTGCTGGGGAAAAACCATATGGGAAACCCCCCCCCCCCCCCCTCTAATTAAGCAGGTAGAATTAGGATCAATCTGGTTCTTCTGTGCATAGGTATCCTGGGGATTGGCATGTGGACCTCTCCATCATTATATTTGGAGGAATCTTCCTCTTTGGAAGAATAATGATACGCTCAACTAAATCAGAAATATAGACAGCTACCGGATGAAGACTGGATCCATGTAGAGCAACTGAAGTCAATTGATAAGTGAAAATAGGTTCTTGAGAATTCAGAACATGTGAGGAACACTCAAGAAACTGATATGTTGCAGCCATGAACAACAAACCATGAATGGTAAGAACAACCCCAAGTGTTAGGAGCAAGTGTCCAGGTGGATGAAGAAAATCTTCCTCTTTACTAGTTCTATGAGGAGATGAGCATGTGATCAATGGTAGAGAAGCACTAGGAATGTTGAGAGAAAATGATTGAGACCCATAGTATGATATATCTTTTGAAATAGATAATGAATCACATAATAAAATATCAGCAACCTCATATGAGGAAACTAACACCAAATCCCCACCAACAGTTTTGAAGAGAAAGTACGGTACTTGATTTTTCACACGGGAATTGGTGAGAGCAGCTACAAGCATGGATGAAGGCTTTTGAATTTTAAAATATGAATCAAATAATATCAGATCAGAAAGTAAATCAGATCTAAACAGGTTCAAAACAGATCCAAAACTGTGAAATGGAATCAAATCCCCAGCAGCAGTTTTGTAGGAGACTTGCGGTACTTGTTTCTTCACACCGTTGATGAGACTAGCTACAAGCAATATTGAAAGATTATGAATTTGATATTAAACCAAGAAATATTAGATCATGTCTAAATAATATCATATCAGATCTAATAAGGTTAATATTAGATTCAAATAAATGGTTAACTGAGACGATGGATGCACAACTTTCTTCTTCTTCAAAATTATGAATTTTGATGCATGCAATCCTACAGGAATTTGCTGGAAAATATAGATCATGGGGAGCGAATGGATCACTCTGGTAATCTGATATTTCTTCCAAAATATCCAAGGTATCACATATTTTCACACCATTAGCAACATTAGAAGGAGAAAAATCAAAATTCTGTTCACTTTCAGAAGCAATTATTGGTAAATTTTGCACAGAATTCAAAGGAAAATCACCGGTGAATGTTTGCATGGAAGTGTAGCAGTGTTTTTCTTCAATATCAGAGATTCGAATGTCTTCTTCTGTTTTAGCAATATGAGGAGATGAGATATGAGAGATCTCATGAACTTCCAGAGCATCAGGAGAAGGAGTCACTGCATGGAGACCGTCTTCAATTCGAATTGACTGTGTAGAAGCTTCTGCTTCTTCTTCATCTTGAACAACTTCATCAGAGAGAGTGGAGGCTAAGAATTTTGGATCAAGAGTGCTTATGGTGCTGGATATTCTCTCCAAAATTCTATTATGATCCTCATCAATCACTCCAAAGGTTATGTCCAATCTTGTCCAGAGTTCCTTTGGGTCTTGAATAGATCTAACGAGGTAGCACAAGCTACGAGAAAGACCCGTTGCTATTGTTCCAAAAGCTCCATCACTTTTATTCAGCCAGTCAATCTCACTAAAACACTCTTTACCGAGTCCAATAGACACCCGACAGAGACCTTGTCTCATCAGAGATGAAATCATCTTCTTCTTCCATTCTGAATAGTTTGAGGACAGGGTGAGAAGAGGAATTGATGAATCCATTCGAAGTTGTACCTGCAAAAAACACAAAAGGGGCACCGTAAGGTCGACAACCTACACATTTCAGGTTTTCATCACACCCAGCATAGTTGATCAATATTGATCAACAATTCCTTTACTTGGGGTATTAAGTGGTAAACCTTTTGCTTCTGGTGCAGAGCTTGAAGGAGCAATTTTGCTAAAAAATGATCCAGTAGGAGATATGAGGAGGAGAAGTGCCTTGTCCGCTGAGGCTCTGATACCATATTAAATTGAGCACATAGATCTGTGGACAAACATGCAACTCACATGATAGATCACACAATTTACTCAGTTATTGAAGAATGAAACAGTGCAAAAATGGCTTGCAGCTGTGAATGCTTTTCATTAATCAAAGAGTAATTAGATAGATAATTACAATGAAGTACAATGGCTTTAATAGCCACAAGCAATTCGAATCCACATGAGGAAATTCGAATTGATTATACTCTACTTGACTGTAGGTAACTAAGACCTTGTCTAAATCACTAACAGAGGACTCAATAGTTAACTAACCTTGTCTAAACCATAACCGGAGTTCATCAGAGTTCTAAAACACAACTCAAGTGTTACATTCAGTGTTGACTAAGGCTAACTGACTATGGTAGGTGAGAAATGTGCCCTTCCTGAGTTCAGTCAAGTAAACCTAGCCCTAACTGAATGTAGAGGACTAGAACTGAATGTAACTGACTCCTAACTTAGCTTAACCAGTCATCGACTGAACTGAACTAACCTTGGTTGGTTTCGACACTCCTAGTGGCTCCTAAACTGTAGGGATTGGTCTAGGAGGCTCCTAAATTGATGCAATCAAGTGCAATCAGTGGCAGTGAGCCTCAATTAGTGTTCCCCACACTTTAGTAACTAAAACATGTGCCCCAATTAGGCCAAGTGGACCCAATGGTGTTAATGACTATAAATAGACTGGATGGACTCCCGATTTAGAAATATGACCAAATTGGATAAGGGAGGATTAATAATCCTAACAGAAGGTGGTCCTCTTCAGAGGGAGTGGCTACAGTAGCTCTCATAGTGCAAGAATATTGACATGATTCTTGGAATTAGAGGTGTGGCAATATCTAGAGGAGTTTTTTTTTCTTAGGAAAGGAAATTAAGCGGTCGAGATCTTGAAGCAGTTCGAGACGTTAGATTGCAAGGCTACACCGATGGAATTTTTAGAATAATCAACCCATAGTTACCTACCTTAGACATTAATTTAACCATTTTTGTCTTATTACCTAGTTTCCTAGATTCCACTCTATGCTAGTTGCTTTCTACATGTCCTAGAAGTAAACACATGCTAAAACTGAGTCATGGAGCACTTGGGAAACATCCTGAAAACCCATTTTAGCATGTCTGCTTTATTCCAAATTCTCCAAAGTGCATATCTGCTTTTTCTGTAAAGCTGCCTTGTTTTATTTCTGATTTAAAGAGAAGGGAAAGCTAGACTAGTGGTAACTGCCTTGTTTTTTTTCCACATCATCCTCCCTCCTTTTCTCCAAATAAAAGCATGTATGAGTTGTCTTTCCATCCCTCTTTAGCTTTCCCACTTGACTTAGCCAATTCGTGAGCATCTACCTAGATTTGGAAACTGCTTTATGCACCTATGGGGTATTTGACTAGTTTTGGTAAGCCTGTTTTTTTACTATTTAAAATGGCATATGTATATATTCAAATCTCTCATGTAATTATATATTACAGCAGCCTATTACTTCATAAGGTTGGCTATTGTACAATGCTCCAATTTCAGTCTCCTTTGGTGTTAATTTTGCATGTTTGATTAGCAATTTTGTGAGTGTAATTGTTCTATCTCTTGGGTTCAATTTCCACATGGTATCAAAGCCTTTGTAGATAGATTTATCCCCTTCCATATTGCTATTATAGGTTTGACATCTTGACTGGGAGCATATTCTGTTGACTAAAGGGGACATTTTCTGAGCTATGGACCAATCTCAGAAGATCATCTTGACTCCATTCAATTTATTTGAGTGGAAATCTAAGATGGAGATATTGTTGAGAGCGAAAGGTCTCTACAGGGTGACTATGAAAATGGAGGCAGAGCCCAATGCAGCTGCAGATAAAATCAAATGGCACAACAGGAGGGATGAGGCCTATGGTCTTTTGTGTCTGAGCATTTCAAGAGACCTCCTCTTCCATCTTGATGGATTGACATCACCTAATGAAGTATGGGAGAATCTTGTAGAGATTTTTGTAAGACAGATGAGATGAGAGGACATCAAATCGAGAATGAGCTGATCTCCCTGAGTCCCAGTAGCTTCGAAACCTTGTAACTCTATTTTTCCAAGTTTAAATCCCTTGTTTTGCAGCTAAAACAGTGTGGGATCGAAAAGAAGGAAGAGTAACTAGTTTTGGACATACTCTCTAAGCTTGGCCTTGACTATTCAGTGTTTGTTTCGACCTTCCATGCCACCAAGTTGACAGCTCGAGCTTGGAAGATTCCTAAGCTTGCATATTTCATGGAATCCCTGACATAGGAACAAGATAAGTTGGTGATGATGGGAACCATCAAACCTTCCAAAGACCAAGATGTGGTTGCCGGATATTCAAGGGTGGATTCAAAAAGCAAGAAAAAAGATAAAAAACCACCTAAGCAAAAGAGAGACATGAACATGTCTCAAGAGGAGCCCCAAGGTTCCAAGAAGAACTCCCAAAAGAAGAAGAACAAAGGATAAATGAGCAAGTGCGCATACTACAGTAAGGGCTATCATCCTGAGAGCTTTTGTGTGAAGAAGCAAATTGACATGTTGACCCAACTCCTGGAGAAGAATAACATCTCCCTTCCTGATTGCTCAAAGAAGAGGGAAGGAGGATCAAATTCAGAGGACAGAGAGAGAGTACATGCCTTGGTTGCTGGCACATCAATCTGACCTCGCTTCATCATAGACTCTAGAGCTTCTAGACATATGGTTTCAACAAAAGAGGCATTCTCCTCTCTTGACATGTCAAAAGGTCCACCAATAGTTTTTGGAGATGACTCTCTCATTGATAGTTTGGGGAAGGGAAGAATTGATCTTGACCATGGTAATTTCAATAATGTGTTGTATGTTCCAGGTCTTGCCTCTAATCTCTTGTCAGTGTATCACATGACTCACACTGGGTCTCCAAAGAATGTCATCTTCTCCCCTGATGATGTTGAAATCACAGAGATTTTGAATGGTAAAGTCATAGCAAAAGGTGTTGTTGATCACACTTCGAAGGTATACATGTTTTCCCCTTTTCTACCCTACTCAAACCCCTTTGCTCTTCTGATTCATGCTAAGAGGAAAGCAAGCTTTGGCATGAAATATTTTTCCATCTTAAATACAAGTATCTTTCTGATTTGAGTGAAAAAGATATGGTCATAGGGTTACCAAAGATCAAGTTTTCTAAGGGAGTCTGTCAAGGTTGTATCCTAGAAAAACACCCAGAGCACAAATATGAGAGAGCTAGTCATGAGAGAACCTCTGCACCGCTTAAGTTGATCCACAGTGACATTGCTGGTCCATTCCCTCGTATCTCCATGAGTCAAGCCAAATATGCACTGACCTTCATAGATGACTTTTCCAGGTATATTTGGGTTCACTTCCTAAAGCATAAGTCTGAAGTTTTTGACCTCTTCAAAGTGTTTAAAGCCTTGGTTGAAAACCAGTCTGGGACGAAACTCAAGATCCTCATATCTGACAATGGTGGTGAGTATGTCAAGTCTGAGTTCATTCAATATTGTAAAGATGTAGGTATTCATATGCATCTTTCGATCCCTTACAGACCACAACAAAATGGTGTTGCTGAGAGAAATAACATGTCACTGAAGGAGATGGCAACGTACATGATGGAGGCTAAGAGTTCGCCACCAAAGTTTTGGGCCGAGGCTATAAACTGTGCATCCTACATCCAGAATAGGGTGCCTCATAAGCAAATTGATGGTATGACTCCTTTCGAAGCTTGGAGTTGGCACAAGCCAGATGTGACCCATTTCAAGATTTTTGGCTTAAAGGCTTAGGCTAGAATTCCAACTAAAAATAGAAAGGATTTGTGGCCCCAAATCCAAGAGTGCCTATTTGTTGGGTATTTTGAAGATTCAAAAGGGTAAAATCTGATCAACTTGAGCACTAATAAAGCTTTCATTGAAAGACGTGTTCAGTTCCAAGAAGATCCTTTAGCAGCAGTTGAAGTTGGAGAGTCCTCTTCACCACTAGAACCATTGATTGCAAGTGAAGAGACTAATGAGTTTGTTGATTCTGATATGTCTAATAATAATGATTTAATTGCAGATCCTAATAGTCCTACAAGACCAAAATGGGAAGCAAATACCATTCATGCAGCTGGGGAACTAGTTGGAAATCCTAATGACATTAGGAGGACTAGATCTCAATTTAAGAGTGCCCTTTGTGTGAAAGATCCCCTATTTGCTGAGAAGTGCTATTTGATGGTTGAATCAGACCCACAGACATATGAATATGTAGCACACGATCCAAGATGGCAAACAACCATGAAAGAAGAATTTAGCTCGTTCCAGAAGAACAACACTTGGGAAGTGGTTGATCTCCCACCGGGGAGGAAGCTAGTTCAATGTAAGTGGGTTTTCAAGACTAAGTTTGCTGATGATGGTTCACCTTTGAAATAAAAGGCAAGATTTGTATCCAAGGGCTACTCACAATTACATGGTATTTCCTACAATGAAACCTTTGCACCAGTGGCAAAGATGGACTCCATAAGGATAGCCTTAGCCATTGCAGCTTCGAAGTAGTGGGAGGTACATCACATGGATGTGAAGTGTGATTTTCGAAATGGAGATATCACTAAGGAGATTTACATGCAGCAACCTGAAGGGTTTGTTTCTAATCCATCTTTAGTGTGTAGGTTGAAGAAATAATTTTATGGGCTCAAACAAGCCCCTAGGGCTTGGTATGCCAAGATTGATGGATTTTTGCTATCACTGAGTTTTGTTTGATGCAAGTCTGATCTTAATGTCTATTTGAAACTGATTCATGGTTCTTTGATGATTATTGTCTTGTATGTGGATGACCTTCTGATTACAGGAATTTCAAATAAAGAGATTGCCTCCTTGAAGGATGCAATAAACCATACATTTTCTATGACAAAATTGGGATTGCTGAGCCAATTCTTGGTTCTCAAAATTGCTCAATCCCAACATGGAATCAAAGTACATCAGTCCAAGTATGCCTTAGATTTGCTGAAAAAGTTCAACATGAAATATTTCAAGCCAAGCAAGACTCCCTTCCTTTCAGGAGTTAAGCTTGAAGAATCAGGTTCTTCCCCTATGGTAAATAATACACTGTATAGGCCATTGATTGGGTGTTTTCTTTATCTTACAGACACTTGAACTGAATTATCTTATGCAGTTAGTGTGGCTTCGAGATACATGGATCATCCTCATGAGATCCACTGGAGGGTAGCCAAAAGGATCCTAAACTTTGTTCAAGGAACAAGAACTCATGGGATCTTCTACAAAGCAAAATCTGATCTTGATTTGATTGGGTTTACTGACAGTGATTGGGCAGGTGACAACACAGATCGAAAGTCTACATCAGGATATGTGTTCATGCTTGCAAAAGGGCCAATCAGCTGGTCAAGCAAGAAGCAGAGTGCCATAGCACTCTCATCTATAGAAGCAGAGTATAGAGGAGTTGTAAATGCAGCAACTCAATGTTTGTGGTTGCAGGGAATATTTGGAGAATGTGGGTTCGAATCAGAGTTTTCAACTATTATCTACTGTGATAATCAGAGCACCATTCGAATATGCAATGATCCAATTTAGAGGCAGTGAACCAAGCACATTGAGATCCATATGCACTGCATCAGACAACTTGTGCATGATGGTACCATTCATCTACTCTTCTGTGCATCTTCAGAACAAGTAGCAGAAATCTTCAACAAATTTTTTTGTGAGAAGAATTTCAGCAATCTCAAATCACTGTTGGGGATTGTTGATCATGCCGTGAAGCATGATTGATGACAAGATTTCCAAATTTTGCTTTCCTGTCCATGTTTAAGGGAGGATTTTCCCACTGGGTTTTTGCCTCTTTCCTTGGTTGTATGGACAAGCCGTATGTAAAGGGTGACTAAGCCTTGTTGCTAGGCCCTATAGTTTTATGATATTTACTCATCAACCCATAGTTACCTACCTTAGACATTAATTTAATCATTTTTGTCTTATTACCTAGTTTCCTAGATTCCACTCTATGCTTGTTGCCTTCTACATGTCCTAGAAGTAAACACATGCTAAAACTGAGTCATGGAGCACTTGGGAAACATCCTGAAAACCCATTTTAGCATGTCTGCTTTATTCCAGATTCTCCAAAGAGCATATCTGTTTTTTCTGTAAAGCTGCCTTGTTTTATTTCTGATTTAAGGCAAAGGAAAAGCTAGACTAGTGGTAACTTCCTTGTTTTTTTCCCACATTATCCTCCCTCCTTTTCTCCAAATAAAAGCATGTATGATTTTTCTTTCCATCCCTCTTTAGCTTTCCCACTTTACTTAGCCAATTTGTGAGCATCTACCTAGATTTGGAAACTGCTTTATGCACCTATGGGGGATTTGACTAGTTTTGGTAAGCCTGCTTTTTGACTATTTCAAATGGCATATTTATGCATTCAAATCTCATGTAATTATATATTACAACAGCCTATTACTTCATAAGGTTGGTTATTGTACACTTACTCAATACAGATTAGTGTAGTGCTCCAATTTCAGTCTCCTTTGGTGTTAATTTTGCATGTTTGATTAGCAATTTTGTGAGGGTAATTGTTCTATCTTTTGGGTTCAATTTGCACAGGAATCATATTTGAAGTTTCCATGTGATCCTACTTTAGAGACAGTTGATGCCACAATTTACAGGCACTGGATGATCAAATAGTTGATGTACCTGACAAACATGAGGTTAGATATATGCTTTGCGGTTAATACTTGGAGCTAGTACATGGTGGAGCCGAGAAGTGTTCACATGATTGTGACAAATAATGTGATGAAGTACTTCAAGGATACAATGAAGTTTGATCTCATATATGCAAAATATTAGAGGATTTTTTTGCATATATATGTTGATTTTGATTAGGATGCTAGTGCTACAGATAAGAAGAGAAGGTTACAGTGATGCTTTAGCTTGGGGTCTGGCATGTTTTCTTGGTTTAGAAAGAAGCAGATGAGCGTAGCACTGAGTACATCCGAGGCAAAGTACAATGCAACATATTCTTCCAGTTGTGAGGTAGTATGGCTCAAAAATATACTGTCAGGTTTGTTTGACCTTGAGTTAGAAATGACTTGTGTATTTTGTGACAACTAGAGTTGTGTGAAGTTGTCCAAAAATCTAGTGTTCTATGACAAGTCAAAGCATATTGAGATCAAGTATCACTATATCTAGGATATGGTGTAGAGAGGAGTAGAGAAGCTACAATATGTTGTGATGGAGGAGCAGATAATCAATGTTTGAACCAAGCATTTAAAGAGAGTGAAGTTGGAATACTTCAGGGACAAGCTTGGAGTTGTGCAGATCAGTGTCCATTATAAGAGGGAGTGATGATCAACATGATTAATTATGGGCTGAAGCTCAACCTATGGATGAGATCCATTCTTGGAGAATGGAAGGCACTTGGTCAACCTTTAACTTGGGGCTGAAGAACCTGGTTTGGGACCAGAACCTGATTTGGGATCAAGATGATGAAGTCCTAGATTAGGTGTAGGCCTGCATCCGATATGAAAAATAACTAGCTCTAGTACCTAGTTGGGGACCATGACTAATTTGGGATTAGGATGATTAAGTACGATACTGGGCCTAGGACTACATCCAAAATGAAAAAGGACTGGCTCTGTACTACCCGGTCCGAGGCCAATACCTGATATGGGATCGGGATGATGAAGTCCTAGAGTGGGTTTAGGCCTGCATCCATTATGAACAAGGATTGGATCTGTAGTACCTGGCTGGGACCAGGACTTGATCTGGGATCATAATGATGGGTCCTAGACTAGGTTTATACCTACATCCAGTATGAAAAAGGATTGGGTTTGTAGTACCTAGTATGGGACCAAGACTTGATTTGGGATCGGGATGATGAAGTCCTAGATTGGGTCTAGGACTACATCCAACAAGAAAAAGGGTTGGATCTGTGAAAGAAGTAGTCCTAGATGGGATCTAGTCCTACATCCAACATGAAAAAGGGTTGGTTCTGTAGAACATCTCATGCCATATAGATTCGAGAGATGTCCCTAGTTAATGGTCGACAAGATGTGAGATGATACAATAGTGATGATGATCCAACAATGATGATGATGCCCATAGATTGTGTCCAGTTGTGTAGATGACTCAGTTCGAAGAATACCTTCCTTATTAAGAGGGAGTGTTATTGTAAATTTGACTTTGGAAGATATTCTTCATTTTGTTCTATTATTATTTTATTATTATCATATTTTTATTGTACCACCTTTGAAGATGTTTTTCCTCCATTTGAAGATGTTATGATTATACTTTTTCATGTAAGAATATCAACATAAAACCTCCGTTGTAAGTGGAGACAATATTCCCAAAAATAATAAGTATAAAATGTATTTTTGAGTCCCCTAAGGAGAGGTAAGCCCAGTAAGGATAATAATCGTCCCTATTATTTTTTTAGGTCACCCACATGAAGAGTACAAAATAGGGAGGCACCTCCCTCATTTGGACACACAACAAGCTCAAGAAAGTTCGCTCCAAAGTGAATGAAGACAAGTTTTATATAGTAGATAAGAAGAATATGATATGAAGGATATATTATATCTTGCTTTTCTATCTTTATCTGACATTGTACTTAGTGATGAATCTATACTGAAGAAGTTGCTGGTTTTTGTCCCTTGTGGTTTCCCAGGATAAAATCTCTGTGTTCTTTTGTATTGATGTGGTTATCTATCTTTTAGTGATCCTAATGTTATGGTTATGATGAAATTATGATAAATGTTTAAAGGTATTTTATAACCATTAAAAATATAACAAGAGAAACCAAACCTACCTCCAACTCGACATGATTACAATCTAATTATCAACATTGAAAAAATGAGTAAAATTATGCAAAGTATCCCCATTAAAGAGTTGATGAAGGTGCCATATGTAAAGGAACAAGTCCAAATTTTTTTTGATGCTATTTCTAGAAATGAAGAGCCCACAGTGGATTTTAAATCTTGTCATAGCCAAGGATTAGTCCCAAATAGTACAAAATAGGTAGAAGAATACTCCCCTATACACATTCGATTGACAATTTATGAGAGGAAGACTAGTGGACATATACCTTTTTACCTCACATTACATATTCAAGATCTTCTTATCCATAATTGTATGTTGGATTTTGGAGCCACCATGAATGTAATTCCTATGAAAGTCATGAAATATATGGGGTTAGAAAATTGCAAGGCCTTATGGGAACGTTTGCGGTATTGATTCTAGAAGTGTGCAAGAATATGGTTTAATTAAGAATTTGAAAGCTGATTTGTTTTTCTGCCTTGACTTATCTACTATGATGGATGTGGTGGTTATAAACTTACCCCCTTGTTTATGGGATGCTGCTTTCACAAAAATGGGCGGCAGGTTTAGGTGGATATCTCAGGATGGATCTTTCTTACGCTTATTTCCCAAATTATGACGAGTCTTTAATAATGGTTAATCGAGAACCTTTCATAGATGGTCATCTTGAGAGCTTTGAAGATGGGACAAGGAACACATGCAGAGAAGGAAACTTGAATGCAAGTAGGATTTGCATAGAAAATGATAGTAAAGAAGAAGATTAGGTGTGCCTTGCTTATTTCATGGGATTGGGTACTTTTGATTTTGATGAAGAAGAGGAAGAAGGAAGATATAGGAAAGAATCTAGGTTTAACACAAAAAATTGAACATAATGTAAGAAATAGACCAACAATTAAATTTGAGAGTGGAAACAAATTGATGAGTGCTCAACAATGTCAGGATGCTCTAATTCCTCCCCTTGAACAAAGAAGGTATAATACAGTTAGGGGAATCATAACAAACATGCAAAATATTTTAGAGAGGGAAATTAAAGGCCTTACTCCCACACATTGGAAAGAAGACACTTTGATTAATGATGTCCCTGAAGGAGAGTTTTCCTAAAATATTTTACCTATTTTTCAAGTAACTCCTCCTCCAAAAACCATATTGAGTGAATCCACTCCTATGTCATAATATGACAATTTCCCTCAATATTGATTTGAAAATAGTACTCAAAATGAGGTTAGTATGCATAATGATAACCTTCATTTGTTCTATCCTCACCTGAGAAATGTTCTGAGTTTTTTGTTTCCACGTGAATTACCCGCTCCCACAATAGAAGGGACTGATACTCAAAGTGATTCATCTCACAGTCCTACCTTTCCTCCACCTTTTTGGAAATAAAGCCCCGCATATTTAGAGATATGGATTCCAAAAAGAGTAAAATACCAAACCATACTAGAGAAGGCCACATTTAGCAACTTGATCACCCTCACACACTTTCTCCTATATATAGTGAGATAGAAAGTTTTTTTTACAATTTTTGGTCTGTAGGTTAAACACCTAGATATATCACACCTCGACAGCTAGATGAATCCCACACGCGTTTTAATGAAAGGAGAAGTGAAATAAGAAATATTTTGATTGGGAGAGTTGCTCTTTCAGTGTATGGAGGTTTGTTATATGGTGAAATGACACTTCTTTATCCAAGCAATGACACTGAACACGTTGGTACCCAAAAAGACATATGGATTAAAGTTGCATAAAATTTATAGAAGAAGATATGCCTAAATGCACATTACTTATTTTATCCTTTCCCATGTTTTTAAATGAGTTTGTCTTGCATTCACGACTCTTCCCATTGCAAGTCAGGGTCATTCGCGGGTAGCTCCATATGCAACCCACAATTAGATGATCGAAGGTTGTAATCATAGGTTTCCTTTATAGGAGTCATGATTCATTCACGAGCTTCCAGTATATGCACCTGCAGTTACATTAAGACAAAATTTAAAAATAAAAACATGATTAATTAGGGACATCTAGGTTCTAAGTTACAACTTCTCCAGCCTCCCTAACCATCCCAGGCTTCGTAACTTCCCCTGATCATCAAGTATAAATAAAGGGATGGGCTAGAGGATGGGGAATCAAGTGAGAAGAGAAAGCTTATGCTGGAGGAATACATTGGATTTTGGAGCAAGATAACTCAATTCTTGGTCATCAGAGGAGGCTTGTATCAGACAGAGGTTGTATCATTCCCTATTGCTCATCAATAAAGAGTGATTTCCTTCCACACTTTGTGTATTGATGTTCTTATTTGTTATGATCTATGGAATACATTGTGATTTATATTTATATGCAATTGTAATGTTTCATTCATCTTTATATAAAAACTAAGATCTCTGTGGTTAGATATCTATATCTTTTGTAGGTGTTGAATGCCTTGGAGCTTCTAGAGCATTTGGAAAAAGGTTTAAAGCCAGGATCAACCTTCGATCATAAGGTACACATCCTTTTTGTCCTATTTCCTTTATAAATGTTTTTGTGTTGTTGTATGTCTGCAAGTAAAACATTTGTACGTTAGTGACCCTAGACCCTGTGTCAAGGTAGAATTCCTAAACAACAAAACTAGTGACTCCACTAGGGAGTCTAGCTTATTGTTGGTATGCTCCAATAGAATTTCCAGTCAAAATTTGTTCTTTTTGTTTATGTAGTGATTTGCTTATACTTTGCTTTCAATCAACTTCTTTTGTGCTTAGGACCCCTGAACTATTATTTTTTCTTTAGAAATAATTTAGTTGTAATCGCGAGTTGTTGTGTATATAGTTACGACCGAAAGGTTGTAATTGCTGGTTGCTTTGGTGATAGTTGTGGTTAATTCACGAGATGCTTTAATAATAGTCACGGTTTCCTATCGAGTTAGTCTAATCTGCTAGGGTTTTCCCTATATTATGCGTTTTGGCTTCTAGGACACCTGTAGGGTTCTTTTCTTGAATTAGGATGTGTTGTTACTCAGTGCCTTTCATTCATGCTTGTTGTACAAGTTTATTATTGGGTGAGTTAAGTTTGAATCTATGTGTGTGACTGGTTTAGGTCTTTCCTTCTTGGCCTCTTTGGTTCAAGTGCGTGTGTCTTTGTAGGTTTCTAGTCTTTGTCAGCCCTTTAATACACCGATCTGCATCTGATTGCTTTGGTAATGGTCTAGGTGTATCACTTTTACCAAGTTTTTGATCTACTTGTCTTGCCAATTCGGTATTTCAGTCCAAGTAGTATTTGAGTCATATTTACAGTGCTTGTTAAAGATTGTCATTTTAAAGATCTGAATGTTATTACTTGCATTTATACATGTTCGAGTTATATTATCTTACTTAGTTGCATTTTATTGCATCAAATTTTGACTTTTTGAAAATAAAAACAAACAAGGAAGGTGTAGTTGCATGGTTGGTCTTGGCTTAGGCTCATTGCATTTTTTTTCCATTATCTTCAAAAAAGAAAAAATATAAAAAGTCTTATGTTTCCAAGTCGTTTAAAACTTTCATTTGTTTCATAAAAGAAAAAGAAAAAGAAAACATTGTTAATAGCATTTGTTTTTGAATAATCTTACACCATCTTTTCTTTGAATGTTGAGTCAAAACACCGTTGAGTTTCACTCTCACCAACTTGAGTAATATAAGCCTCAAAAAGAATGCATAATATAAAATTTATTAGCAACATTTTTCTTTTTATAGGTTCTACATCAACTAGATTAGGCGATGTTCTTGGATTAGAGAACTTTTTAACTATCCAAGAGAATTTTGAACTTAGACTTAGTGGCCAATCATTAGGTAAACCCAAGTTTACAAGGGATCAACCATAAAGCTCCTCTAACATAGGAGTCTAGCATGAGGCCATCTGAGATTTTGACAAGTTGACAAGAGTGGTTGGGTGATTCCAATGCTTACACCCAGAAAAATCATCATGAGATGCCAAGTAACTACTCTCTGATTTTCACTGGTTTGTTCTGGGCTCTAATCATTCCAGACATTCCATTGGAAGGTGTATCTATCGCCTACTTGGATTTGTGATACTTAGGATATTTTTTAGTGTGCTCTGTGGT
This sequence comes from Pseudotsuga menziesii, assembly GCA_001517045.1. Classification (NCBI taxonomy): domain Eukaryota; kingdom Viridiplantae; phylum Streptophyta; class Pinopsida; order Pinales; family Pinaceae; genus Pseudotsuga; species Pseudotsuga menziesii. Next base: position 85,010 of record LPNX011023947.1, read on the forward strand.
TTTGCTTGTGTTTTAGTTCTACCTTTAGGTGTGTGATATAAAGTTTTAGCCGTGGAGGATCACCTTCTCTGTAGGTCTAGAAGGTTGAAAAACCTTCCTCCACTTTCAGCAGTGGAACCTCCACCGCCATCTAAAAGGTAGAGGCTTGACATAGACGATTCTTTTGAACCAACATGTGTTAGTGAAGTTCCAAGTGAACCAGAACTTAGACATACTTAGGTAGAATTTCCACCAGTAGAGATAGAAGATATGCAAGCTGATGAGTTTACAAAAAATTATAATACACTTCTTACTTATTTAAGTGACCATGTGTTAGTTCAAGTATGTCATTTTAGTTCACCTGAGTTTGGTGTTCCTTTTAGTTTAGATATTTCTAGTTTAGGAGAAGGCATGTCTTCCCCCACTTCAGGCATGATGGTTGGCTGAGTCTCTTCCCCATTGGTGAGTTCTCCAAGAACTAATGCATCTGTTGCACCTGTAGTGTCATTAAACTTTCCAACTCCACTTTATCCTAGTGCTTGAGTGGTTAGTCCCTCATCAAATTCAAACATTACTGGTCAGTCTAGTGGGGTGGTTACTGGGATACCTTGTGCACCTTATACTTCTTCTCCTTTCATGCAGAATGCTCAAAGTGGTCCGAGTGGGTCCACTTCTTTTGTTCAAGGATTCTTGTGGTATTGAGGACACATTCCTCCATCCACACCTTACGTAGGTCCATCACCTACTTATGTTGGTGTGTCATCTGGAAACCAAAACCCTTTTACAGGTTTTAGTTTTTAGACCTATAGTCAAGTTTCGGCTGCTCCATTTGGGAGCTCTCTCTTTTCACTCTTTAGTGGGGGGATCTTAGCTCCTACTTCCCAAACTCCAGCTCCGACTGGAACTGACAAAAAAACATACCACACACCATAGGTTAGTAATCCTTTAGCATTTGGGTGGAAATCGTTTCAAAATAATGTTGCTATAGCATAGCTAATGGCTGGGTATAACCCCGACTTTCTTTTTGGGAGCCTCGGTGCAGGTAATTCCTTGCCCCAGACTCCTCAATACCAAAATACGCCTATGCCAAAACTTCCCTTTCTGGGAACTTTGAACTTTCCATATTTATCAAAACTAATGAAAAATCCCATGCACCATAATGCAACATGGCCACCGGTCCCAATCAAATTACCTTCAAACATTCCAAAGTTTGAAGGGAAAACCGACGAGGACCAGGTGCTCATATCACAACTTTCCATCTATGGTGCTGTTCCAACTCACTGAAAAATGACTCCATTTGGTTGAGGATATTTAAAAGAACATGGACTAATGTAGCGACTAAGTGGTACAAGGAACTTATATCAGCCGCGTACAACAGTTTCCTTGACTTAGAAACTGTGTTTTTGAAAAATTTTCAACTTCCTGTCTGGTATGATGCCGACATAGACCTTCTATCGAATTTTTGACAAAACAAGGCCACTCACATATCTGATCATATTCAGGAGTGGAGAAGGAGAAAGAGGCTTAATGGTTTTTGAAATATTTATTGCCTTATATTTCGAAGGATGTTTCCACATCGGGAGTAACCATAGAGGAATAAGCCATTCTCAGGGCCCAACAACTAGATTTGATCTATGCTAATTTTGGGATTCTTTACAAAATTATCCCTAAGGCGCTGAAGTATACTAATGACCTGGAGAAACCCAAGCCTTGACCCCATGCCAATGGTGTGGTTGGTTCAGTAATCTCACCCACTGTAGAATCACTGGATAAGCAACTCCATGAGATGTCAGTGAAACAGGCTGCAACAGAGGAAGCCAAGGATGCCACTCCCTCACCTCAAAATGATAATGCCTATTCAACACAGTCTTCCGAAAGGCAGCTCAACAACCAAGTGGGAAAAAGAACAAAGGGAAGAAGGATGAGGAAAAAAAACAAAATCCCATGAGCAGCGCTGAGGGGGGTAAGAAAGATAAGAAGAGGGTCAAATTTCCTTGCAAGTTATGCCAAGGAGACTGTTGATTAAGTTGTCATTGATGCCAACAGTGCCAGGTCATTGATGCCAACAGTGAGTCTTGGTGCCCCTTGTGGAGCCCCTAAGGGTTAATGATTGGTTTGTAGTTGTCTGTGTCAAGAGGAGACCTTGTGACTTTTCCCAAGCCCAAGTCTGAAGCCCTTGGAGGCCTTGGGACAATGTCAAAAGCCCTGAACTTCCTGGAGAGCGGTCAAGTGGGTTTAATCAAAATATTAAACTTAATAAATAATTTTTTTTTAATTTGTGTTAATAAATCAAATATTAAAAAGTTTTTTTAGATTGAAAAGTCCAAAATCAAATTAAAAAAAAAGGAGAGTTTTTAATAAAATAATTTAAATATTTAAAAATATTTTATTCAATATTAAATTCATTAAAATAAGGAAAATGTTATTCAAAATAAAAAAAATGATAATTATACTCATCAATTTAAGGAAACCATTATCTTATTGTGTCATATAAAGGTATGAACTTTTGTAATCTTAAAAATATAATTTTAAAGAGGATTTTTTTTTTACTTGGAACATGACGGGATAACAGAATTGGAAATTCACGGCCACCAGCTCTGCGATTTTCTTTTGGATCGGCATTATACATA
>LPNX011023947.1:90252-179337 GCA_001517045.1 Pseudotsuga menziesii
AGCTATACACTAATTCACCCCCCCCCTCTCAGTGTCTACAGAGACCAGCTAACTTATCAATGCCCCTTGATAGATAAAGCAGATAAGTTGTTAAAACAACAATAACTAGCCATCCTGATGGATCCATTTCCCTAAGGACACAATGCAGCTTATGGTTCAAAATATGTCAGAGGCACACCTGGTGCTCCTACTGATTAGTATTATATTAATATGGTCCGATCTAGTACTTTATTACATACAAGAAATAAAAACTATGAGTCCAAGGCTCAACAAAAAGATAAGTCTACTGCCAAATCTTCAACCCCACAATAGTATTGAAAAACCGACTGAACCTATTCCTAAGATACCTAAATATGTCTTTAAGAAGACATTCCATAACCATAATGCGAGGGCTACTTCTAACTACTCTGTTGTAGAAGAGCTAGACCAAATACCTTGTGCAATGCCGAATTTAGAAGTTCTACAGAGTTGTCCCTCCGAACGAGATGCACTCTTAGCGGCTATAGGCAGTATGGACTTGGCGAGCCTGGTGTCCAAATTTAATCTTTTTGAGGTTAAACCATGCCTAGCATATCATGTGGACTTTTCTATCGATGTTGTCCATGGTGGAAAAACCATTGGACGAATGATGATTTATGAGGGTGATTCCACATGTGTCATGTCGATCTCTTGTTTGAAATCTTTGGGATTCCCTAAGTTGGTCCCATAAAACAATTTGTTGACTACTTTCGACAGAAGGTCTTTTTGTCCTCATGGTATCTTTCCATATTTCAAAATAAAGTATGCAAGGAAAGCAGTCTTTGTTGAAATCGAAGTGATCGATGATCCCTTGGACTACAATATGATTTTGGGGAGAAGCTAGACGTATTCCATGCACACTATTCCTTCATCTATCTCCTGAGTCTTAGTGTTTCCACATGAAGGGAAGTTGGTTATAGTTGAGCAACTGAGTTATACTCGGAAGGGCCGTTTGAAGACCACTAAGTCTATAATTCCTTTCATTGATAAGTCAAGAACGACAAATGAAATCTTGGGAGTTGGAATGTATACATCGTTTATGGTCACGTTCAATATACCAACTCTTATAAATTACTTAGGTTCAACAAGTGTTGGGAAGTCTATCTCTACAATTGTGGATAGAACTGAACCTTGGGTCCTCCCTTCACGAGAAGAGCCCCAAGTGCCCCTATCAACAACATAAGTAGTTTATCAAGCTATATTTGATGCTGCTACCGATTCCACTTCCGATTCCATCATGACTTCTCCAGTATCAGAAGAGTCGGATGAATCCTACTTGCCCGCATGGGTAGAAAACTCGACATATTCCTACGATTGTTTAGAAATTGTTTTTCCATCTAATGAATCCATTCTGGAAGCCATATGTGGACCTGACAAAGTTTGTGAAGACCTTCATCACAAGTCTTTTTTTCTTTCGGAACTAAGCAAGATAGAAAACTCAGAGTTCCATGTGAGACTAGCAAAAGGTGTTGATCTGCCTATTAATCCTTTGCCTAAGGAGGGGATATTTACTGAGGGGAATATGGCAAGCATCTCTACCACAACCCTGATCAATATCTTTGTAAAACCTGATGTTTTGAAAATGTACATATTGGTGCAAACTATTCTTCGGAAGAGATTTCCAATTTTACTTCCTTATTTAAGGAATTCCGCGACATCTTTTCTTGGTCATATGAGGAGATGACAGGAATTGATCCATCAATTGTAGAACATGAGATCCAAATGTACCCTAATGTAAAACCTATTTGACAAAATCTCAAACCTGTAAATCCGCAAAAAGCGATAGTCGTCAAGGATAAGATGGAAAAGATGCTGAAAGCCAGATTTATCTACACAATATATCTAACGGAATGGGTATCCAATCCCGTTTCGGTAGATAGAAAAAAAGGGACCATACACATCTATATGGAATTTCATGATCTTAACAAGGCTTTCCCAAGGACAACTACCCCACTCAATTCATTTATCAAATCATTTATGCTTGTGCGGGTAGTGAGGTGTTATCCTTTATGGATGGTTTTTCGGGGTATAATCAAATTCAACTTAAACCGAAAGACCAGCACAAAACAACCTTCATATGTTCTTGGGGTACTTTCGCGTACAATAAGATGCCCTTCGGCTTAAAAAATGTTGGAGCTACCTTTCAACGGGCAATGAAATTTTCCTTCCACGACATAAAGCATATTGTCAAGCCGTACGTAGACGATCTGCCTACCCATTCTCAAAAGAGGAAGGACCATCCATATCATCTTTGTTTGATTTTTGAACAATGCAGGCATTGTAAGATCCATTTAAATCCCCATAAGTGTGTATTCTGCGTCGAGTCGGGGTAGTTACTCGGATTCATAGTTTCGAATAAAGGTATATGAGTGGATCCTTTAAAAATTGAGGCGATTTTAAATCTGTCTCCTCCTCGATCTATCAGGAAGTTACAAAGTCTGCAGGGAAAGCCCAAATTTCTTCAACAATTTATAGTCAATCATGCCAAGATCACGAAGGGCTTCATGTGCTTTCTTAAGTAAGACACCCCATTTCTGTGGGATGAAGCCGCACAACAATCGTTTGAGGCATTAAAAAAGGCACTACTATCAACTCCTCTCTTGCCTCTGCGAGACTATACGAGATATTTTATATTGTATCTGGCCGCATCTAAGTAAATGATAGGAGTGGTGTTGGTTCAGAGGATGAGGAGTTCCATAAGTACGTTGTCTACTATCTTAGTCGCGCTTTAGCATGTCCTAAACTAAGATACTCTCACGTTGAGAAACTGGATTTGGAGACATTTTATTCCATCCAGAGGTTGAGACACTATATTTTGTTGAGGACAACCACGGTGGTTGCGGATGTAAATCCTTTCCAATATGTTTTATCCCGACGAATAATAGGGGAAAATTCAATAAATGGATCGTCATTCTCCAAGAGTTTGACCCTAATTTATAGTCCGCTAAATCCAAAAAGTACTTAGTGTTTACAGAATTGATTTTAGAATTCTCGACTAAAGAAACTATAGTGGTAGAAGATGAGTCATTCCCAGATGAGTACATCTTCTTAATTTCAACTCCTGATCCCTGGTACGGAGGTATCCTCATGTATTTACATAATTTTAAGTGTCCTGTGACCTTCTTGCGGGAAGATCGATGCAAACTAAGAGTGAATGCAAAGAACTACCTCATCATCGACGATACATTATATAGAAGAGGGGTAGACTCCATTTTGTGTCAGTGCCTCAACCACAAGGAGACTGAGCATGTCCTGAATGATTCTCACAGCGAAGCGTGTGGGGGTCATTTATATGGTTTAGCAATGACCTAGAATATATACGTGCCGGTTATTTCTGGCCCACCATCTTTAAATATTGTGTGGAAGCTATGAAACGCTGTCATCCCTGTTAGCTTTACACCAGGAAAATGTAGTCAAACCCTGCTCCACTCTTTCCCGTCATCATGGTAGGGCCTTTAACCAAGTTGGGGGTTGATTTCATGACGTTCAACCCAGTGTCTACTGGGGGGCACAAGTATAACATTTTCTATGTAGACTACTTTACGAAGTGGATAGAGACAATTCCTACCTTTAAGGTCGATGGTGAGACAACAACATATTTCATATTCAACCAAATTATTGCTAGGTTTGGCATCCCAAAACAGATTGTCACTGAACATGGCAGTCACTTCCAGAACAACATGATGATCGAATTGACCACAATGATAGGGTTTAGGCAATACCATTCGTCTTCCTTCTACCCTAAGGAGAATGTATAAGTAGAGGCAATCAATAAGACCTTGAAAACCATTCTAAAGCGCACAATAAACACGAGTAGGTCAAATTAGCACATCATGTTGTATCCATCACTTTGGGCACACCAAACTAATGTCAAGACTGCCACGGGTTGAGGATGCAGTGGTCAGTGCCAGGAGGTTTATAGTTTACTAAAGGTGTGGGGTAGTAGCCAGAACAACTGGTAGTTGAAATAATGAAAGGGTGGCATATAAAGATGGAAGGTAACCAGTCAACGCCCATAGCCATACATATTCCAACCATACAATAGAGAGGTCATCATCAATGGCCGAGAGATACAAAATGTAAATCATGCAGCATACAATTGAATCATAGACGTATTCATAGAATGAGGTTATGCCTAGATTGTGGTAGCGGGACTAGGGGCATGTAGTGAACGGCTTCTATGTGTAGCGAGGAACAACTTCTATTTGAGTTACTCGTGTTCCCAACAGATGGGAGAGAAGAAGGCCCCATGTTCACAACAGACGAGATTTCTTTTTCGATTTAATACCTTTTTTGGAACAGGCTTCTCTCCTTTCCAACTCATTCACGGGGTGGAAGCAGTCACACCAGTTCAGTGTGAGATACCTTCTTTAAATATTGCCATTCATGTCCTCCCTGACACTACAGATCTTGAAGAACTCTTGCTACATTTAGAGCACCTAGATGAGCAACACAGAGATGCGCTCAGGACAAATGAGGCACATACTAATCGAGTCAAGAACCAATATGATAAAGCTATTAAACCTAGGGTTTTCTTGGAAGGAGAACTTGTCTTGCTCTGAGATCAAGCAAAGGAATCCATGGGAGCAAGAAAATTTAAATCCATGTGGTTATGCCTGTATGTCATGTCTAAAGTCTTAAAGAATGGAGTGTACTAGTTAGTTGATTACGATGGAAATATGCTGCCAGAGCCCTGAAACATGATCTACCTGAAAAAGTATTATGCTTAGCCACGATGATTTTTCGTGTATTATTATTGTATATTTTTGTGCAATAGTTGTTACTGGTTAGTGTTTCTTACATAGTTTGTTGTTGTTTCAGATGTCTTCGGAGTGGTTCATAGGGTTCGATGATGGTGCCATCTGCCACACTTGCAATTTGGCTTCAGTTTCCTAGGTCATCTATGCACCCACTGGACAATTGGTTGCCTTAGGTGGAGCCCGTTCAGGTCCTGCAACTAATAATGTAGCTGAGTACAATGTGATAATTGATATTTTATGGGATGTTATTTCATGTGGTATCACCTGCCTGGGAGTCAGGCTTGACTTCCAGTTAGTTGTCTCTCAGCTTAATGGAATTTACCATGTGAGACACCCTAATTTATTACGTCAGTTTTGAAGAATTATGTTGCTTGAAAGAAGTTTTAAACACATTGCATATAATCACATTTCAAGGAATCAAAATACATTCACTGATGCATTTGCAAACTCTATACTAGATTGGAATTTGACACATACATTGTAAAATTAAATTACACAGATACATTTGGAACACATGTAAATAACCAGGTATATATATATATGTAAAGTTTGATCCAAATATCCTGTCATAAGTACATCCAAAATACAAACATGGGATAAAAAATCCATCATATGCTAGGTCTATGGATGCTCCTCAGCCTCCTCGACTGCGATTGCCTCTACAGCTTTTCGATAGAAAAGTACAACCCGAGTTACCTTTTAGAGAAGGCGTAACCAGGATGGAGGCACTCCAATGGCATACTGCTGCATTTCATTGGAATCCTATCCATCCTCAGAGTGGGGACATTGTGGGTAATCATGTCCAGCTTCCCCTCTACTACATGAAGCATAGCTTCTTCATGTCCAATCTCCACTGGCCGAACGAAGAAAATGGGGTGTCCAAGAGGTCAAACATGTCCTATATATGCATATCATCAAAAACATGTCATATCCAAGTACATATGTATATATAAATTTATGAACAAAATTTCATAAAAATTAAATAATTAAAAAAGTAAAAATCCATACCCATATCTCCCCATGCTCCTCCAGGAGGGAAGATGAGCTCCAGATCGCCTTTGAAGTCCAAATCTACATAGGGAAATTGCTCCAATGCAAACACCTGTCTAGTCCACCGGGAGTAGAAGTCATTATCATATCCACTCTCGAATCCACCTACACCAACCTGTTGGATAAATATATCACCCCACCGCATGAGTCTAGGCTCAGGGGGTGAGCATGGTGGTAGTGTAACTACGGGGTTAAGGGCAAGAACCCTCTCAAAGAATAATGATACCAATATGCTCGTGTACCTGAAATTATTCTTCCTTCCTCTCTTGCAATCATAGAGTTGCACCTTCATGATTAGGACTAGTACTGAACACCAATCATACAACACTCCCCGCAGGAACACTACTGCTATGGGCATATGTGTCCGCATGGCCAAATGTAAAGCGGATGATCCTACTACTCTGACAACGATTTTCACTATAACTTTCAAAGGAAATCTAGTGATTTGGCCAATCAGTATTTGTGTCCCCAATTTCTGAGTCCCTGGCACACAGTACGTGTTGATGTAGTATTGAACACTGAGAGGGTCACCCCCTCGACCGATACCCTCCATGTTCACAGGTGCTCCCCTGTACGACAAACCTGTGATGAAATATATGTCTTATGCTGTGAGTTCCAAGGTTTCCCCTTTGAGGTAAAACAAATCGAGATCATGGTCCCACAATCTCACTAAGGTTTCAAGAAACTGAACTTGTGCACACATGTTTAACGTGCGGTAAACCTTAAGTAACCTGCACCTTCACAATGCATTAAAGTCATGGGATCACCCATTGCTTGGAGATCCATGTCCTCATGTTCCCTTTCTCTCCACTCAAGAACCATGGTCACCTACCCAAAAATCATTCCAACCATTAGATTTGTTCAGAAATCCACATTGCGCAATAACCACGACTATTCAATGTGAACAATGCGATCCATTTGTGGGTTTCCCTAATGTTACCCGTGGTTACAACGCCAAACCATGGTTCCAAATAAGGCTACCCGTGGTTACCACGTAGTGCCTTTAGGGCAGGATAAAAACCCATATTTAAGCATGAATTTGAAGGAGAGATAGATAGGATTTACCTGCACTTCACGGATTCGAAAACCATCCAACTGATTTCCCACAATGATAGATCAAAGTAGAGAGGTAAAATGGTATAAATTTGTAATTGTTACCCATTTTTGTACAATTAAATCCATTTTTATAATATATATGAACTAATACCATGTGTCTTTACCTAACAGTTATAGGTCCTGGATGATTCGAAATATGATTTCCTTTGCATTTAAGGTAGGATTTGGTCTCCGCAACATACTTTGCACTTATACCTCATCCTCCATTCAACCTTAGGATCTCTTTTCATCCATGGACTACGATGTATGACCACTCCATACTTTGCAAAAATCATTCTTCTTCCATGGTTAGGGCCTTCTTTACATGGGTAACCCTAGTTAGAACATTTTATTGTCATTCTAGTGCCTATGCCACAGTTGTGTTAGGCTGCGGGAACCTTTGTAGTCATTTTTCTACCAAAATGAACCTAATTTTGCATATTTTACAAGGTTACCCTTGATAATATGGCTTCTGCCCTTATGGAGTTATCTTTAAGCCCTGGTCTGAATCCTTAAAATTCACTAGCTTGGCGATTTATTGTTCTTTTAGACTCGTTAAAGTAATTGAATGATCATCCACGTCAATGATAATTTAACCCTTTTTCGAACCATGTGGATTAATTATGAAAAATGAATATTTTATTTTCTTTGGAATCTAGAAGAGTATCTTCATGCATCAATTTATATCTTTTCTAGACCTAGAGGACTAAACTTACTGAAAAGGAACCTTTTCGAGCTTAGTTTTCTCTTTTTCGTGCTCTGGACCTAAACATGAAAAAGATTATGAGCGTTCTTTATGTCTTTGTCTTGCTCGCTAAACCCTAGAACAAATCATAGAGTTTATTGTTGTCAGTCCCATTCTCGTAAATAAATAGAACTATCCAAGTGATCTTTCCTTCCTTCACACTTGTTAAACCAAGGCTACATGTTTTATTTTTTGAAGGAGATTTGGTTGGGTGATAGTTTACCCATTTTTCGAACCTTGCCTACTAAGTACGAAAAATGTACAACTCAGTTCTTCGGAAGCTAAGAGAGTTCTCCTTTGGATTGTTTTACACTTTTTCGGACTTGGGAGACTAAATTTACGAAAACACCCCCCCCTAGAGTCTTCTTTGGAGTTTTTAGACTCTCAAAACTATGAAAACACCGATGAGCATTTACTAATTCAGGCTCGTTAAATCCACGGATCAAAGACCTATCAAACATTATTCTCTCTTCTCTTCAAGCTTGTAAAAAATGAAGAAAGACTCGAGTTGACTTTCTTGGACTCGCTGAAACTTAACAAGAAAGGAAAATATTATTTTCACTATTTGGGTTATATGTATGTTGGCAGCATGTCATCCTTGAGAAAAGCACTTTTTGAACCTCCTGATACTCGTGTCAATTTTTCACCTCTCAGTTTAGCTATCACTTCAAGTTATTACTCTACTTGTCCTTTATACATGGAGAATCTGTTCATGTTTCCTACATGACATATAAGTCTAGTTGTGCCATCTAAAAGTCTAAACCTGCCTTGGGTCATCTTTGTGTCATGATCACTATTCAAGGATCTTCACCTCTGTCTGGTCATCCTGATCCATATCATTTTCATTCCTGAGATTACATTGTGTCTACCTTCCCTTATCCAGTCTTCTAGTTACTATTGTGATCTGTTAAAGGAATCATTGCCTTCCTCCTCTCACTATGATTTTCGATCAGTACCTCCTGAATAGGAAGTACCTAGAGTTTTGAAGATGGTACCTTAGGATTCACCACTCATATTGGTGGATTCCTTTGCATCAGTTGTCACTATCACTTATTCACTGACACTCTGATGGATTACTTCCATGTTCGACTTCATCTCACATATTCACATGGTAGGACAAGTACTAGTTTATATGGATTTGGATGAAGACCTTAGGTTACAACCTCTATAACCGAAGTTGCACAAGATTGTGCTATGATCTGTGACACTATTTCCAGCTTCTGAAGACTCATCATTGTACTATCTTAGATCCACTATTATAAAACATACATTGCCTTGTTTCCCATACTATATGATGTAATCATATATTGTAAAGGAGCTAGTGTTCCACTTTATTGAACATGGCATCCTTAGTAATGATTTTGTACATGACTTTGATATGTCTGTTTCAGGTACGTCTACGCGACCATGATAACTGAGTCTATCAAAGATAAAATATTTTTAATGTATTTTTTTCATCGCTTCCCTCTGACCTCATACGTTAGGGGGCATATTTTATATGGTGAAACGACACTTCTCTATCCGAGTATTGACACTGAACACGTCGGTACAAAAAAATGACATATGGATTGAAGTTGCCTAAAAGCTATAGATGAAGATATGCCTGAATGCACATTACTTCTTTCATCCTTTCCCATGTTTTTAAATGATTTTTTCTTGCATTCATGACTCTTCCCATTGCAAGTCGCGGGTCATTCATGAGTATCGCCATATGCAACCCGCAGTTAGATGATCAAAGGTTGTAATCACAGGTTTCCTTCATAAGAGACACGATTCATTCACAAGCTTCCAATATATGCACCTATAGTTACATTAAGACAAAATTAAAAAAATTAAAACATGATTAGTCATGGACAGTTGGGTTCAAAGTTACAACTTCTCCAACCTCCCTAACCATCCCATGCCTCGTAACTTCCCATAATCATCAAGTATAAATATAGGGAAGGGGTAGAATATGGGGAAGCAAGTGAGAAGAGAAAGGTTATGCTGGAGGAATATATTGGAGTTTGGAGCAAGAGAACTTAGTTCTTGGTCAACAAAGGAGGCTTGTCTCAGACATAGGTTGTATCATTCCTTGTTGCTTATAAATAAAGAGTGATTTCCTTCCACACTTTGTGTATTGATGTTCTTGTTTTTTATGATCTATGAACTACATTGTCATTTATCTTTATATGCAATCATAATGTTTCATTCATCTTTATATAACAACTAAGATCTCTGTGGTTATATATCAGTCTCTTTTGCAATTGTTGAAGACCTTGGAGTTTTTGGAGAATTTGGAGAAAGGTTTAAAGCTAGGATCAACCTTCGATCATAAGATACACATCCTTTTTGTCCTATTTCCTCTATAAATGTTTTTGTGTTACTGTTTTTCTGCAAGTAAAACATTTGTACGTTGGTGACCCCATACCTTGTGTCATAAGATAGAATCCTTGAAAAATAGGGTCCTGCGCATTTCAATGCAATCAATCCTGAAAGAGACCAAAGAACAATTAGTTCTCTTGTCCAAGAAAATACCGACATATCAGTTATACCTACCCAAGACATTGAAGTTATTACGTCATATGTAAACTGACATAGGTTCAAAGTTGGCAATAGAGTCATTATGGAAAACCATGTTTCCAATCTCATATCCTAAAGATCAAGGAACTTATGGGTTGGTCCATTCACATTGGAAAGTTTTAAAGGTAACATGTATTATTTATCCCCGACATGACACAATAATGATTCTTATCATTTTTCTTTAGAGTAGGATTGAATAAGCTCACTTGAGTAGTAGTTAGTTTTTCCTTTTTCCATTGAGTCTTTCCTTTTATCTCATTACATGTGTGTTTTCTTTTTAGTCAATAAATTTAATCTGTCTTAGCAGTTCATAGATTAGATGTTTATTTTTGCATTTTATTTTAGTAATTATTTTCAACTTTTTATTGCAATTTGATTTTTCTATATCACATGTGATGCACTGATAGTGGGTTTATACAGATTGGTAGAATGTTTGCTTGATGCAGGAACAAGCACATTCTGAAGAAGAAGAAGATATTCGGGTGCATGTTCGTGGATGATGAAATGGGTGTTGAGAACCAAATATTTATGTGGCTCTCAAAAACTCTCTCCCTTAGAGCACTTGTCCTATTTGGATCCAGATGTTACCGCATCCATAGTAGTTGGAGCTACCATGATGTAACATACCATATTTTTATGTAGTTTAGAGCCAGTCCTTTACAGTGATGAGCAAAATTGATATGATCATTAGTGGTACATGATACTGAGAGCCAACAATGGCAGTTTCCCATTGTCATGACTAACCCTACGCGACCCCATTGAGATGATTTTGGTCTAGTCATGGTTCATTTCATGGAGCATACGGCCATTTCTTTCCTTTTCCCATACAAAGGTACAAATGATCCCATAGGCAAGTATATGGCAGAGAAGGTATACACATGCATTTGGATGTTTTATTTTTTTATATAGTTTATTTTAATAACTATGACTATACGTGATTCAATGACACTACTATTGGGCTATATTGGATGTTATTCAAAACTTATGTCACAAATAGTCAAAGGATATTTGGTGCAAGGCCATTATACATGCTCACTAGTATTGCCTACCTTACATAGATTTACCCTCACCTGTGCTATGTTGGAATCACCTTTCAGTTCTCTTTGTTCATCTAGTTTCTTTTGTTTTGGTTTCTATCCTTAACTTATGAGTTGAAGCAGTGAGATTGATGACCTTTCTCCCAATTTGACCTTTGTGCATGATGGACTCCATGTTTGATTGTGTCTCGAATGTAGAGTGACCAGGTTGTTTCTTCTAGTCCTTAACCCAAGTATTCCCCACATTTTCTTATTTGAGATAAAATGCATCGAAACACATAAATTCTATATCTAAATGATGCAAAAGAAAGTTGTGTTAGTTGTGTTTTTAAACACTAGGCCTAAATGAAATGAAAATGAATAAACTAGTCAGTGACCAAGGGATGAGAACTCATCCTTTGTATGATGTAAGGCCATTTTATCTTATATGGAAACATGATGGAAAATCCATCAGGGCTATGGACGCTAGCTGGTAGTGGAACTAGGTAGAGTAATTATCTGTGGCTTGTATGAATATCTAGGGAAACTTCCCTTGGATGTTGCATAGTAATATTGTGAAATGATTTGAAAGTTGAATAAATTGATTTGTGCAAGGGATGCTTGTTAGATTCTATTGGATTCAATCCAAACTAGTCTATCCATTTGTGAGACACCTCCCTTCCCTAGTGTCTTATGTCATGCATACTGTCAATGTGGTGCCTTATATCCCTCGTTACTCTAAGAAATCACATGGTTAGAGTCTAATAAGTCAATCCATATTGAAATAAGCCTTGTATTTATCCACCTCACCCATCCTAGTAGTCTAGTTAATTCTGTAAGTGAGCATGTATGGGGGGCTTCACAATGGATTTGATGGTTACTCTGATTCAAGTTATATTATTATGTTCTCTTGATTACCACTATTATGTTTAACATGTTTTAGTTCAGTAATTAACCTAAAATTGTGAGCATTATTCATCCTTGGTGTATACATGATCATTTAGAGTATTTCTCAACCTTCAGTTTCAGTCGTTTGACGTAGTCAAACCTAGTTTGACCTAATCAACACGATTCCCGAGGTAGTATGGCTACAATGTTCAAGATTGCACATTTGTTACCCAAATGTGTCGAGAGCACCATTTCCATTTTTAGTTTATTGTTATTGGCCATTATACAACATTATTATCGTTTATTATTATTATTATGGCCATATTTTTTATCACTAAATATGGTGTTGGCTTCGAGATGCATATCTAGATGAATATATGTGGTATTTGTATTTAAGGTCTTTGGTTCATTTGGTGCACTTAGATGATGATTTTGGGAAAAGGAAATGGAAATAATGACACATTTATTGTACATCAAGGATTATCAACATTTTATTACATAAAAAATGACCAGGACTACTCCATGAAAATTGATTTTGCTAGTGTGGGATAAGTAATGAATTTGGGGTAATGTTTTATGACGTGATGAGGTTCTCTATGCATATTCCATGCTTCATATATTCTAGAGGGATACTTCATATGCTATATCTTGGTCATAGTGAGGACATCTCCCCTTGGAGGGCACACTTCTCCATGGCTTGGCATGCTATTATCATGATGTATCTTATGTTTTTGTAGTATGAGCGGCCTAGGTTGATTTGTCCCTAAGGAACCCACTATCATTGTACCGCATGTTATATCACTCTATTATGATGTATCTCTTTGTACCTATGGTGTTACAGGAAAAAGTGAGCCCCTCTTTCGAGTGATCCATGCGCAATGCAAAAAAGTAAAATCTCCATCGTTGATAATCTTTTAATATCAGCCATTGGATGGAGTTAGTTAGATTGTGGACATCACTCTCCCCCTATTTAAGAGAAGTGATCCCATCATTGTATCCCATTAGTACTTTGTCTCTAGAAGCGATTTGATAATAGAAAAAAATTTGTTGTGTAAATCTTGTGATCTTATGGTAGAGTTTGAGAAACATGATTGAATATTGTTTCGCGGGGGACATTGCAAGTGGATCTTGGTTTTATTTAGAAAAATCACGGTGTTTCTAACTTGTGGTAGGGAGGACATATTGGAATAGGGCGCAATAGAAAGGGAACCTCTTTCCTATTGTCCAATTCGTTTGAAAAGCATGGAGTGATTGTTGATCTGTACATCGTGTTACTTTAGTCATTTTCTCTGTCTGGACCTTTGCTCATAATTTTCTCTTTTTGTGATTCAAATTAATTTCCATTATTTGTCTTACAGGAGGAGGGCGCACTTGGGAATTCATTAGGAAAATATAGGAATCAAGATTTGTTTTAATTGCGAAGTGTTGGGGGAAATCATCACATTCTTGGAATCTCCCAAGGTCTAGGTGAGTTCACAAATCTTTTCTCTTGTCTTTTTAATTTAATCCATCCAGGGCATAGTAATAAAATTCAAACCCTCATTTAAAACCCCCATTTCTTAGAAGTAGTAGTTCTAGTCACATTTTGGATTTGTGATTAAACACTCAAGTAGGAAGTCCATAAAAAACCTTAGAGACTAAATTTCATTTAAATCCGACTCCATTTATCCATCCTACGACACTAGGTCTCTTTGGGGTAAATTTCCCTTGTTACAAAGTTTATCATTTGGTTAGATAAGTGATCCGGGTATTGCTTGAATCTTTTGTAATCAACATATCTCACATCAAGTAACAATATCAAGTGTAAATACTTCACTTAAACACTAGTTTGTGGCTATATTCTGTTTAATTGCTTCAACTCTAGCCTTGGAACAAATGGGGTATTTTAGCTAACACTTTATTTCTCTATATTTGGCTAATAATATTCACTGTTGAAATGAAACCATCACAATTGATATTTCCCTACATTATTAAGCCACTCAACCTTTCCTTAAAACCTTACTTCAACAATTATTTAATAGATCCATGGTTTCAACTCAAGGCATCAACGTTTGAACTTTCATTTAATCTTTTGGTTGTGTGTCTTGTTTTGATTGTCTGACTTGGGTCCCCCTCCTTGGTCTTTCTTTTAGCTTGGCCTAAAGTGGCGAGAATCCCTTTTGGTGTGACAACCATCTTATCTAGTTGGGGTTTGGGATGCTCGAGGTGTCACCGGTTTCGTTGTATTTCCCTCCACTATCTTGGATATGACACCTTTAGTTGACAACTGCAACTTGTGTGATAACAGTAGTCTTGGTCTATGTACTCTGAAATTTGTGAAAATCCATAATAAATATCTCTTCTTGATTGGTTTCCTATGGATTTTTCTAGGGTTATTGGACCAAACTTCAAAGTGTTTATTGTCAAAATTTAACTATTTCCATTTCATTAATAATTATTTCACAATGATTTCAAACTTTGATTTCATCCCACAATTTCATTGAATAATGGCACACTTGAAAATATCAACATAATTTGCAGTAGAAATAAATAATCGTAGAAAGATAGCCATGCACAAAAGATACAATAATGTTATCCTGGGAAACCAAAAAGGGATAAAACCCAACAAGTTTTCTCAGAATAAATCAATCCAATTCAAGTACAATACCATTCATGAAGATGAACCCTAACACATAAGAGTGTGCCCTTATTTCACAAGAAACCCCAATGAATCTCTAGAGAGGAATAGTGAACCTCTATGATGAGATAAGAAACCCCAAAATTACTCCTTGGACAGTTGCTACGCCCTCCTTGGAAAGTGCTCCCTTGTGTAGTAGATAACATGTTGGATGAATGAATGAAAATGAATTGATGGAGCACTTTATTTATTTTCTTCATTTCACTTGATTCTTTCACTAATGGGGCTGGAGCTGGCTTGTCTTTTTGTTTGTGTAGACTTGTTCTTTCTTCTAGGCCAACTTGTCTTTTTTTCTTCAATCTTCCTTGGGACTTCTTCAATGCTATTTGGGACTTCTTCACTGGTTGACTTGAATTCTTGGTTAATTCTTCATCATAGCAAAGTTTTCCTTGTTGATGTTCATCTCCGCACATGCACATCTATTCCCACATAGAGCTCTAATGTTTATTTGACCATACTCTAAGAATCGTTGGACACTTATTAGAGCCCATGTCAAATTCAACATTAGATTAGACTTTGTATAATCCACAGGGGGTGGAATTCCCTATCAAATAAACAACTCAATTCACTCTAATCAAAATAAACCACTCTAGCATGGAGCACTCCCTCATAGAGTATGCAATGTGACATCTATCCTCATACAGTCTTAGTCAACACACAAGACTAATCAAGGCTAAGTTGCTCGGGCCTCATACACTCTTAGTCAACACATGTTTAACACACATGACTAATCCACGCTACACCAGGTCCATCTTCCTCGAGCCATTGGTCAAAACATATGACCCCTCCAAGAGAATGTTTTCTTGATGTTGGAATCACAGAGAAACATCAACACTCCCTCTCAGCGAGGGGGACATCTTGCATCACACCAAGCATCAAACTTGGTGAAAATGTGCAATGGAGGAATTAAACATCACTCCCAAACATCACACTTAGTGAGAATGTCCATAATCCATCTAGGATATGTACTGCATTTGCATCTCGAGGCTTTCACTCTTATCCAAATTACATGAATATCTGGATAAAGACTATGCTAAGGCCATTCACCTCATGTGAATGCATTCTAATCGTATGTAGGATCATCACGGTGTTTAGGCCATTCATCTCACATGAATGTCTATCGCTCATTTGTATAACCATCACAGTATCTGGGCCATTCATCTCACATGAATGTCTACCGCTCATTTTGTAGAACCATCACAGTATCTGCTACTCATTTGTCAATAGTCCCTCTCATTGAGGGAGGCATTCACCATCACACCAAGCTTGTCCCTGAAGTACACAAACTTTACCTTGGACATATGCTTGGTGAGAATGTCGACTATCTGCTCATTCATGAATATGTACTGGACCTTCACTGCACCCTTCTACACCATGTCTCGAATGAAGTGATATTTGATCTCAATATACTTATACAAGTCATGAAACATAGCTTTGATTATCACATTATATCAAAGCTGTCTCTAGCTCCTGATCAAATAGTCATGCAAGAAGCTTTTGAATCAACATTCCGTCATGAATTTCGATATTGGTTGCATAATAATGTGCTTCTATTGTACTGAGTGCAACAGAAGTATCCTTCCTGATAAAACAAGATATCATGATTGATCCCAAGTTGAAACAACATCCCAAAGTGATCTTTCTGTCCACTTCACTCCCAGCTTGGTCAGAATCGGCATAACCTCATAGATTCACTTCACCATTTGAGACACATCTCAAACCATATCCAACTGTACCACACAACTACCTCAACACCTACTTTTCCGCAACCCAATGTACATGCCTCAACTCAACCATAAAGGAACTTAGGGTGTTCCCTGCAAAGAAAATATATGGCTTGGTGTCAACTAGGTACATCAAGGATCTAGTCAGTTTCCCACCAAATCTGAATATGAAGCATAATCACTTAGCTTCTTCATATTTGTCATTTTATTTGGATCTAACAAATTTGAATATGAAGTGGAATCACTTAGTTTCTTCATATTTTCCTCCATAGGTGTAGCCATGGATTTGCAGTCCATCATACAAAATCTCTACAAGATATCAATTATGTACTTCCCTTAATGAGGAAGATCTCAAATGGTCTTTTTTGCACCTCTAACCCCCCCCCAAAAACATTAGGCCAAGATCTTCCATCTTGATTTTCGAAGCCAACTTCCTCTTTGTAAGATCTGTACTCTTGACTAGGCACCACATCCATCATCAACAAAATGTGTTGCAACTACTTCCGATGTGTTGGAGCATCTTGCTCCATTTGTAACTGAGTATCATGCTCCCTCTGCATCTAGACACTCACCTCCCTCTGCACCTTGGTATCCTGCACTCTCTACATCTAAGTATCTTGCATTGAATCTGTTATCACCTGTGCTAAATTCTGAATATTTTTACATAGGTATATACACTAATTCCCATGCAAAGGTATAGGGCAGTAAAAGAAAGAGTAAGGACTACAAATTTTCCATATCACATGACTTTGAAGGGTATTGATGGGGTTTCTACATGTTTGGAGGGGCTTATCCATTGCTTTGAAGTGCAAAATTATTGAAAATCCCAAGTTTTAGCCTTATAAATATGCCCAAATATGCAAAATCTGATCAAAGTTAAAAGCTGACCAGAATGGATGGCATGGATGCATAGCAGAGAAAAATCAAAGGCCGTAAATAAGTTCTGCCAAGGTAAAATCAGGAGTGGAAAAGGAAAATATTCGGTTGTGAAAGTTGGTAAAACCCAACTTCTGCTTTCCGTAGTCTGAGATCCGACGGTCGAGGATGACTCCAGGATAGATCAATGGTCCAGCAAAAAGGAAGAAGTGTAAAAGAGCAAAATTTTGGTTATAAAAGTTGGTAAACCCAACTTCCGCTTTTCGCAGTCTGAGATTGACGATTCAGAAAGCTTCCACCGAAGATCAATGGCTCAGAAAAGAGTAGAAGAGCAGAGATTGAAAAGTGAAAATACAAAAGTTTGGTTATAAAAAGATTGGAATCCCGCTTTCCACTTTCCGCAAGATTGGCGGTTCGGAGAGCTTCCGCCGAAGATCAATGGTTCAAAAAGGAGCATAAAGGCGGGAGCAGAAAGGCGGAAACAAAGAAATTTGGTCGTAAAAAGTTAGAACCCTGCTTTCCATGATTTGTAAGATCAACGGTCCGGAAAACTTCTGCCAAAGATCAACGGCTCGGAAAGGAGCAAAAATGAGGAAATCGAAAAGAGGAGATATAGAATTTTGGTGATGAAAATATTGGAATCCCACTTTCTGCTTTCCACAAGATGACGGTTTAGAAATCTCCCTCAATGATCAATGACCCTGAAGGGAGCGAAAAGGTGGAATGCAAAAATATAAAAATTCAACATCGTGAAAACAAGGATCTTGCTTTCCATTTTTCGCAGATTGATCTCATATCAATGGATGGGAAAGTCTGTTTAATATCGACATTGCGGAAAATGGGAACATGCACACGGGATATGTATATCTCCTGATTTGTGAAATTTGGTAAACCCCACAGTTTTCAACGGCCCAGATCAAAGGTAGAATCATATCTACGGTGGAAAATAATTCCTCTAATCCAACATGCACAGATAAATGAACATTTCAGATATGCGAAATTCAGTATGAGGCACAAGTTTCGACGATTGAGATTTGATGATGTGGAAGATTAACGACTGAGGTTGATTCCACAGATTGAAAGTGCACAGGGTAATTAAGTTTTAAAATTTGCGTAATTGCTTAGGGAACACATATTCCAATGTTGACGATCTATACGAGAAATGGATCTACGACAGAGGTTGATTTATCTAATACAACATGCGAGGACCAACAAAGTTTCTAACTTTGCGAAAATTGGTAGGCGCAACAAGGATGAACAGTGGGGATCTGAGAAGATTCTTGATCCATAGCCCAAGATGACTTGCAATGAGAACTAGCAAGGGACAAGTCAAGTTGGAAAATTGTGAAACTGGGTACGAGCTTTGTCTTTCAGTGGCTCAGATTAAGTTCCGATCCAAATCAACGGTCCAGAATAATTTCACAGGTAGAAGATGTAAGGAGGATTTAAACTATTGCAGATCGTTCGAATATCCTCTGAACAACCGTTTTCATCAAGAGAGCTTGAGCCCCAGAAGTCAAGTCTTCCATTTTTATCCATCACACGCATCTCAGCGTGATTTCCTAATTTGTTTGTGATCATGGTGAATCTTCCAACTCATAATTTGTTAGGATTTAATGTGTGCGAGTTTGATTCCCATGATGAGAACTGATTTTGGTACTCTTCTTTGAGATTCGTCTCAGAGGCAAATTACACTATAAATGTAACCTCTACAGAGGAAGAAAGGGGGTTGGACTGTCATTTTTGAAGCCCTTTGTGCCTGGTTTTTGTAGTTCCACAACTTTCTTGGAAGTGACAATGAGATAAATTCTTCTGTGTTTCTGAGAATCATCACGGTGTTCCATGTTCAGTTTGTGTTTCCTGTATTTCCCATTTTCACGCATGTGTGCTCTGCTAACACATTTGTAGATTGTATGCAAGGAATTCGTCAAATGCTCCTGCACTAGAAATCGTGTTTGTTATGTGTTATGATAGTTGTGATAGAATTCATCCATTGTTATATGCTCTGCTTTAGTTGTTAGCCTTTGTTATATTTATGCTAAAGGTGTTCCAAGAGATTCATCCATAGATAGGTGCCTCTTTTTTCATTGGGCTTCCTCTCATTTCTATCTGCCCTCTCTTAAAGATATTTTGACTGAATATAACACCCACTTTGCATCAGATTACAAAGAAAAAATCATTGTTCATCTTCACTATAATACCCTTGAATGATTAAGGCTGTGAATCCATTGGCCAATGGTATTTGACATTTGTCCATCACGCTCTTTTAAACCCTAAAAATTAGTTTCCCTTAGAAATCTAGCCTTCTGAATGTTTGTTTAAAGACATATGTGTATGTGAATGAACCTATAACAAAGAGAGAGCCCTCTCGGATTGTTTAGGCTAGGCTACAGTCTAAATATTGGTTTGAAATGGTTACTCCAGTGATTCTCCTACCACAACCATAAGAAAATTATTGGGTGATAACATCTTGGCACTACTGGCGGGGATCAAATTGCTATTATCTCCTCGGGGAAACGACATTGTTCTAGTTCTATGACTTGGTTGAGTAGACGGTCATAGACACATGCTGGTTGTATATGCTCTAGCGACTCCACTCAAAGCTTTTGGAAGACAAATCCACTGGAAATACTGGCTGCCAATAAGCTGCAAAGAGTTTCAAGTTTAACTGTTGATGGTGAACAACGGTCAAAGATTGAGAAGGTCGTGCATCTTTCACCTGGCGACTCCACCTTCAAAGAATCTAGTCTTCAGAATTTTTTATGGTGATTCTACTGGGAAATGAACTCACTGCAAAGACATTGAAAGGCATGCTGAAAAAATAAGGTATTCAAGTGTGAATTTCCTATCATTTCCTTAGTTTTTCAAAGGAATTTCCCATTGTTTATTGCACTCAAAACAAGGCCATGGATTTACCCCTGTATATCCTTCTTTAAGAAGTGAAAGTATCTCTTTGTCTTGTACATATGATTTTGACCAAGATCCTTCAATCGAGCGACATAAGAACAATGATCATCCTTGTAAAACTCATGGTGCTACAGTTGATACTGCATCATTTTTTGAGTCTCTAGGTAGGGATCTCCAACCCTTGTTGGATCCAGAATGCTCCCTATTTCCCTATGAATTAGCCTCATTAAACTCCACTTTCACAGAGCAGTCTGCTGCCATATCCCTATGTCCCACCACTATAGACCTTAAGCAGCCTTCATCATCCACCTCTGCAGCTCCTCGCAGCACATTGATTCTGTCTGCCACACCAGCTTCAATTCCTCTTGGAAACCCTTCTATAACCCCAAAAAAGGATAAAAGGTTTCCCCCTTTACTTCTCCCTACTTCTCTTCATGACCTTCCCTAGGGATATGCCCAAAAACTCAAACAATTTAATGGGGAGAGGGGGTATTCAGTGGAGGATCACTTGGGATGGTTTTCAGACTAGACAAATGTGGAGGAAGTGGACTATGAGGATATTAAATTCAGACTGCTTGCCCAAAGTCTTGCTGGAGAGGCAAGAAAATGGTTCAAAAATATTTCGGACAACTCCATTCTGAACTATCAAGCTTTTGAAGAATCTTTCAAGAACAAATGGGCAGAAAAGAAAGACCCCAGGAAGTGTTTTCCCCAATTCCATTCCATGAAGAGGGGGGAGAGTGAATCTGTCCAGGAGTTTTCTAACAAATTTATGAAAGTATATAATGCCATCCCTTCCCAGTTCAATCCTCCCCATGGTTCTACCCAAATCCAATATGTTGAAGCTTATGATAGTGAATTTACCTTGTGGTTGAGTGAAAGAAAATATGCCTCCCTAGCCGATATGATGAATGATGCCATAGAAATATAGATAAACCCGACTGCTGCTAGAGAGAAAAGGAGGGAAGAGGGAGAAAGAAAGAACGATAGAGAGCCTAAACATCCCTCCTCTAACTCACAATAGGCCAAAATGGACACAATGATGAAAGCCATGGAAAAGTTGATGGAGAGACTCACTATGGAAAAAAGACCACCTCCCAGGGAAAATCAAGAGCAACAGAATAGAAACCAGAATTTTAGAAGACCCCTTCCTTCTCCAAGGAACCGAAGGATTCCTGAAGTTCCTTTGTAGTTTGAATTAAAAGAGAAATAAAATTTGGAGTTAATGGTTGAAGAAGGACCGTTGTGTGTTTTTCAAACTCAAATTTCACTTGAGATTTACATGAACATACAAAGCCTTCTCTACTCGTGGAATATGAGAAGGATAAAAAACTAAAGTCTGTTTTGCATTCCAATCCTTCTTTTTATGAAGATTACAATCAACAGGATGAAAATAGTTGTTTGCATTGTGTTTTGTCTCATTTGATTTTATGAAACAAAGATTAAGAGTTTCTAATCAAGCACAGAAACTTGAGGTTATGAATAATGTCATGGAATTTTTAGGAATGGATAATGAGAAGGGTGAACAAGTAGAATCTTCTTTGCACTCCAATCCTTCTCTTTATGAGCAAGAAGATAATCAGCCTAGTGTTGTGCAGGAGGAATGTTACAATTTTTTTATGAAGAATGCAATCAACCCGTTACAAACTTTGTCTGTGGTGGTCTTGAAGAAGATTTCATTCCACCTATATATGATGAATATGAGGATGACTACTTGGAAGATGAGAGTCATAAATGGGAGGTCTCTTCATGCTATTAAAATTCATAATTTCCATGTCAAGAAGAGTTCATTTCACTTGATTTTCTTAAATGAGAGGATGATATTTCTGCTGAAGCACATAAAGAGAATCAAGTTGTTACTTCAGGAATTTTAAAGGAAATTGTTGATTCTCCATTTGAAAAATGTCATGAGCATTATTTTCAAGGCTCTTGTGAAAAACGGTTTGACAGTGTGCAGGTGGAGTTACAGTTTGAGCAGCCTTATTGGGGCAAGAAAATAACAGAAAAATTTGAAGACAGTCATGGATTTTATGATCTAGTGGTTGAATATATGTAGTAGCTTTGTCATGGCAGGTACATAACAAAAAACTTTGCATGTTTTCATGATCTAGTGCTTGAATATGTGAACGATTTGCAGTAATAATGGCTGGTTATGTCTCTATAGTAAATATCAAATCCCTCATCATAACCTTTTTTCATTAAGTCCTTCATTTCTGATCAAGCACGATGAAGGATCTCAATCATTGGATCATTTGCTTGACTGGAATCATTGGAGGTCATAATTTACTTGATTGGGCATTGGTGCTTAGTAAGTAGGGTAGGTAGGTGCGAATAAGCTCGACATGGCAAGCATTTATTTTAGCAAATTTTCAATTTGTTTTTTAGTATCAGTTCAGTTTTTGTTTTCAGGGCATGTTGGAAATTTCAGGAAAAACTTTGGACCATCCCAATGGATCAGACACTTGGTCTACGAGGTTCTTTGCTACCTCATAGGGAGGATAGCATCCCTGAGTTGGATTCAATGTTAGCACCTATGCTAAATTCTGAATATTTTTACATAGGCATCTACACTAATTCCCCTGCAAAGGTATAAGCCAATACAAGAAAGAGTAAGGCTTGGAAATTTTCCATATCACATCACTTTGAAGGGAATTGATGGGGTTTCTACATGTTTTAAAGGGTTTATCCATTGATTTGAAGTGCAAAATTATTGAAAATCCTGAGTTTTAGCCTTATAAATATTCCCAAATATGAAAAATCTGATCAAATTTAAAAGCTGGCCATAACAGACGGCCTGGATGCATAGCGAAGAAAAATCAAAGGCCGCAAATCATTTCGGCCAAGGAAAAATCGAGAGCGAAAAAGAGAAAAAGGAAAAGATTCAGTTGTGAAAATTGATAAAAACCGACTTTTGCTTTTCGCAGTCCGAGATCTGAATGTCGAGGATGACTCCGGGATAAATCAACGGTCCAATAAAAAGGCAGAAGCGAAAAAGGGAAAAAATTTGGCTATAAAAGTTGGTAAACCCGACTTCCACTTTACGCAGTTCGAGATCGATGGTTTAGAAATCTTTCACCAAAGATCAATGGCTCAGAAAAGAGTAGAAGAGTGCAGATCGGAAAGTGAAAATAAAAAAGTTTGGAATCTCGCTTTCCGCAAGATCTACAGTCCGGAGAGATTCCATCGAAGGTCAACGGTTCAGAAAGGAGCATAAAGGCGGGAGTGGAAAGGTGGAAACAAAGAAATTTGGTCGTAAAAAGTTAGAACCCCACTTTCTGCAATCCACAAGATCGACGGTCCAGAAAACTTCCGCTAAAGATCAATGGCTTGGAAAGGAGCAGAAAGGAGGAAATCAGAAAGTAAAGATATAGAAATTTGGTGACGAAAATATGGGAATATCGCTTTCTGCTTTCCGCAATATCGACGTTTTATAGAGCTCCCCCATTGATTAACGACCCAGAAGGGAGCAAAAAGGAGGAAAACGAAAATATGAAAATTCAGCATCGTGAAAGCAGAGATCCCACTTTCTGTTTTCCGCAGCCCGTAGCTTTGTCTCAAATCAACAACTGGGAAAGTTTCTATCTAAGATCGACAGTGCAAAAAAGGGGAACATGCACACGAGATAAGTAGATTTGTCGATTTGTGAAATCTGGTAAACCCCACAGTTTTCAATGGCCTAGATCAAAAGTAGAATCAGATCTATGATGGAAAATAATTCCGCTAATCCAACATGCATGGATAAATGAACATTTCAGATTTGCAGAATTTGGTACAAGGCACAAGTTTCGACGACTGATATTTGATGATGTGGAAGATCAACAACTGAGGTTGATTCCATAGATTGAAAGTGCATAGGGTAATTAAGTTTTAAATCTACGGAATTGCTTAGGGAACGCATATTCCAATGGTGACAACCTATAAGAGAATGGATCTATGAAGGAGGTTGATTTCGTTGATACAACATGCGAGGACCAACAAAGTTTTTAATCCTGCAAAATTTGGTCGACACAGCAAGGATGAATGGTGGATATCTGAGCAGATTTTTGATCCACGGCCCAGGATGATTTCACAATGAGACCTAGCAAGGGATAATTCAAGTTGGAAAATAGCACAACCGAGTATGAGCTTTGTCTTTCGGCCGCTCAGATTAAGTTCTGATCCAGATCAATGGTCCAGAACAATTTCGCAGGTAGAAGATGCAAGGAGGATTAAAACTGTTGCAGGATGTTCGAAGATCCTCTGAACAATCATTTTCATCAAGCGAGCCTGAGCCCCAGATGTCAAGTTTTCCATTTTTGATCCATCACACACATCCCAACGTGCTTTCCTGATTTGTTTGTGATCATGGAGAATCTGCCAATTCAGAATTTGTTAGGATTTAATGTGTGCGAGTTTAATTCCCATGATGAAAACTGATTTTGGTACTCTGCTTCAAGACTGGTCTCAGAAGAAAATTACACTATAAATGTAACCTCTACGGAGGAAGAAAGGAGGTTGTACTTTCATTTTTGAAGCCCTTTGTGCCTGGTTTTTGTAGTTCTGCAACTTTCTTGGAAGTGTTAATGAGAAATATTCTTCTGTGTTTCTGAGATTCATTACAGTGTTCCATATTCAGTTTGTGTTTCATGTATTTCTCATTTTCATGCATGTGTACACTACTAACACATTTCTAGATTGTATGCATGGAATTCATCAGATGCTCCTGCATCAAAAATCATGTTTTTTATGCATTATGATAGCTGTGATAGAATTCATCCATTGATAGATGTTATGTTTCAGTTATTAGCCTTTGTTATATTTATGCTAAAGGTGTTCCAAGAGATTCATCCATAGATAGGTGCCTTTTGTTTCATTGGGCTTCCTCTCAATTCTATCTATCATCTCTTAAAGATATTTTGACTAAATATAACACCCACTTTGCCCCAGATTACAAAGGAAAAATCATTATTCATTTTCACTGTAATACCCTTAAATGATTCAGGTTGTGACTCCATTGCCCAATAGAATTTGACATTTTTCTGTCCTACACTCTTTTAAACCCTAAAAATCAGTTCACCTCAGAAATCTAGCCTTCTCATTGCTTGTTTAAAGACATATGTGTATGTGAATGACCCCGTGACAAAATGTGAATGACCCCGTGACAAAGAGAGAGCCCTCTTTGACTGTATAGGCTAGAATATAGTCTAAAGATTGGTTTGAAATGGTTACCTTAGTGATTATGCTACCACAACGATAGGAAAATTATTGGGTGATAACAAAAGCAACCTACTTCCTTTTAAACTATTGATCTATCCATATATGTCATATCCCATCAAGTGGGTCTAATGAGATGAGCCTCTTGCTCCCTCAAGAACAGTCAATATTAGCCATGACTCTTTCTGATTCTGCAACATTGCTAACTCCATAGACTATATAATGTGTCATATTTAATGCTAATCTGGGTTGTATGCTTGATCACTTGGAAGTCACCCTTGACCCCCCCTTTGATATAGGAATTGTCTCCCTAAAAGTATCATTGGGAGCGGTATTCCTCTCTACATTCTGATAGGCCTTCAGATATGACTCATTGGATTTCAGACACCCAAAACTCACCATGTACTAACCACCACAAGAGATATAAATCACCTTTGATTTACAAAAGACATTACTCACACTTGTCCACTCAAGAGATATGACTCATTCTTGACTTACAATATATAAATTTAATTTAAGTAAATAAAACTTATTGCATAAAAGCATCGAATACTTATCTTGTTGTTGAATCCCTTTTGATCTCTTCCTTGTTGTAGAAATTATTGAAGTCCTTGGAGGTGAACTATCCTCCAAAAGTTTAATCTTCTTCTTCGTCAAGTTATTTTCCCAATTCTTGAACTTCTGGGATCTGTAGAAGAATTTATCCTTGGTTTTCATGAAGTAGATCACCAATGATAGTCACATAGTACAAGACACCATGCAAAGATGATACTATCATTGGAGGACATACATCTGAGTGTACTAGAAGAAATACTCCTTCCAAAGTTCATCTACAATCTCATCAAGTTTATATTCTTTTGTATTGTTTAATGGAGGCTCATCCACACTGGCTGTTGATGCATGCTGCTTTCCCTTTCTTTTAATTTGAGGACACTGATAAGTAAGTGACCAAATTTATGACAACTGAAGCACTGGAATATCCTTCTTTATGTATTCTTGAGTTGGAGTTAATCTTCCACCTATATTTATTTTCCTAAATCTTCTTCTTTCTTTTCCTTTTCTTTCATGAGGTACAAGATCTTGATTCTCTTCATACCGAGGTCTTTGTAAACTAATATTCGGCAATACCCTAGCTTTTTCTTGAACATAATCAACCCATAGTCGATAGAACTTAGGTAACTCTTCTCTTCCACAAATACTTTGAATAAATGACTCCCATGAAGAAGTCCATTAAGAGTTACCATAACAAGTTCTGCATCATTGACAATGTCTCCAATGGATTTCAGTTGATCTCTCAACTCGAAGTCCTTCATAAAGTAAATGTCAACTAAATATGAGTTGATAATCTTCATACAAAGGAGATGATTCCTCAAGGATAACTTCCTACTTGTAATTTTTCTCTCGAATAATCCTATTAAGGAATCACACATTAATTTGGTGGTACTCAACTCAACAATATGTGGAATCAAGTGGTATTTTACACAATCTATTAAGATCCTCTTGGCCTTTGATTCATTCTTCTTGCATTTGGCTTTCTCCTCGACATCTTTTGGTTCTAAGACGTATTTCTTTACATAATCATGGATCTCATATTCATTCAAGATGAAGAGTATCCTTGTCTTCTAGGATCTAAAATTTGAAGCACCATCCAACTTGTCTTCTAATTTGAGATTGGACACCATTGTGAAAGCCTGATCCAGAAAACATAGACCCAATAATTAGGTAAAAATTGAAATTCATCAAAATTTAAATCTGACTCCTCAGATAGATGCTCCCTCCTTAGGAAAGATCCAAAACACTATGATCGAGCCAAAACTTAGGTTGGAAGTGTCCAAACTTGGAAGCCCTATTTTCAAGAAGAAGTTGTAAATGGTGGTCTTTCATAGCTTCTTTGATACCATAACTATTTCTAGATCATTTACAATTATTTCACAATGTTTTCAAACATTCATTTCATCCCACAAATTCATTACACAATTGCACACTTGAAAATATCAACTTAAATTGTAGCATAAATAAAGGATCATAGAAATATAGCCATGCACAAGAGACACAAGAATTTTATCTTGGGAAACCCAAAAGGAAGAAAACCTAGCAACTTTTCTCAGAAGAAATCAATCCAATTCAAGTACAATACCATTCATGAAGATGAACCCTAGCACATAAGAGTGTTCCCGTATTTCACAAGAAACCATAGCGAATCTCTAGGGAGGAATAACAAACCTCTAAGAAGAGATAAGAACCCCAAAAAATTACTCCTTGGACATTTACTATGCCTTCCTTGGAAAGTGCGCCCTTGTGTAGAAGAGAAGATGTTGGATGATGAGTGAAAATGAAATGTTGGAGAACTTTATTTTTATTCTTCAGTTCACTTAAAGTTTTCACTAGAGGGGCTGAATTATCTTCTTGTTGAGGCCGACTTGTCTTTTTATTGGTTCAAACTTATTCTTTCTTCTAGACAGACTTGCCTTTTTGTCTTCAATATTCCTTGGGACTTCTACAATGGTTCACTTGGGTTCTTGGTTATTTCTTCATCTTAGAAAATTTGTCTTTGTTGATGTTCATCTCCTCACATGCATGTCCATTGCCACATAGAACACTAATGTTGATTTGAACATACTCTAAGAAGTCCTAGACACTTCTTAGAGCCCATATCGAATTCAACATTATATTAGACTTTGTATATTCCACAAGGGGATGGAATCCCCTATCAAATAAACAAGTCAACTCACACTAATTAGAATATATTACTCTATCACGGAGCACTCCCTCCTAGAGTATGCAATGTGACCTCTAGCCTCATACACTCTTAGTCAACACACATGACTAATTAGGTGTACACTAGGGCCATCCTCCTTTAGCCATTTGTCAACACACATGACCCCTTAGAGAGAATGTTTGCAAAATGTTTTCCCATTGTTGGAACCATAGAGAAACATCAACATTTATTGCATAATTTATGTGATTTGTTTCTTGTTTCATTTCAATTAAACTTGAACTTATGTATTGATGTTCATAAAATCAGATCTAAGAATTTTATTTTGCATGTGTCTAGGTTATTTTTATTGGAACTAGTAATTATATTATAAGCTCTACAGAACATTAGCCTGGCATCAAAGCCTTATCTTTGAAAGAAACCATGACAGGTTGCATAGATATACAATTTTGATTTGATATAGAAGGTTTGAATCATATGCTATTTGATTTACAGGGACATGGTGATAGGTCTGAGATTTGAGGATCGATTGAGGGGGAAACCATCTTTAGCACATGGAAGGAGAGGATTACTCTGCTATTGTTGGAGCATGAGCTTACATACATTGTCAAAGAAATTGTTATTGTTCCTATAGATCCAATAGACTTGGACACTTATAAAAAGAGAAATATAAAGGCCAAGAGGATCCTTCTAGATGCCATGAAGGATCAGATTATTCAACATGTTACTGAAAAGACACATGCCTATGAGACGTGCGAAGCATTTACTAGGATTTTCGAGAGTGACAACACGAACATAAAAATGGTGCTACTAGAGAAGCTTCACAGTATAAAGATGTACATATATGAGTCTGATACATCTTATCTCACTAGGGTTACACAAGTTTGAGACAAACTTGTTGCTGTTGGAGAGAAGATTGTGGTTGTACAATTGGTTTAGTCAGCCTTAAAAGGCATTTCCAAACCATGGGGGAATTTTGTCTCGTGTGTTATTTCCAGAGAGAATATTCCTAATTGGGATAGATTGTGGGATGATTTCACTCAATAGTAGTTGAAATTGGGATCGAAGCATGAAACAGGGCTGGTTATTGTACCAATTTAGCAACTTGTATGATAGGGAGAGTTATGGGTTGTATCCCATACATTTATGATGAAAGTCTCACATAAAGCTATTGCCCTTGTGAGCCCTCATATGATTGTAGTCCTTATGGATGCTATGAGGAGGTTGTAGCCCATGATGTGGTGTAGACTCGCTAGCGATGATAGTCCTAGTAAAATATTTGGGTTGTGTTGATGCACATTGAGTACATGCATGTTCCTCGATGAAATGGGTTGAGATGAAGCATCTTGACTTGGTGCATGCTTCCCCCACGAACTGGGTTGAGGAGATGCACGTATGAATTCTCGATGTGCTGAGAAATGTTACAGAGTTAATGCATGTTCTTTGATGAACTCGATTGAATTGATGCACATAGATTGAAAGACACTTCTCGGCGAACTGTGATTGTGTTGGGATCCCTTTTCCATGTGTATAGAGATGTTTGAGATAGCCGTTATGTACTGATGATATCCAAATCTGTTTCAATTAATGATGTTGATGATGCCTCCTTGGCTAAGAGGGAGTGTTGTTGTAGTAGCTACGTGAGGATCATCCTCATAGGTTGGTCCTGAAAGAAAACAAAATTCGGCCCAAAAAGAAAGAAATTATTATAATAAAATGTAATTTATTATTATTAATTGACAAGTCGACCCTAATGTATAAGACAGGTCAACCCTAGTTAAAATTCACTCAAAAACAATATAAATAGGGGGCACCTCCTCTCATTTGGCACACTACAACTTGAGCACTATAAAAAAAATTTCCTTTGGTAGATTAGTTTGCTACTGCAGCTTGGGGAGAAGTTTTCTGAAGCAATCAACTTCAGGACATGAAATCCATATTAAATAATAATTTATGATATATATTGAAGAAGATGTTGATTAGGTTGTCATTGATGCCAACAGGTGTGTTAGTGCGGTTGAGGAGTCTCTGAGGGTTGAGTATGTGTCAGTGTCTAAGGAGACCTTTTGATCTTGTCCAAGCCCAAGTCTGAAGCCCTTGGAGCCCTTGGGACAATGGCAAAAGCCCTGAACTTCCTGAAGAGTGGTCAAGTACCCCCAAGTTGGTTTAATCAAAATATGAACAAGTTTAAATGATAAAAAATTTATTTGTTCCTTAAAACATTAATAAAAGATTTAAAGTTAATGTTAAAATAAAACATTAAAAAATTTAATAAATAAAATAATTCCTTATTAAATGGTACCTTTTTTAATAAAATTAAGTTAAAGGTGAAATTAGAACTCCTTATTTGGTGCTAACCTTTTTCCTTTTTAATAAAATACTTAATAGAAAGTGTTCAATTTCCTTTAAAAAAGGTTTGACCCTTCAATTAAAATTATTCTAAATATTTAATAAAACAAAAAAATATTTAAGAAGTCGGCACTTTTCCTAAATACCTCCTTAATGTGTATAAATTCAACTACATATGTCACGTTATTGAAAAAAAAAAAAACATACATGAATTCGTTGATATTGATTTTCGGGCTGACTGCAATTTTGCCAAGGGACTGCAAACACGGAGAGGGACTGCATTTTTTAATGATGAAGGGAAGGCTCACCAACTAGCTACGATTCAAGGTTTCAGACCACGGGATTTTTTTTATTCGGGTTTTCCAGGACTGGCTGCGATTTGGTGGTGGAATCACCCAATCTCTAATTCATGATTTGTTGATGGATCGTTGCCATTAAAGACTCCATTGTGACGGGATTTGCAGTTGCAAAGGGGCCAAGCTGACCTGCTGGAGAAACAAACGTTGGGCTCACGTTTGAACTTAAATTTGGGTGACACGGGTCACCAATCATCACAAATTCTTTTGAGGCAGTTTTAAAGAAATATGATCTGTGGGTTTGCAGGCTGAAGAAATTGATAGAAGAATTGCTCAAGAAGCAAAGGCAAAGAAGGATGTCCAAAAATTATTTCTACTTGAGTTCCTGGAACAAATCTACACTTGTCTTCCAATGATTATCACACATCAGCTTTTGGGACTGTGGTTTAATTCGCTGAAGGAGTGAACAGCAGCAGAGAAAGGATCCAAATTTTAAGGACAAATTGAGGTGGCTGCTGGCAGTTTGCGATTTCTAAAGAGTGAATACAACAGTCCAAGTCTGGTACAGCAGTATTGCAGCCCCGAGTAGCATTGTTGGCATACACAGAGGTCTGTTTTCTTTTTTTTGTTGTAGCTGGCTTCTTTTATGACAGTCCTACAGTCTGAATCTTTCATGACTGAGCACACACCAGTTTGGGGTCTTCTAAAGGTATGTATAGACAAGGTATGTGTGTGAAAAATATTATATATTTAATATACAGTAATAATATGTGATGAGTCTGTAAGTATTGAGTGTATGTACAGTAAAAGTCTACAAGAGAATGCATATTTAGTATTGAGTGGATGTACAGTTTATGAGTCAAAGGTGTGAACAGTATTATGTTTATAAGTGTTAAAGAAGAATATTTGGTTATGTAGAGTAGTAGGTGTGTATATAAAAGTAATATGGATAAGTGTACAAGTGTTTGAACATACAGTGAAATGATTATGTGCTGGTATGCACAGCTATAGTATAATGTGGCAGTGTGTATAAAACCTACAGGTTATGTATGCCCTAGAAATATATGTATGCTCTAGAGAAGTTCATGTAGCTATATGCTGGAGAAGTATGCAATGAGGCATGTTTAGACATGATACATTTATTTGAGTGATGATACAACTAATTCTTCTACAGTATACAAACAATTCAAGAGAAAGAGGTACGATCAGTGATCTATATATATGTATGATGAAACACAGTAATGTGATGTGATGATGCCCACACCTAAGCACAGTGAAATGTTCAGTAATGCTTAGTGATGACATATATACTAAGAAGTACACAGTGATGTGCTAGAGATGTTTACACAATGATGTGCTCAGTTTGATATGCTCAGTGATGTTTACACAGTGATACTCAGTGATGTATGATGAAAACACAATGTGTGATGATATGGAATTATAAATGATGCAATGACGACAATAGTACAATGATGAATAATGGTAATTAGGAGTGAGTACATTGGTTCAGTTGAGCAGCATTAGCACAGGCTACTACATGTGCATTTGGTCTGACTCATATTGGCTGAGCTGTATGAGCAGTTCGTTTGACTCAGGTGGACTGAGTCTCGTGTACGGTTGGTTAAACTCAGATTGACTAACTCGAATGATGTGAACAGCATATTGATTTATGTAGACATATTGATTGCTACAGCTAGATCAGACAGATTGATTGGTACAGCTAGATTGCTCAGATTGATTGTACAGGATGATGAACAGTGTGGCACAGTTGTGATGAGCAGTGAACAATTGATCAGTAGTGAATGTGAGCAGTGAACAATTGATGAGCAGTGGTCAGTTGATGAGCAGTGACAGTGGTTGAGCAGTGTGGTGCAGTGTGGTATAGGTGTTGGTTAGCAGGTCCGCATTATCAGTGCGGTTGTGATTCAGCAGTATCTATCTTCATATCAGGGTGGCAGGACGGGGCAAGGAAATCTAGGGAGCTAAGGCTTCCTTTAGGTTGTAGCCGGTAAACCAGGGGGATGTAGCCTCCTTCCAGTTGTAGCTGGAGAATTGAAGTCTTTGTAACAAAGGGGGTTGTTGCCTCCTTCCAGTTGTTGCTGGTAAATTATTATTATAAAGGCTTCCGTGGTTTTTCCCCCAGGACTTGGGTTTCCACGTAAAAATCTTGTGTATTGTGTTTTGCTATGCTTCCTATGTGATGATGATATGATAATAGGTGATGATGAGCTGTAATAGTTAATAATGCTGATGATATAATGATAATGTGATAATACATTAATGAATGATGTATTGAAGAAGCAGTTGATGATTGTTAAAGTTGAAAAAGTAATAAAAAGCTATACACTGATTCACCCCCCCCTCTCAGTGTCTACAGAAGAATGATATTTACAAATGGCACTTGCCTTTATAGGCTTGAGTGTATAAAACGAAAGGTTACACACTTTCGGATACTAGTTAACTAATTTACTTAATATTTATTTAATATTTGTTACATTGCCACTCCCTTTAAGGGAGATTTGTCCTCAAAGTTGTGTTAGAGAAAGATGTAGTTGTCAGAATTGTTCGGATTCCCATGTTGCATCTTCTTTTGGGAGGTTTTTCCATTGTATAAGGTACTCTTTAATTACTCTTGTCGTTAATCTTCTTTTTTTGGTAGTAATGATATATTTTGGTTCAAAAAAATTCTTCATCATCTAACATGGGAAGTAGTGTTTGTGCCTCCTGGTGTTGACCTATCATCTTTTTTAAGCATGAAACATGGAAGAAATTGTGGACACGACTTGATTTCGGTAGCTCTAATGCATATGCCACATGGTTGATCTTCTTATTGATTTGATATGGGCCATAAAATCGAGGAGCTAATTTATTCTTTCCACCTTTTTTTAGTGACAATTGTTTATAGGGTTGTAATCGTACAAATAACCAATCTCCAACTTCAAATTCCTGTTTTGTTCAATGTCGATCTGCTTGCTGCTTCATTCTATTCCTTGCGGTGTGCAGATTCTCTTTAAGTACTTGTACAACCTTTTTATTTTATTCTAAATGGTATTTTACTTAGGCAACCCTTGCTTGCTTGGTAATGATATCCTTCCATTTTGGGGGTGCATATCCATAGAGGGATTGAAATGGTGTCATTTTTGCTGGTGTGATAAGTAGAATTATACCACCATTTTGCGAGATGTAACCATTGAACCCATTTATTTTGTTTATCAGTTACGAAGCAATGAAGGTAGGTCTCTAAGCATTTGTTGACGACTTATGTCTGGCCATGTGTCTGAGGATGATAAGATGAGCTCATGTTAACTGTCATTCCAATTTGCTTCAAGAATTCTCTCCAAAATTACCTTTAAATTTGGCATCCCTATCACTCATGATAATTTTGGGAAAACCATGTAACTTGTAGATATTTTTACAGAAATCTTTTGCGGTTTCTTTTGCAAAATCAGTTCTCTTTACTCCTATAAAATGTGCATATTTGGTTAGCCTGTCTACTACTATTAGTATTTTGTCTTTCCCATCTGATATGTGTAAACCTTCAATGAAATCCATAGAAATTTCCTCCCGCTTCTAGTTTGGAATATGCAATGGATGGAGAAACCCGGGGCTTGAGATATTCTCTGCTTTATTTCTCTGACAAGTGTCACACCCTGCAACATATTTGTGAATGTCGACATTCATACCCTTCCAAAAGAATGATTGCCTTGCATTATAGTAGGTTTTATAAAATCCTACATGTCCCGCAGCAGGGCAGTCATGTGATTCTTTACATACCTTGGTTTTAAACTTAGAGAGTTTGCACTTAAGTAGATTCATCCTTTGTACCATAAGAGGTCATTATTCCATTCAAATTTTGGATACTGATTTATGTTGTCAATTATGGAGTAAACCTGTGCATTCTTAGCATATTCGGTTCGGATTTCATCCAAAAATTTTGGGATTAC
Organism: Pseudotsuga menziesii; assembly: GCA_001517045.1. Lineage (NCBI taxonomy): Eukaryota > Viridiplantae > Streptophyta > Pinopsida > Pinales > Pinaceae > Pseudotsuga > Pseudotsuga menziesii. The sequence continues at coordinate 125,069 of LPNX011023947.1, forward strand.
CATTGATACAGCATAGACTTGTACCTCTTCATCTTTCCTTGATGGGGCGTCAGCTACTACATTGTCCTTCCCTTTTTTTATGTAAAATGTCCATATCGAAGGTAGAGATCTTTTCGATCCACTTTTGTTGTTCAGTAGTTAATGTGTTTTGCTGTAATAAGTTTTGTAGACTATTATGGTATGTTCGGATTAGGAACTTGCTTCCCAACAAATATTGTCTCCATTTAGTTAACACATGAATGATGCCAAGCATTTCCTTGTTGTAGGTAGACTGCAAGAATTCTCTTTTGTTCAATTTCCTGCTTTCAAAAGCGATTGGATGACCTTCTTGCATTAGCACGACTCCTATCCCAAACCCTTAAGCATCATATTCAATTACAAATGGTTTTGAAAAATCAGCTATTGCTAGAACAGGAGTTGAAGAAATAATTTGTTTCAACATTTCAAAGCATTTTCTTGCTTCATCATCCCATAGAAAGGAATTCATTTTTAGGAGATTTGTTAGCGGAGCAGTGACATGTGCATAGTTCTTGATGAATCTTTGATAGTAACCTGTTAATCCCAAAAATCCTCATAATTTTGAAACATTCTTGGGTTGGGGCCACTCCTTCATCGATTGGATCTTTCTTGGGTCCACCTTGACTCCTTCCTTTGATATTATATAACCGAGATACTCTACTTCTTGCTTCCTAAACGTGCATTTTGAATTCTTTGCATATAATTGGTTTTCCTTCAAAAGAGATAGAACCTTTTCTAGTTGCTTCAAATGTTATTTCCACGGATGCCATCGAAGAATACTAACACAAATTTCCTTAAGTAGGGATGAAATAGTTCATTCATAGTTGCTTGGAATGTGGTAGGGGCATTAGTTAACCCAAAAGGCATTACTTTGAATTCATAATGTCCTTCATGAGTTTGGAAAGCAGTCTTTGCGATATCTTCTAATCGGACCCTGACTTTAAATCAAGTTTTGAAAAATACTTTGTGTCATGAAGTTCATCCAGCATATCGTCGATGAATGGAATTGAAAATTTGTTTTTAATCGTTATTTTGTTTAATCCTCGATAATCAATGCATAGCCTGAATGATCCGTCCTTCTTTCGTACTAACACGACTGGAGCTACATATGGGATTCTACTCTTGGTGATGACACCACACTTCAATAAGTCTTGGACTAAACTTTCTATTTCCGTTTTATGATGTTGGGGATACCGATAAGGTTTGACCTTGATAGGGTTTGCCCCTGATTTAACCTCGATTATGTGTTCTATACAAGTGGTAGCTGCATCGGTAAGTCTTCAAATATTTGTTTATATCTCTGGAGTAATTTTTGGATTTCTTCTTTGAGCTTGTTCTCTTCGCATTCTTGTCCTTCCATTTGGTGGAATTGGATCACATATGTTGATGCTACTTTTCAAATGAGCTTCTCCATCTGTTGAGATGAAACTACTTGTGTGTCCAGTGGTTGGAAACCATGTAGTTTATAATTTTTTCCTTGCCATTTAAACTTAATAAAGTTTTTTTGGTGATTAGCAAAGTATGTTCCCAATGTTTGTAACCATTGGACTCCTAGAACGATATCCACTCCACCTAACGGTAATGTGCATAGTTCTGATTCCAAGTTGAAGTCCTGAATTTGGAGTTTCACTTTGTGACATTTTTCGACTTTTTCGATTTTCTTTCCATCTGCGACCATCGCTTTCATGTCCAAAACTGGATGTACAAACAACTTGAGTTTTCTGGCGACTCTTATATCAAGAAAGTTGAGTGCTTCCGGTGTCCACTAGCACTGTAACATTTACATTTTTTATATGCCCGTTTAACTTGAGAGTCTGTGGTTGACTAATGCCTGTCATGGTTGCTAGGGATATTTTGGGGGTCTCATCATTTCCAGATGCCATATTTGCGGTCGCCTCTTCTTCTTCTTCTTCTTCTTCTTATTCACTATTCTCCTCTACTTCAATATAATTTTTTGAGTTGTCCTCAGGGTGACACCTATGTTTAGGATTCCATTTGTCTCCACATCGTTGACATTTTCCTTCCCTCATTCGTTGATTTTCGAGGTTCTTCCTGTCGTCCCTTCTAGGTGGAGGGATGTATTTGTTTGTATTGGCCTCTAGAGTCGTCTCGATGTGAATATGACTTCCCTTTGTATGTTTGGAAGTTGTCAAATTTAGCCTCAGCTGCTTTTGCTTTCCGTCTTGCTGCCTCAACATTTGCTATGTCATGAATTTTTAACTCTTTTTGTATGTAAGGCTTTAGTCCTCCCACGTAAGTTTCTAGTCCTTGTTTCTCTGTTAATCCAAATACTTTGGTAGTGAGTGATTCCCATTGGTGTGTGAATTCTTCGACGTTTCCTTTTTTATGTAACCTAGTAAGCTTCGAGAAATTTTTTTCTTCATTGATTCCTTGAAACCTTTTGAGGAAATCATTTTTGAACAAATTCCATGTGTATGCGAAGTTGTCACCTTTCCACCACATATACCAGTTATAGGTATGGTTTTCAAGATCCATAGATCCATACTTCACCTTTTCTACATCTGCTGTGATGTTATAGATATCGAAGTATTCTCCTGCTTTATTTAACCACGCAACGCATTGTTCGTCGTTTCCATTGAACTTTGACATTTCTATTTTTGCTTTGGGGGAATACACTACATAACGTTGATTCCTTCTTGTCTTGTTGCTTGGTGGTGATCCTGAATTGCTGGCTGAAGAACAAGACATATCTAAATCGTCTTTTTGTTTGTGGCAATATTTTGTCTTTTTCTTTTCCATCATCCCCATGAGTGTGTTTAACTTGTCATTTAGTTCATCTTGTTTTTCCTTCATCCCGTCTAATTTGTCATCTAGCCTTCTATCTAACACTGAAACGACTTCCTATCTGATTTCATTTTCAGCTTTGTATTGCAATTTTTTTATTTCTTCCTTTAAATCTTCTTGACTCTTAGTAATGCGTTCATTGAAATCCTTCTCCAATTTTTTGATTTGGGCCTTTAACTCTGTCGTCGTGCTTCTGAGGTGTGGTGGTGAATAATTAGACCCAATTTTGGCTTATGAGGATGAATTTTTGAATAATAATTAATTAATTAATTATTATTATTATTATTATTATTTTTGTAAACTATATAATAATTTGTATATATATTTTTTTAAATAAATATTGTAATAATAGTATTATTATTATATAATATTTAATTTTTATATAGTTTATAAAAAATAAATATTGTAATAATAATTTTAGCATTATATAGTATTATTTTAAAATTGGTTTTTTTTTTTGTTGCAGGTCGTGGAGGTGGAATGGGAGTGATGGCACGTGGAGGCAGTGCGGATGGAGCAGCCTGTGAGGGATGGAGCGCGAAAGGGAGATGGGTGGCGACTGTGTGGAGAGTTGCAGAGAAGGGAGATGGGAGTGAGGATGGGTGATGGGTGGGAGTCGACAGGATGGGTGATGGCCGTGTGGGGGATAAGGGTAGAAGTTGGGTGGGAGGATGCGCGGAAGGGGAGAGCGGTAGGGAAGGAGATGGGGAGATGAGACTGTGGAGGGAAGTTGCAGTGCACTGGGGTTGAGCGTGTGGGGGTGGAGAGTGGATGGAGGCGGGACGAGAGGCTTGGAGAATAGAGGGAGATGTAGCGTGGACAATGTTGGTGGTGGAGCAAGGGACGTTGGGTGATGCAGGCAAAAGTGGAGCCCGAGGCAACAGGTTAGATACGACGGAGGATGGTTGGAGTGCAAAATCGTGGATGTAGAGCAGTGGAAGAGAAACAAAAACCAACAACAGCTGGTTGCAGTACGACGACGGCTCGGAAGAGTAGGCATCTAGGCTCTAATACCAAATGAAGCAATCAGCTTCAGGACACAAAATCCATATTAAATAATAATTTATGATTTGTGATATATATTAAAGATGATTGATATTTACAAATGGCACTCACCTTTATAGGCTTGAGTGTATAAAACCAAAGGTTACACCCTTTCGAATAATAGTTAACTAATTTAGTTAATATTTATTTAATATTTGTTACATTTTCTGGGGTTTCTCCATCTTTGGAGAAGGTTTTCTCTTATCTTTCTTGTGGTTGTGCTACTACGATATGGAAGTAGTTCTATCTTTGATCGATTTATCTCTCTTGGAAGGGTGAGCTCGAGATGACATTGTGCCTTTTTTCTCCCCCGAGATGATCTTGGATCATCATGGATACACGAGCTCCTCTCTCTGTTTTGTTTTTGTTCTTTGATATTCTTCTAGTGATCTTGGTTTGTTGTTGTAGTAGTTGTGTGAGGATCATCCTCATAGGTCGGCCCTGAAATAAAAACAAAAGATGGCCTAGAAAGAAATAAATTATAATAATAATATGTAATTTATTATTATTGATTGACAAGTCGACCCTAGTGTATAAGACATGTCAAGCCATGTTAAAAGTCACTCAAAAACAATATAAATAGGGGCACACCTCCTCTCATTTGACACACTGCAACTTTTTCACTGTAACACAAGTTTTCCTCCGCTAGAGAAGTTCACTATTTCAAGTTTGCCTCTGGAGTTTCTCCATATTTGAAGAAGGATTTCTCTTATCTTTCTTGGGGTTATGCTACTATGATATGAAAGTACTTCTATCTTTGATTGATTGATCTCTTTTGGAAGGGCGAGCTCAAGGGTGACATTGTTTTGTCTATGGTTGGGAGATGATCTTGGATCATCATGGATAAATGAGCTCCACTCTTTGTTTTGTTTTGTGCTTTGATATTCTTCTAGTGATCTTGGTTTTGTAGCTGTCAAATTCTAACATGGTATCAGAGAGGTGCTAGAAGAAGTCATTGACGAAGACTAGGGCTCCATGTTTTGGAGTGTTTTCCACCTCAAACAATCCCAGAAGGAGCATAGGGAAACTCAACCTCATAGGGAGCATATTGCTATGGAGGCCAAACTTAGTTTGGTGGAAGTTCGTTTCTAACCTAATACTAAATAACCAAAAGCTAGGGCTTCCTAGGTCTGGATCTTCAAACCATACAATTGGTTCAATCTTTCCTTGCTCCAGCTCACCTCAGTAGGGAATATTCATCTCTGTGGCTTCAGTTTTGCAATCCACCGCACATCATTTGTGACCTAGCTCCTGCTAGGGTTTCTAGTGTAGTTTTGCAGTCAAGATGATTGGGATGAAGGTTGAAGATAGGCTTGATGGAACTTCAAATTTCAACTCATGGAAGTCTAGGGTTCTTCTTATACTTGAAGAAAATGATCTCTTGAAGTTCGTAAATAAGAATGTTCTAGAACCAAAAGACGAAGTCGAGAAGGTTTAGTGGAAAAAGAACGATGCTAGGGAAAGGAGAATCCTTGTCACATTTGGTGAATGACCATTTGGTTCCCCGGATCTCTGAAAAGACGACCGTCAGGAAGACGTTGAGATCCTTGAGGAAGATATTCTAAGATAGCAATATTAACCATGGTCTTTCCTCGAGGAATCAATTGTCGAACCTCAAGATGTCAAGATAATAATCAGTTCCTTTTACTTTATGAGGATCTCAGAGTTGAAGAATAAACTAAGCACCATTGGAGATCCAATTAGTGACAAAGAACTTGTCATGAATACTCTTAATGGTGTCCCTCCATCATGGGAAGTACTCATTCAAAGTCTTGTTGGGCAACTGAAGTTGCCTAAGATTGATCGTATATGGGCAGTCTATATAAAAGAAGAGACAAGACTTGTAGCGAGAAGCATGAAACATGGAAACCAACACGAAGAAAGTCAAGCCCTTACATCTCATGTCAAGAAAGGAAAGGACAAGCGAAGGAAGTTCCATGGCAAGAAAGGAAAGGGTGGAAGATCAAGTCTTACTTCAGATCAAAAGAAGAATAAGGATTTTTCACATATCCATTGCTAGAGATGCAATAAACTTGGACACTATGCCCGAGATTGTAATTCAAAGAAGAGGAAGCATGAAGCCTCAATTGTAGACATTGAAGAATACATATCTTAGAAAAAGTCAAAGAATGAGGATCGTACAGAGTTCTTCTTCTAGAACTCCCTATGTTGAGGTGATGAGATGAATATTGAAGTGGCAATGGAATCCCAACAAGAAAATGAAGACCAGTGGACTCTCAAAGGAGGTAGTGGGAGCCCACCCACAAATAAATAAAGATATGTATTTGATTTTACATGCTTTGGTAGACTAGATCTGGTTGTTTTTTAACATGTTTTTATGTAGATCTATATTCCTAGATTTAGGAAGCTATTGAGCATGTGATATAGTTCTTTTATTTATGTATGGTATTCTCATGTAGTATTTGTTATGATTTATCCCATAATGTTGCACAACATTTCATGGATCCCTCTAGGATGACATATCCTTCTAACATGATTAGAGTAGTGCACACCCTTGATGGTATGTTATAATGGATACTGCAAGCATCCAAATAATGGCCATGTGTATGTTGCGCCAAAGAATTGGATAAAGATGCTTACATACCTAGATAAACTATTGTTATTCCATTGAATAAAGTTGATTATGCAATGTTGCTAACCATATGACAGGACTGGACTTGTAGGGAATGCTATTGCTGTTAGGCTTTATAATCCTCCCTTGACCAAACTATCTATTAGATTATTTTAGCCTGACTTAGGAGTTTTATTTAATTAATTGGGTCCACTAGTACCATTGGGTTCACTCGACCTAATGGGGCCACATGTGCCAGTTACTAAAGTGTGGGAAACACTGCTAGTTACTAGAGTGTGTGAAACACTGCTAGAGGCTAACTTCCACTAACTGCACTTGCATGCGCCTCCTATGCCAATCCCTATATTTTAGGAGCCACTGGGAGTCCCGACACCAACCTCCTTCAATTAGTTGGAGTTGGAACTAGTTAAGCTTAGTTAATTTCCAGTTACAATCAATTAGATCACATTCAGTTCAGTTAACGCTAGTCAATGCATGACTGCATGTGGATGTGGCGCCTTTGCTCAGCTACCACCTCAGTTAGACTGAGTTAACTATTTATTACTTATTGTTTGACTTGACTAAACATATGGAGTTAACCATTTGGATTCTAATATTGATTGAGACACCTTTAGTTAGCTAGTTGGTCAGATAGAATCACATCTAGTGGGGAGATTCAAATCCATCCCTAATCGATTCGAATTATTTTCCTATGTAAACTATTGCAACACCAGATTTAATTAATGACAATGATATTGTAATTATCTTATCTATATTCATCTGTTTCTTATGTGGTTTGATTTGTTCAATGTGTATCTTCATTATCCTTTTACTGCATCAATAATATTTGACTCATTGCTTGAAGATCTAAATGTCACGACAATTTTAACAATGGCCTACCAAAAAAGGATGATGAAACTTGGTTTGAATTGTTGAAAGTACAAATTCGGGAGTCATTCCCATGAGACTTGTGTTGTATCAAGTTTGAAATCTATATTGTATTAGGTTAATATCTTCTCCATGTAACTTATGTCATATTAAGTTCACTAACTTATGTTGTATTAAGTTAAAGAGCTTATGTTGTATTAAGCTAGGACCTTGTCCTATTCGAGAGAGATGCTTGTACTAGGATCTTATGTCGTATTAAGATCATGAACTTATGTTGTATTAATTTCAAGAGTCTTGTGTTGTATCAAGACTGATCTTATATCAAAATCACATGACTTATGTTGTATTACGTTTCGAGGAAATACTATGTAATGTATGACTAATCATGGTCACTAGGTGCTACAAGTATCCTTTAGGATTAACTACCGCTAGATTGATTTACTTTAGCATATGACTAGTTCAGAACAATTCTTATGAGTATGATATGATACAGATGATTAATCAATAAAACACGTATGGACCATGCATGATTAATTAATGATAAATGAGATGAGCACATGGATAGAGAGAATTTGAATTGTCCATGTATGCCTCCAAGTGAACTCGAATTAATAAGACATCAACTGAGTATTAGTTGTGATAAGCAAAGTTCAGTTAATTAAGGAATCAACTCCTTAATTTATGCAAAGTGGTTGTTGAAGATGACATTGATGGAGAAGCACTTGTTACATTCAATTATGTTCAGTTACATTCAGTTCAGCTTAGTTACATGCAGTTCCATTCAGTTTAGTTCATTTCAATCAATTAACAACTCAATTAGAGGCAGTTAACAACAGTGAATTAATGGAGGGAACATATCTTTAGTGTGGGAGACAATTATGAGGTGAAAAATTGCCACCAAGTTAAGGAAAGCACATTAGGTTATGTCTGAGGTGTACACACAATTGATAGTGCCCCCTAGTCATGCAACCATTCACTATATTCATTGTATGACTTATTTCTAGCTTGTTATTAAAGTGCTATGAATTTGGCAAGACTAGTCACTGAACTCTACAATATTGTGCTCTCTGATCAATTAATCTGCTATTGTGTTGTAATCATTCTCTCCCGGTTATCTATCATACTCTAAGATTGTTTGCTGGGTTTTTTTTATCTTCCAAATTGGTGGAGGGTTTTCCCTGGGTACATCATGTATCTTATGGTTTGAATGCTTGTGTATGTATTGTTTACAAGATCTATATGCACTGTAATTGTGGATTAAATTTTTAAAGTTCAAGAATATGTTCTTTATTGATCAAACACTAACATGAAGGACAAGTGATCTTGTTGATATGTAGATGGATCAGAAGCACAAAGCCTCTAGAAGCATGACTCTCAACTCAAGAAAGAAGGATGTCTTCCAGTGGAAATAGTTAAGTGGATGCCACGATATCAAACATATGAGGCCCAAATATGTGGATACATTACCCACAAGCCCATATGATCTCATGTAGAGATTAGCGATCAGAAGAGGAAGGCTTCAACGGATGTTGGTCTCTCTGCTATAGTTGTTCGTATGTTTGACAATTATGGAAAACAATTACTTTCCAGTCAGAGTCATGACAAATTGATTTTGGAGGAAGAAAGTTACTCAACCGATTTCTAGGGAGACAGAGGGCGTTAACCCTCAAGATGAAGATCTTGGAACTTAGGGAAGAGCACAATTGAGATCTAGCAAAGATCAAGCATGATGACCGTGGCTACACTAGTGGCGTTGCTATCTTGATCCAGAAAAGGCAGTTGAAGGATCCTTGAAATACTTGGTTGTCACCAGGATGGATACTTACATTGTATCTATGGATTCCCTAGAAAGGAAGCAGGATAATCAACTACAGAGGGAGCAAGATGCTCAAACGAAGAGGGAGCAGAACACTCAATCATAGAGGGCAGACTCCTGGACACCCTGAGATGGGTGGGGAAACTAGCCTATCAATACTCTCTCTCAAGTAAATGAATTCAATGATATGATTTGTTCTTATTTTTCATATCTAGATTGGGAAGGACAAAAATGTCTACCCCAATATATTTGATACCTTTGCTAGTTGAAATGTGTGCAGGTTTAGGATGGGACTGTAACTCCGTGAAGAAGTGGGGATACTAGTTTTATAGTGACTTCCTCGTTGATATTTTAGTATTTTTTCTCGATCTCTCTGATAAGGAATGAGGAGATTGGTCCCATGATTGACTCCCTCAGTAAGAGGGAAGGTTGACTTTAATTCCTGACACTCTGTGATGGAGTGGGGAGATTGGTTCCATGATTATATCCCTTGCTAAGAGGGAAGGATGATTAGACATATACCATGCATGCTCCCGATCATTTTGAGGAGTGAGGAGATCTCTCATCCTAAGATGGGATAGAGAGGCCAATGGATTCTCCCGATAAATCCAAGAAGGAGTGAGGAGATCTCTCATCCTGAGATGGGATGAAGAGGCAAGTGCATTATCCTGATCACTCAAAGAAGGACTGAGGAGATCTATCATCCTGAGATGGGATGGAGAAGCCAATGCATTCTCTCGACCTCTCCAAGAAGGAGTGAGTAAATATCTCATCCTGATATGGGATGGAAAGGCCAGTGCATTATGCTGATCACTCAAATGGATGAGGAGATCTCCCGGATATCCTAACAAGGATGGAGAGGCTAACGCACACTAGCACACACTGGTATGTATGTGTGGTTTGTGAAAGATCTATTTTCTTCATGTCTTGCATGAAACAGGGTTGGCTCTGCCGGAAGACATATATGTGGTATGTGTTGATGAAATTGTCATTGATGTCAACATGGACTTGCAGTGGCCCCACGGGATGTCATTGATGCCACCAAGTCTTGCAGTGTATTGGACCACCAAGATGATGAAGACCCTGCCAATGATGATGAAAGCCTTGGTGATGATAAAACCCCTTTCTTGATGAAGAAGTCCTAAAGATGTCCTTGGATCTTCACTTTGTGATTCGATGACCTAGATACCCTTGATAAGGTCATGGAGTCCTTGGAGGAAGCATGCTCTCGCACTTGACATGCTCTTGGAAGCTCTAGTGATGAAATTCTTACATGGCGAGAAGGACATGACATATGAAGAACAAAAAAAAAGGGAGATATAGCATGTTGGCTCCATAAATAAAAAAAATGAAGTCGGCCCCACAAGGAAAATTAAATTTTTTATTGCAAGTCGGCTTAGACTTAAATTGCAGGTCGGCCCTTACAAATCTACAAGTCGGCCCCATAAAAAATATATTTTTAATTCAAGTCGGCCCTCAAGGTCAAAAATTCATATAAAAAGGGCATCACGTTTTCACTTTAGGGTGTGAGAAATTTGAGAGAGCTCTGCGATTTTGACTGAGCTGAAGGAAATTTCTTGGGACAGCATGGAAATTTTTGGCACGGTTTGGACAGCAGACAAGGGAAAGAAGAAGCCGCAGTAAAGATAAAAGTCATCCCTTTAATCTCTGATTTTTGGATAACCAAGGCAGCACAGGCTTTACACAGTTCAAGAACAAATCTCTGATATTTGGGTTCTAAATCGTTTTGTGTTGAAGATCTGAATTCGGTGATGTTAATGTTCTGAGGCAGCCATAGCAAGGTGCAAGATGAAGTTTTTATAACAATCCTGGATATGAAGACTTACAGCTACAAAGACCTAATCTTTCTCTAATTTTTACAATCTTTTGGAAGCTTCCGAATGTTTTTGTGAAACAACGGAACAACATTTGATGTTGATAATAAATATCAATGAAGGCATATCTCAGCTCTCTTTCGAAGGATAGTTGAAAACATAGGTTACATAAGGTTCAATCCAGGCAGCTAAAGGTACATATTCAGGCTAGAAACAGCTGAAGGCAATCTATAATGAGGTAACCAGCTTCATATTTACCTTTCTTTTTCCCACGGTTGCAGCAGTGCTGGTTTTGCAGGGTGTTTTCAGAACTAGTTACAATTTTGTGTTTGCTGGGTTGTGGAGGACACACTAATGAGTGTTGGAAGTGTTCTGGGCTGTCCCAATTGGCTGCACAATCCTTTTATCAGATGGAGGGAGCAACTATTGTTGTAGATCTGAAGATTTCGGGTCATGCTCCTTCAGAAAGACAAGTTTTGTGATGCAGAAAATCAATTTCTGGAACTGTTTTGTCTATCTCTTCTTCTGCAAATTTCTGGGTATCATTATCTATCTTTTGCACCAGGAATTGCTGTAGAGTGCAGCAGCAAGAGCAGCCATGGATGTACTGAGGGTGAACATCCATGAATAATTTAGAAACAGTGTGAATTTCTCAGAATTTTCTGTCCATATTCTCAATAAAAATCTGCTCACAATGGAAAAACAATCTTATTTTCTGTGCTATTAATCTTCCATTAATAAACTCAGAAATCAGTCTGTGAGTCATATAGTTTGATTGGGATGTAATTGGGTTGAGTCACAACCTCTATGAACAAATTCGAGTCAATGTTGGTAGCATTTTGGAAGAGTTGTAAAATGGCAGATTTCTATGTTATGATTGGAAGAGAATACCTAGTCTTTTTCTTGTGTGTGGCATAAACCTTTACTGAAAATGCAATTGGAAGTGTTACTACTTTGTGTAGCCTGTTATTAGATGGTTGTGAAGCTTGGCAGCGACATGATGTTGTGATGAGGCTGTGACTAATTGTTGACAGTGGTGTATAAGTCCATCATGATGATGATGACCGAGATGTGTTAATGATTCCTTTGCACAGTGACAAAGTAATTCCTTTGCAGTGATGAAGTGACCTTTTTGCCCAGTAAATAAGTGATAGCCATTGATGATACAATGACAGGTTGAGTTGTGAAGGATGACAGTTCGAGGTTGAAAGGAGGCTCTTCTCAGTCCAAGATTGAAAGCATAAAACCATACACAGTTAGAGAATTGGCAGCAAATTAAAGAGACAGTAAGATGATGTTTACCCAGTAAACATTCAACAATGCCTAGTGATGACTTATATGCTCAGAGGTTTTATCCACAGTCCAAGTGGATATGTTTTGAAGTTCGAGATGGTAATGATGCATGTGTCGACAGCCAGATGAACTAGACCGGGCTTGACAGTAAGAATTATTTTACAGCAGTCTGAGTTTTTAGTGACATTTCTTTGAAGTCTAACCAACACATGAATGGACTGATGATTGGATTGATAGAGGTTGGTCTTGTTTTGAAGTTTTATTTTTAGTCATCAGGCAGCCATTCACAGGCAGCTACAATTGACAACTACAACACTTGTGAGGCATGTGTGAAACCTTCAGTACAGATCTTGAAAAGTCTGGAGCAGATTTGGACTTGTAACTGTGTGAGATTGTAGTTGATTTATGCATGAAGTGACTAGTGACATACTATGATAGCCTTAAGAGAAAAGTGTTTAAAGTGACATAGAGCATATCCTTGAAGTCTTGACATGAGCAGAGAAGACTCCTTGACATCTTGGCCTGAGCAGTGTATAAGCAGACTCCTTGGATGACTTGACTGATAAAGTAGTAGTGATTGATGAGCAGTGAAGTTGATGAGCAGCTGAACAACAACAACAGAGATGAGCAATCCTTGATAACTTGGTAATTTTGAAGAGCAGGTGTGTTGCAGCAGTGTTAATGAAAGTAATCAGCAATATTGATCAGCAGCAGATTGAAGAGACAAGTGATGAAGTAATGTAACAATGAGCTTTAATGTAAATGCAAGCTTGACTTGCTTTCTGAGGTCAGGATACCTCAAACTCTTCTTAGCAGGGTCTAAGAAAACCAGGCAGGGTCCTGGATACAGAGTAGGCGCTCTTGATATCAGTAGGTGCTGATTTTGCCTAACGGTTGTAGCCGGACCAAAATAATATAAAAATATTACAAATTTATGTGGTGTGGTGTTCTTTTGTGTTGTGTGGTGTTCTTCTGTGTTGATGAGTTAAATGCTATGTGAATGATGATGTTTATGAAATGATTATGGTAGAGTAATGGAATGATGAAAAGGTAGCTAACTGTGAAAAGTTTAAAATTGGTTTCACACTGATTCACCCCCCCCTCTCAGTGTCTACAATTGGTATCAGAGCAGGCCTTCGTAACAAGCCTAGTAAGCTTGAAGGAGATCCTTAGACACAATGGAGGAAAAGAAAGAGCCATCAAGCAATGACATGCCTGTACTTGATGTTACAGATTATTTCAGTTGGAGGAGCAAAATGAAGGCTTATCTGAAGAAGTTTGGGATTTGGGAAATTGACATTAATCCACCCGCTCCATCAAACAAGAAAGGAAAATCAGCTGCACAGAAGGAAGCGAAGAAGGACAACACTACAGCTCTGAAGTTCCTCATGGATGGACTTCCCAGTTCAGTGAAGGAAAGTGTAGGAGAGTACACTTCGGCAAAAGACCTATGGTTCAAGCTGGAGAGTGAGTATCAGAAGGCAAGACCAGAACCCGAAAAGACAAATCAAGAATCAGAAGACAAGCCCCCAGAAGAGATCAAACAAGAAGAGGACTCCAGTAAAGGTATGAACTCTTGTGATTATGATAGCTTGTGTGATGAAATTGAGAAGGTTCTTGCAAATGATGATGAAGCAATGTTGAAAGATAAACAGAGAATTATAAACTATGTATGCCACATAGATCTCAGAGCTGATTGGTTCTTGAACAAAGTTGATCTTAATCAATCTGATTACAAGATGTTTAGGACGACAACCTTTGATTATATGGATAATCTCCAAAAGCAGAACGTTGAACTAAAGGAGTTGCTTAAGAAACTTAAGCATGAAGGAGTAGGTTGGCTGAAATTGCTGAAGGAAAAGGAAGTAGAAAAGGAACAACTAAAGATTGATTTGATCGATCTAACCCTAGAACAAAAGAAGCATGATAAAGATTCAAAAATACTTGAAGAAGCAAGAGAAGTAAATCATGACTTGAAGACTCAGCTGGAGGAAGCCAAGAGGACAGAAGAAATCTTGAAGAGACAGTTAGAATAAAAGGAGGAAATAGTCCAGAAGCTGGAAATGGAGTTAGTTGGTCTCAGGAAGAAAGGTAAGAAAAATGAAGCCTTAGTCAAGCTCCATGATAGTTCAATTGTCCTAGATAAGATCTTAGATTGCCAAAGATATCCACTCGACAAAACTGGTCTTGGTTACAAGAAGAACAAAGAAAAACTTGAAGATGACACTTGGTCTCTGAAGACTCCAGAAGCAGGTCCATCAACATCCAAAGCTGCTCCCAAGGCACCTGCACATGACAACAAGGATTTTGGAAGTTCAAAGGTGAAACAAGGAGTTAGGTCTGTTCATCAAAGCAACTTCATAAAGGAAATAACTTCAAGACCCAGGTATGAAAGTGGCTTCAATGGTTATTGTTATTCTTGTTCTAACTTTGGTCATAAGGCTATGGATTGTAGGTTATATGGAAGGAGAAGGGATGGAAGCCCCAATGATTTAGTTAGATGTTGGACATGCAATCAAGTCAGACATGTTCCTGCCACATGTTACACCTGCAGTGGGTTTGGTCACAAAGCCCATGAATGTGCCAGTCAAAGAAGTCAACCAAGAAGAAGTACTTCATACATATCAGCAAGAAGATTTGAAGATCAGAAGACAAATGCCTATAGTCAGGGATATGCTCAGGCATGGAGAAATGAAGTGGATCAAAGAAGTATTGGAAGTTCCAACAGCTCAGTTAGGTGCTGGTCATGCAACAAATTTGGGCACAAAGCACAAAACTGTTGGAATAATATGAGAAGACTAACATATAGCTCAGCCAAGAAAACTAGCAAGGACAATGAAGGATCAGATGCTCAAAGAACAGATGCCAAGAAGCAAGTATGGATAAGGAAGACCGAGCAGTTGCAGAAAGGAGAAGCTGATCAGAGTAGGGAAGATGGCTGCCATATGGCAAGCCAAGTGTAAGGTCTCTCAAAGACCTTAGCACACCTTGAGTTCATGAGGCTGGAGAATGAACTCAAAGGAGAAAGGATGGTTACTCCAGGCATACAGATAGGTCCTAGGATCGTGCATATTGACAGGGGGAGCAGTTAGCAGTGATTAGAGATTTCAGAGACAGGTATGTGGACACCCTTTGCCATTGACGCCAAAGGGGGAGAGATGAAGACAAAGGGAGAGATGCAGACAAAAGGGGAGCATGCTCATAGGGGGAGCATGAGTTGTTGTCATCAATGACAAAGGGGGAGATTGTTGATGAAATTGTCGTTGATGTCAACATGGACTTGCAGTGGCCCCACGGGATGTCATTGATGCCACCAAGTCTTGTAGTGTATTGGACCACCAAGATGATGAAGACCCTGCTGATGGCGCTGAAGACCCTGCCAATGATGATGAAAGCCTTGGTGATGATAAAACCCCTTTCTTGATGAAGAAGTCCTAAAGATGTCCTTGGATCTTCAGTTTGTGATTCGATGACCTAGATACCCTTGATAAGGTCATGGAGTCCTTGGAGGAAGCATGCTCTTGCACTTGGACATGCTCTTGGAAGCTCTAGTGGCTTGATGAAATTCTTACATGGCGAGAAGGACATGCCATATGAAGAACAAAAAAAAAGGGAGATATAGCATGTCGGCTCCATAAATAAAAAAATGACGTCGGCCCAGATCAATAGCAAGTCGGCCCCACAAGGAAAATTAATTTTTTTATTGCAAGTCGGCTCAGACTTAAATTGCAGGTTGGCCCTTACAAATATAAAAGTTGGCCCCATAAAAAATATATTTTTTAATTCAAGTCGGCCCTCAAAATATGGTAAAAAATTCATATAAAAAGGGCATCACGTTTTCACTTTAGGGTGTGAGAAATTTGAGAGAGCTCTGCGATTTTCACTGAGCTGAAGGAAATTTCTTGGGACAACATGGAAATTTTTGGCATGGTTTGGACAACAGACAAGGGAAAGAAGAAGCCGCAGTAAAGATAAAAGTCAGCCCTTTAATCTCTGATTTTTGGATAACCAAGGCAGCACAAGCTTTACACAGTTCAAGAACAAATCTATGATATTTGGGTTCTAATCGTTTTGTGTTGAAGATCTGAATTCGGTGATGTTAATGTTCTGAGGCAGCCATAGCAAGGTGCAAGATGAAGTTTTTATAACAATCCTGGATATGAAGACTTACAGCTACAAAGACCTAATCTTTCTCTAATTTTTACAATCTTTTGGAAGCTTCCGAATGTTTTCGTGAAACAACGGAACAACATTTGATGTTGATAATAGATATCAATGAAGGCATATCTCAGCTCTCTTTTGAAGGACAATTGAAAACATAGGTTACATAAGGTTCGATCCAGGCAGCTAAAGGTACATATTCAGGCTAGAAACAACTGAAGGCAATCTATAATGAGGTAACCAGCTTCATATTTACCTTTCTTTTTCCCACGGTTGCAGCAGTGCTGGTTTTGCAGGGTGTTTTCAGAACTAGTTACAATTTTGTGTTTGCTGGGTTGTGGAGGACACACTAATGAGTGTTGGAAGTGTTCTGGGCTGTCCCAATTGGCTGCACAATCCTTTTATCAGATGGAGGGAGCAACTATTGTTTCATATCTGAAGATTTCGGGTCATGCTCCTTTAGAAAGACAAGTTTTGTGATGCAGAAAATCAATTTCTGGAACTGTTTTGTCTATCTCTTCTTCTGCAAATTTCTGGGTATCATTATCTATCTTTTGCACCAGGAATTGCTGTAGAGTGCAGCAGCAAGAGCAACCATGAATGTACTGAGGGTGAACATCCATGAATAATTTAGAAACAGTGTGAATTTCTCAGAATTTTCTATCCATATTCTCCTTAATAAAAATCTGCTCACAATGGAAAAACAATCTTATTTTCTGTGCTATTAATCTTCCATTAATAAACTCAGAAATCAGTCTGTGAGTCATATAGTTTGATTGGGATGTAATTGGGTTGAGTCACAACCTCTGTGAACAAATTCGAGTCGGTGTTGGTAGCATTTGGGAAGAGTTGTAAAATGGCAGATTTCTGTGTTATGATTGGAAGAGAATACCTAGTCTTTTTCTTATGTGTGGAATAAACCTTTACTGAAAATGCAATTTGAAGTGTTACTACTTTGTGTAGCCTGTTATTAGATGGTTGTGAAGCTTGGCAGCGACATGATGTTGTGATGAGGCTGTGACTAATTGTTGATAGTGGTGTATAAGTCCATCGTGATGATGATGACCGAGATGTGTTAATGATTCCTTTGCACAGTGACAAAGTAATTCCTTTGCAGTGATGAAATGACCTTTTTGCCCAGTAAAGAAGTGACAGCCATTGATGATACAATGACAGGTTGAGTTGTGAAGGATGACAGTTCGAGGTTGAAAGGAGGCTCTTCTCAGTCCAAGATTGAAAGCATAAAACCATACACAGTTAGAGAATTGGCAGCAAATTGAAGAGACAGTAAGATGATGTTTACCCAGTAAACATTCAGCAATGCCTAGTGATGACTTATATGCTCAGAAGTTTTATCCACAGTCCAAGTGGATATGTTTTGAAGTTCGAGATGGTAATGATGCATGTGTCGGCAGCCAGATGAACTAGACCGGGCTTGACAGTAAGAATTCTTTTACAGCGGTCTGAGTTTTTAGTGACATTTCTTTGAAGTCTAACCAACACATGAATGGACTGATGATTGGATTGACAGAGGTTGGTCTTGTTTTGAAGTTTTATTTTTAGTCATCAGGTAGCCATTCACAGGCAGCTACAATTGACAACTACAGCACTTGTGAGGCATGTGTGAAACCTTCAGTACAGATCTTGAAAAGTCTGGAGCAGATTTGGACTTGTAACTGTGTGAGATTGTAGTTGATTTATGCATGAAGTGACTAGTGACATACTATGATAGCCTTAAGAGACAAGTGTTTAAAGTGACATAGAGCATATCCTTGAAGTCTTGACATGAGCAGAGAAGACTCCTTGACATCTTGGCCTGAGCAGTGTATAAGCAGACTCCTTGGATGACTTGACTGATACAGCAGTAGTGATTGATGAGCAGTGAAGTTGATGAGCCGCTGACCAGCAACAACAAAGATGAGCAGTCCTTGATAACTTGGCAGTTTTGAAGAGCAGGTGTGTTGCAGTAGTGTTAATGAAAGTAATCAGCCGTATTGATCAGCAGCAGATTGAAGAGACAAGTGATGAAGTAATGTAACAGTGAGCTTTAATGTAAATGCAAGCTTGACTTGCTTTCTGAGGTTAGGATACCTCAAACCCTTCTTAGCAGGGTCCTGGATACAGAGTAGGTGCTCTTGATATCAGTAGGTGTTGATTTTTCCTAACGGTTGTAGCCGGACCAAAATAATATAAAAATATTACAAATTTATATGGTGTGGTGTTCTTCTGTGTTGATGAGTTAAATGCTATGTGAATGATGATGTTTATGAAATGATTATGGTAGAGTAATGGAATGATGAACAGGTAGCTAACTGTGAAAAGTTTAAAATTGGTTTCACACTAATTCACCCCCCCTCTCAGTATCTACATTATGTGAAAAACTTGTGGTCTTCATATCCAGCATGAAACAGGTTTGGCTTTTCCAGAAGACCTATGTAGTCCTAATGTGAACATCTATGAACAATGATGGTGATTCTATACACGAGTTCTACGTACACATCCGAGGACAAATAATTATGCACCTATGAAATATGACGGTGATTCTAGGAACACCCGAGTTCTAGGTAAACATTTGTGCGTGCCAATTTTGATGTGGACACCTGTGAACTATGACGATGATTCTATATGAACTCTTGATTTTTGGGTGAACACCTATTAACCATGTAGTGATACTTGGCTTTGACAATGGTAAGTAACTTATGTTATACATAGCTCTGATGTCAGTTAGCCATGATACATGACTCTGTATGCCTACATGACTAGAAACATAGTCAAGACATCCGATGACTATTAGAGACTCATCTTAGCAATGAGGTCATAATCAAGGTTTCCGAGCACTATCTGTGACTATCTGAGACTCATCCCGAGGATGGAGTAATAGTCACAATTCTAGTTCTATATGAACCTATCTTCATATCCAGCATGAAAGGCATATGTGATTTTCATCCAAATGAAAAAGGAATAGCACTGCTGAGAGCTACATATAGTATGAAAAAGGACTGGCTTTGTAGTGGTACACCTAGCATGAAACATGGTTGGTTACTGTACAAATTTAGCAACCTATATGGTTGGGAGAGTTATAGGTTCACACATACATATATGATGAAAGTATCACATAAAGCTATTTCGCTTGTGATCCCTCATATTTGTAGTCCTTCTAGATGTTATGAGGTTGTATCCCATGATGTAGCATAGACTCACTAGCAATGATAGTCAAAATGAGATATTTTGGTTGTGATGATGCACATTGAGTACATGCATGTTCCCTGACAAACTGGGTTGAGCTGAAACATGTTGAATTAGTGCATGCTTCCCCGACGAACTAGGTTGACCAGATGCATGTATGACTTCTCGATGTATTGGGAAGAGTTGTGGAGCTAGTGCATGTTCTCCAATGAACTAGATTGAACTGATTCATGAAGATTGATAGACACTTCTCGACGAATTGAGATTGTGTTGGGAGCCCTTTTCCATGTGTATAGAGATATTCGAGATAACTGTTATGTAATAATGATATCCAAATCCATTTCAGTTGATGATGCTGATGATGCCTCCCTGGCTAAGAGGGAGTGTTGTTGTAGTAGTTGCGTGAGGATCATCCTCATAGGTCGGCCATGAAAGAAAAACAAAAGTCAACCCAGAAATGAATAAATTATTATAATAAAATGTATTATTATTATTAATTGACAAGTCAGCCCCAGTGTATAAGACATATCGACCCCAGTTAAAAGCCACTAAAAAATAGTTTAAATAAGGGGGTCACTCCTCTCATTTGACACGACAACTTGAGAACTATAACACAAGTTCGCCTCTGCTAGAGAAGTTCGCTACTGTAGCTTGGAGGAGCTTTTTGGGATTTCTCCATCTTTGGAGAAGGTTTTCTCTTATCTTTCTTAGGGTTGTGCTACTACGATCTAGAAGTACTTCTATCTCTAATCGATTTATCTCTCTTGAAAGGGCAAGCTTAGGGGTGACACTGTTTTTTCTATGGCTGGGAGATAATCTTGGATCATCGTGAATAAATGAGCTCCAATATTTGTTTTGTTTTTGTGCTTTTATATTCTTCTAGTGATCTTGGTTTGTTGTTGTAGTAGTTGCATGAGGATAATCCTCATAGGTCTACCCTAAAAAAAAAATTGGTCCAAAAAGAAATATATTATAATAATAAAATGTAACTTATTATTAATAATTGGCAAGTCGACCCTAGTGTATAAGACAAGACGGCCCCAGTTAAAAGTCACTAAAAAACAATGTAAATAGGGGGATCCTCTTCTTATTTGACCCACTACAACTTGAGCATTGTAACACAAGTTCACCTCTACTAGAGAAGTTCTCTATTGCAGCTTGAAGAGGTGTTTTTTGGGGTTTCTCCATCTTTGGAGAAGGTTTTCTCTTATCTTTCTTAGGGTTGTGCTAGTACGATATGGAAGTACTTCTATCTCTGATTGATTTATCTCTCTTGGAAGGGTGAGGTCGAGGGTGGCATAGTTTTGTCTATGATTGGAAAATGATCTTGGATCATCGTGGATAAATGAGATCCACTGTTTCTTTTGTTTTTGTGCATTGACATTCTTCTAGTGATCTTGGTTTTGCAGGTATTAAATTCTAACATGGTAACAAAGAGGTGCTAGAAGAAGTCCTTGCCGAAGGCTAAGGGTCCACATTTTGAAGTGTTTTCCACCTCAAACGATCCCAGAAGGAGCATAGGGAAACTCACCCTCCTAGAGTGCATATTTATGTGAAGGCCAAACTCAGTTTGGTGGAACTTCATTTTTGACCTAATACTGCATGATTGAAACCTAGGGCTTCCTAGATCCAACTCTTTAGACCACATAATTGGTTCAATCTTTCCTTCCTTCAGCTCGCCTCAGTAGGGCATATTCATCTGTGGCTTCAGTTTTGCAATCTACCACACTTCATTCATGACATAGCTCCTGCTATGGTTTCTGGTCCAGTTTGGAAGTCAAGATGATTGGGATGAAGGTTGAAGATAGGCTTGATGGAAATTCCAATTTCATCTCATGGAAGTCTTGGGTTCTTCTTATACTTGAAGAAAATGATCTCTTGAAGTTCGTATATGAGAATGTTCTAGAACCATAAGATGAAGCCAAGAAGGATTAATGGAAAAAGAACGATGCTAGGACAAGGAGAATCCTGGTAGATTTAGTGAAGGACTATTTGGTTCCCCAAATCTCTAAAAAGCGAACACAAGGAATATGTTTAGAGCCTCGAGGAATATATTCCAAGATAGCAATATTCACCATGCTCTTTCGACCCTAAGGAATCGATTGTCAAACCTCGAGATGTAAAGATCATAATCAATTTCCTCTTACTTTATGAGGATCTCAAAGTTGAAGAATCAACTAAGCACCACTGGAGATTCAGTTGGTGATAAATAACTTGTCATGAATACTCTTAATGGCCTCCCTTCGTCATGGGAAGCATTCATTCATAATCTTGTTGGGCAACCAAAATTGCTTAAGTTTTATCTTATTTGGGTAGTATGTATGGAAGAAGAGACAAGACTTGTAGTGAGAAGCAGGATACATGGAAACCAACATGAATAAATTCAATCCCTTACATCTCATGTCAAGAAAGGAAAGGGTAAGGGAAGGAAGTTCCATGGCAAGAAAGGTAAGGGTGGAAGATCAAGTCCTACTTCCAATCAAAAGAAGAAGAAGGATATTTCACATGTTCGTTGCTACATATACAATAATCTTGGACACTATGCTTGAGATTGTAATTCAAAGAAGAGGAAGCATGAAGCCTCAATTGCAAATGTCGAATAAGACACCTCTTAGAAGAAGCCAACGAACGAGGATCTTACAGAATTATTCTTCTAGAACTCCATATGTTGAGGCGATGAGATGAAGTTCCAGGTGGTGATGGACTCCCAACAAGAAAATGAAGACTAGTGGACTCTCAAAGGAGGCGGAGAGAGCCCACCCACAAAATAAATAAATAAAAAGAATTTGATTTCAGATAGACTAGATCTGGTTGTTTTTTAACATATTTTATACATATCTATATTCCTAGACTTAGAAATCTATTGAGCATGTGATATAGTTCTGTTATTGATGTATGGTAAGCTCATGTAGTATTTGTTATGATTTATCCCGTAACGATGCACAACATTTCATTGATCCCTCTTGGATGATTTAGCCCGTAACAATGCACAACATTTCATGGATCCCTCTTGGATGACATCTCCTTATAACATGCTTAGAGTAGTGCACACTCTTGATGGTATGTTATAATGGAGACCACAAGAATCCAAATAATGGTAATGTGTATGTTGCACCAAAGCATTGGCTAAATATGCCTACATACCTGGACGAACTATTGTTATTGCATTGAATAAATTTGATTATGCAATGTTGCTAACCATGTGACATGATTTGACTTGTAGGGAATGCTATGGACAACAAGAAAAGGATGATGAAACTTGGTCTGAAGAACAAGTGATCTCGATGATACGCAGATGGATCAGAAGCAAACATCCTCTAGAAGCATGGCTTTCATCTCAAGAAAGAAGGATGACTTTCGGTCAAAATATTTTAGTGGAATTCATGATAGTAGATAGATGATGATCGAATATGTGGATACATGACCCACAGGCCTAGATGATCTCATGTAATTAGCGATTGGAAGCAGAAAGCTTCAACAGATGTTGGTCTCTCTGCTACAGTTGTTCGTCTCTTCAAGTATTATGGTAAGCAATTACTTTCAAGTCAGAGTCATGACAAATGGATTCTAGAGGACGAAAGTTACTCAATCAATTTCTCAGGAGACAAAGGGAGTTAGCCCTCAAGATGAGGATTTGTCCTATGGCATACAATGGTGTGAAACCTGATGAAGTATTCATAAGTTAGAGAACAACACAATTGATATCCTAAGCAGATCAAGCATGATGAATTTGGCTACAGTGATGGTGTTACTGCCTTGATCTAGACAAGATAGTTGAAGGATCCTTGATGTACTTGGTTGTCATCAGGATGGATACTTACATTGTATCTATGGACTCCCTAGAAAGGAAGCGAGATGATCAACTACAAAGGGAGCATGATGCTCAGATGCAAAGAAAGCATAACGCTCCAACACAGAGGGAGGACTCTTGGACACGGTTAGATGGGCTAGGGAATTTATCCTATAGATACTCTCTCTCAGGTACATGATTTTAGTGATATGATTTGTTATTATTTTTCAAATATAGACTGGGAAGGACATAAATGTCTACCCCAATATATTTGATGCCTCTTTTAGCTAAAATGTGTGCAAGCTCAAGATGGGACCGTAACTTTGTGAAGGAGTGGGGAGATTAGTTTTATAGTGAATCCCTCATTGATATTTCAGTGTTTCCTCCTGATAATTCTGAGAAGGAATGAGGAGATTGGTCCCATGATTGACTCCCTCAATAAAACAGAAGGTTGACTTTACTCCCTGACACTCTGTGATGGAGTGGGGAGATTGGTTCCATTATTATATCCCTCGCTAAGAGGGAAGGATGATTATACATATACCATGCATTCTCCCGACCACTCCGACAAGGAGTGAGGATATCTCTTAGATATCCTAAAAAGGATGGAGAGATCGACGCACACTTGTACACAATGGTATGTACATGTGGTCTGTGAAAGACCTCTTGTCTCCATATCCAACATGAAACAAGGTTGGCTCTACCGTAAGACATATATGTGGTTTGTGAAAGACACGTGGTATTCATATTCAACATGAAATAGGGTTGGCTCTGCTGAAAGACCTATGCAGTCCTAATGTGAACACCTATGAACAATGATGACAATTTTCTACACCTAAGTTCTAAGTACACATCCAGGGACAAATGATTCTGCACCTATAAACTATGACAATGATTCTAGGAACACCTGAGTTTTAGGTAAACATTTGTGGGTGAGTATTTTGATGTGGACACTTGTGAACTATGAGGATGATTCTGTATGAAATCCTGAGTTCTGGGTGGACACATATTAGTCATGCAGTGATACCTAGCTTCGACACTAGTAAGTTATGTTATACATAGATTCAATGCAAATTAGTCATGATACATGACTTTGTATGCCCACACGAGTAGAAACATAGTAAATACCTCCGATGACTATTAGAGACTCATATTAGAAATGATGTAATAGTCAAGGTCTCTGAGGACTATGTCTAACTATCTGAGACTCAGCCTGGGGATGGAGTAATAGTCACAGTGTTGGTTTTGTATGAACCTGTCATAATATCCAACATGAAAGACATATGTGATGTGCATCCAATATTAAAAGGACTGGCACTAGTGAGAGCTACATCCAGTATGAAAAAGGATGGGCTCTGTAGTGGTACATCCAACATGAAACATTGTTGGTTACTACAAAAATTTAGCAACTTGTATGGTTGGGAGAGTTATGGGTTGTAGCCTATACAAATATGATTAAAGTCTCACATAAATCTATTTCCCTTGTGATCCCTCGTATGATTGTAGTCCTTATGGATGTTATGAGGAGCTTGTATCCCATGATGTGGCATAGATTCATTAGCAATGATAGTCCTAGTGAGATCTTTGGGTTGTGTTGATGCACGTTGAGTACATGCATGTTCCTCGACGAACTGGATTGAGTTGAAGCATGTTGACTTAGTGCATGCTTCCCCGATGAATTGGGTTGAGCAGATGCATGTATGAATTCCCGATGTACTGGGTTGAGCAAATGCATGTATGAATTCCCGATGTATTGGGAAAAGTTGTGGAGCTAGTGCATGTTCTCTAATGAATTGGATTGAACTAATGCATGATGATTGATAGACACTTCTCAACGAATTGAGATTGTGTTGGGAGCCCTTTTCCATGTGTATTGAGATGTTCGAGATAGTCGTTACATACTGATGATATCCAAATCCATTTTAGTTGATAATGTTGATGATTCCTCCCTAGATAAGAGGGAGTGTTGTTGTAGTAGCTATGTGAGGATAATCCTCATAGGTCAACCCTGAAAGAAAAAAAAATGGCCCAAAAAGAAATAAATTATAATAATAAAATGTAATTTACTATTATTAATTAACAAGTTGACCCCAATGTATAAGATAGGCCGACCCGGTTAAAAGTCACTCAAAAACAATATAAATAGGGGGGGGGGGTCCTCTAATTTGACACGAGCACTGTAACACAAGTTCACCTGTGCTAGGAGTTCGCTACTACAACTTGGAGAGGAGTTTTCTGGTGTTTCTCAATCTTTAGAGAATGTTTTCTCTTATCTTTCTTGGGATTGTGCTACTACAATATCGAAGTACTTCTATCTCTGATCGATTTATCTCTCTTGGAATGGCAAGCTCGATGATGACATTGTTTTGTCTATGGTTAGGAGATGATCTTGTATCATCATGGATAAACAAGCTCCCCTCTTTGTTTTGTTTTTGTGCTTTGGTATTCTTCTAGTGATCTTGGTTTTGCAGCTGCCAAATTCTAACACTTCATAATATAATGATGTCTAGAGATGAGTTTGATACATCTTATCTCACTAGGGTTACACAAGTTCAAGATGAACTTGTTGCTGTTAAAGAGAATATTGCAGACACAGATTTGGTTCGGTCGGCCTTAAAAGGATTCTCCAAACCATGGGACACTTTTGTCCGATGCATTATTTCTAAAGAGAATCTTCCCAATTGGGATAGATTGTAGGACAATTTCACTGAAGAGGAGTTGAGAGAGGGATCCAATTGTTATTAAAAATACATCTTCATAAGATATTATTATTGTATATTTGTTATATTATTATTATTGTTGTTGTACATCCTTTCAGAGATGTTTTTCCTCTGAGTGGAGATGTCATTGATGTACTTGGTCCTGTAATAATATCGAGGTAAAATCTCAGTTGTAAGTCAAGGAAATAGTCCCCGAAAGAAAGATTGTAAAATGTATTTTTGATTATCCATAGGAGAAGTTGGCTCAATAAGACTAAGAATTTGACCTAGTTAGGTTTTTAGGTCACCCACATAAAGATTATAAATAGGGAGGCACCCTCCCTCATTTGGACACACAACAAGCTCTAGCAAGTTCGCTCCAAGGAAGAGAAAGACAAGTTCACTGGGGTAGAAGGAGAAGAAGTGGTAGAAGTTATCTTATATCTTGGGTTTTCTATCTTTGTTTGACATTATACTAAGTGATGAATCTATATTGAAGAAGTTGTTGGGTTTTTCCCGAGAGAGGGTTTTCCCAGGATAAAAAATTTGTGTCTCTTTTATGTCATGATTGTCTATATTTCTGTGATCATGTTGCATTAGATTATAGATCTAACATATTTGAATTAAAGTGCAAACTCTAACACCAATTAGCCAGGCCATCAACATGATGATGATGAGGAGAACGTTGCACTTGCAAGCAAAGGCATAGGAAAAGGAAGAAGAGATTCAGAGGTGGAGCTACTTCAAAGGGTGAGAAGGAGAAGGACATGAACAAGGTCTGGAGCTACGCATGTAATTAGTTTGGCCATTATGCAAGTCAATGTCCAAATAAATAGAAGGGTAAGAAGAAGGAGGGACAAGTGGCAGCTTCTGCTGAGGTAGATGAATTCATTGAAAATTTTGAGAAAGAACTCTCACTTGTCTCACTTTTCTCGAGTTGTGTCGGTAATGGACTTGAGGATGCTAGGACATGGATAGTTGACATCGGGTCTTATCGTCACATGAGATGAACACTAGATGTATCCCTCAACGTTTCAAAGACAAGTCTAGATCGTCACCTAGAGAGTGTAGTGGACACAATACATGAGGTACGAGGAGTTGGACGTGTTGAGTTCCAACTTGAGTTTGAGGAAATTTTGGAGGTGTCAGAAGTGCTCTTTGTTCCAAGGTTTAAAGAAAACAAATTCTCTATGCATTATTGTCCAAGAGTGGACATGTATTCATCTATGCATTGGGACTGGATTTGATTGAAGTAGTGTTGCTAGGTTATCGAAGGGACAGGAAGTACATGGTGCGTGGACAACCTATGTATGGAGGATCTGGGTGGATATCACATTCTGAATCAATGCATGAGACATAGGGGGAGCGAGATGCTTCGAATATTGAGGTGGTGTCGAGTATTCAGTCTTCGATTCAGGGGTACAAGCGAGAGGCTGCTTCTTCTAGTACTAGTAGGATGGTCACTTGGTATGATATAAACCTATTGGATAAGCATGAGCGAATTGAAATATATTAGAGCATAAGAGGTAGGAACATGTCTTCAATTCATATTCTAGGATTAGTAGAGAGACAAGATTCAAAGTCAAAGAGAGCTTCTACATTAGACAAGGTGATGTGTCTGGAGAAGGATTCTAGTGGTGGATATGTTAGAAGGACCTCCCTTGCTAAGGAGTGTTGAAATCTACATCTTGGGATGTCCTTTATTTGATGATGCTTGACATGAAGGGACATAGAGATCAGGTATCACTTCATCCAAGATTATGTTCAAAGGGGAGCTATGAAACTTCGATACAAATCTACAGATGAGCACACTGTAGACACTCATACAAAGGCTTTGTCGAAGGGGAATTTTTTCTTATTTAGAGATAAGCTTGGAATGGTGCAAAACACTTTCATCGTGAAGAGGGCATGCTGATTTTTGGAGTAACAGATGATAAGTGCTCTACATGGATTCAACATTAGAAGCATGCCGAGATGTTTGAGCTTTACCTTTTTCTCTTTTTATGTAAAAGTGATTTTTATTAATTTATGGAGAAAAGTTAATTGATTAACTTTTTAATGTAGAAGTGAAACTTTTGATGCGAAAGTGAAATTAGGGTTTTGGAACCCTAAAAGTCACTAGTAAATTTTAAAAGAAAGGAAGAGGGTAAAAGTTCAATATATTGTGTGAGAACCAAATGAGAGGAAGAAGAGAGATAAAAAAAAATTCTAAGAGACAAGAGGGGTGCATTTTCCAAGAAGGGAGAAGGGCACAATTACCAAGGCAAGGAGCATCAATTAATGTGCAGACCTATTATCACGAATCTTGTAGTTTCCCCGTAAGGTGATCCTATCCAGGATGGAAAAGGGAGAAGACCACTAAATTCACGATCTATGATATCCAATATCTCTGAAAGAACTCAGATGTCACACCAGTCAAGGATACCGACACTTTAGACTCAATGGAGATACTAATCCTAGGGGGCATCCCTATAACCAAGATAGCCCTAAAAATAAGCAAAGAAAGTGGATAACCCAGGGAATTTGGATTAGATATCTTAGTGGGGTAGCTAATTAGAGTTTTGCACAATTACTAAGATATTACGAGTGTCTATGTGAAAAGCTCCATTTTACCCTAGGGTTTTAAGCATGAAAATTGGATCTAGGGGAAAATAATGAAATTCAGTAAAATTGGACACTGAAATTGATTGCTAGGTGTAAGATTAGACAATTGGAGGTTAAACTAGCAATACCCAGTTTGTAGAACTAAAGATACCCACTCCCCCGAAGGAGTGTGTCTCCCCTTAATAGGTAGACCAATGTGTTAGATGTGCAAACGAAGTCCGATGATCATGAAATTTTAAACTTAGGGATTTTATATTTATTCCAAAGTGGGTTTTAAGTTCCATTAACCATCACATACTAGAACCTACTAAACTAATAACTGAGGGTTTTAAATTAGGGTTTTGTGTGAAAGAAAAATGCAACCCCATTTAGATAGAAAATTAGGAAGAGATCTTACCCAAGAAAACTTACTTGATGTGTTTGAGGATGAATGTAAAGTGATGAAAACTATTCCTGGACAAATCAAGTGGAAATATGGTGAGATCCTAATTCAAACCAAACGCCCAAGGAGCCATAGATGCACCCTCTCTCCTACCAAGCCAAAGATCAAATCAATCAAATTGGCCAAGAAAAAGAACAATTGTTGATGAGAAATAAAAGACGAGAGAGTAAGAGATCATGTGATAAAAATACTCCTCGTAACCACAAGATTCAAACAAGAGAACAAGGTAGATGTCTTCCACAAGTGCGCCCCTCTCCAAATCGATTTCCCTGTTAAGCAAGTAAGATGGATCCAAAAGGTATGCCAGAAATTTACCAAGATTTTCCAATGCAAGTAAGAGATAACATCAATCAATCACAAAGAACGACCTTCAACCTTCCACTTAAGACAAGATATCCCAAAAAAAAATCTCTATTACTCTTCAAGAGCTAATAGTGCTAAATTTCTTGATGGGATACAATGAGATAGGTCTCTTCTTTATATAGCTTTTGAGAGACATAAAACCTATCTTACTTTTTCATCCAACGGTTGAGATTAAAACATTATCAACGATGGAGATCACTTTTACACAGATCAATACATGGATCAAGATGACCAAATCAAAGGGGGCACGCTTTTTCCCAAGGACGCCTAAGTGAGATGTAATACATCAAAGGGCTAAGATATAACATGATAATACATGAGGGAGGGGGGTCATCTTAGGGGTTCAATTCACCCTAGGCCCCAATACAACATCATAATACAAGGTACATCAATGAAATACACCAAATGGCCAAGGTGAGGACGCCCCATGAGGGACGTCCTCCCTAGGTGAGCCAAATAAATAATCCAGGACATCAAACTGAGTAAAACTGGAGCAAATATGTCCAGAGAGCCATTAAAATCATTTGGAAGCATTCCCTTGACATTTTCTTGACCACACAAGCCAAATTGATTTCCTTAGTGATTTTCCTAGTTCATTTTTAGTGGTACAACCTTTGAAAATAATAAAAACCATTATATATTCTTTCAAGCTGAGAATTGGGGAAAAATCACTGCATTGAGGTGTCTAGAGCCATAGTATAATGGTATATGTGACTACTCATACCCTCTGGGGCGCTATGGCACCCTAGGAGAACTATACCGACTGCAATCTGTAATAAAAATATGAGTTGACCAATAATAAAGTGATAATAATCATTGTTCATAAATACTTGGCCCAAACTCTGAAAACTGAAACTGCAGTATTGGTCTTGGGCATGTCTAGAACAAATATAATCTTTGTCATTCTTTTAGTCATAGAGTTATAAAAGAAAGGTCAATTGGTGGAGAGGACACACACTTGTATTCCGACAGAGACATGATACAAACAGAGAGAGAAAGTCAGACATAGGATTTTTGCAGAGAAGATGAAGGAGCTAACCAACATGGTCACCGAGCTCCCGGGCGGGACGAGGGTCGTACAGATCGCATAGGGAGCAGCTGTAGAGGAGGCCTTACAAATCGCATAGGGAGTAGCTGCAGAGAAGGACGTACAAACCATACAGAATTTCGTGCAGCTATTGTACATATCATACAACAGCCATACAGATTTCACACAGCAGCCATACAGATTCGTACAACAACGTGTGGGAGGTTGTATTGCTGGTTGTACAATCACACAGAGGGTGTGTTGGGTTTGTTGGGGTTGTCCAATGATTCTACTAGGTTCTATTTCGCCAAGTTATGGTTATTAGCAGTTGATAGTAAAAGTTTCGTATTTTCTCAATAATAAAATCCATATGATTGTTGCAATGGTTTTCCCATATTGGTTTTTTCTGGGAGTTTCCATACTCAAAATAATAATGTCTATATTGTGATGTGATGTGAAATATTTCTCAATAATTTATATTCCGATGCATACTTGTAAAAGACATTCATGTGTGGTTATCAGTAGAAATTTTGAATATACCGTTTAGCCAGAGTTTGAATGTTAGAGGAAAATTTACATGGTATCAGAGCTTTGGTGAGCTAAAGCTAAGAGATTTGCAGCAGCAGTGATAAATCAAAGGTAGATCTATTGAAGACACAAACCTAGATTGCAGATCTAGGGTTTGAAAGGTACGCTTCAGTATGGTCATGCGATTGAGAGTTGAGGATCGACTCCACGGTGCTCAAAACTTTCCTACATGGAAATAAAGGATCACAAGGATCTTGGATGTCAGTGATGCAGAGGATCACATTGACTCCATGAAGATTGCACCCACAAATTCGAAAAATTTGATAGCTTGGAAGAAGATTGATTCCAAAGCCATGTTGATCATCTTGGATGGAGTAAAGGACCACGTAGTCCCTCACCTTTCTAGGAAGAAGACCGCATCAAAGATGTGGATAGCTTTGGAAAGTATATACTAGAGCAAGAATGAAAAACGAAAGATGGTGCTGCAAGAGAGGATGCACATCACCAAGATGGCCAAGGGAGAAGGAGTGGTGCCTTATCTCACAAGGCTCACACAGAGCAAGGATGAGTTTGGGGTTGTTGGCTCTAAGACTGAGGATGAGGAGCTAGTTCAGATAGCCCTCAATGGCTTCTCTAAGCCATGGGACATATTTTTCAAATGTGTTGTGGCTAGGGAGATGCTCCATGATTGGCAAAGACTATGGGATGACTTTGTGCAGGTGGAGACCCGCATGGGTCAAGGATCAGGCTCATCCAGTAGTGCCCCATAGATTGTGGATGAGGAGGCTCTAGCCCTGACAAGGAAGAGCAAGGGTAAGGAAAAGAGGAAGAAGGGTGGTAAGAAGAACCTTGACATGTCAAAGGTCAAGTGTTTTATCTGCCACAAGCAGAGACACTTAGCCTCCCAATGCCCAGATCGGAAGAGGGAGAGCAACACTCAAATGGTCGGATCTGCAAAGGTGGAGGATTTCAACAAAAACTTCGATGAGGAGTTTTGTTTGATAACTTGCATGGCAAGCACCACAGATAGCAATATTTGGTACATCAATAGTGGAGCATCTAGTCATATGAATGGACAGAGGAGATTCTTCAAGGACTTGCAAGAGGGTGGAACAGGTATCCACATTGAGCTAGGTGATGATGCGTGGTATAAGGCGCAGGGAGTTGGCACTGTTTCATCTAAGAGGGAGTCTCACGAACCCCTCAGTTTTGCTGATGTGTTATATGTTCCAAGATTGACCAAAAACATTAGAGGAAATTTGGGGTCTAAACTGGGCCTTATAAGAAAACAAGCCAACAATAAATTCTTGTGAGTTGGAATTCAAGAACCAATAGAATTTCAATAAAATGAGTCAACCCTAATGGTTGACTTGACATATTTGTCATTATATAAACTACTTGTTTTATTCGTATTTTCAACATATCTTCATGTGTTTTTACTCAAATTTCGAGCAAGAGGTCTCGTTGGATGTGGAATTAAATTCCGCATCCAACAAGTACCCACATTGCATACTTTTGAGAGACCATGCTACCCCAAAAACAAGAAATACCTAAAAAACATGATGATGGAGTACCCACACTGCATACTTTTGAGGGACCCCGCTACCCCAAAAACAAGAAATACCTAAAAAACATGATGATGACATCATCATCATGTTTTTTAGGTATTTCTTGTTTTTGGGGTAGCGGNATGCAGTGTGGGTACTAGTTGGATGCAGAATTTAATTCTGCATCCAACAAGACCTCCAGCTCAAATATTGACATCACATTTTTTCAAATATTTATTGTTTTCGGGGTAGCAACGTCCCTCAAAAGTATGCAGTGTGGGTACTCGTTGGATGCATAATTTAAGTCTGCATCCAACGAGACCTCTTGCTCGAAATTTGAGTAAAAACACATGGAGATATGTTGAAAATACGAACAAAAAAATAGTTTTTTTCTTTCTTCAAAATTAATAAATATTATTTTATTATTTTCCTTAGGAGGCCCATTTTAGACCTCAAATTTCCCCTAATGAGCTCATATCAATCTCCACTCTGGAAGACAAAGAATATCAGGTGAAGTTCCGAGACCATAGAGTGTATATCAGGTCCAAGAGGTCAAATAGGAGCTTGGATCGAGTGATTGGGATCAGGAGTGGGAAGGTGAGTTGTGGCATAGGAGGATGACACACTTACACCATGGAGAAAAGGCTCTAGTTAGCAGCAGCAATAGTCAGGGTGAGTTGTGGCATAGGAGGATGGCACACTTACATCATGGAGCACTGAGGCACTTGAGACAGGCTGTCATCGGAGTTCCTCAGGTACAGGAGGAGAAGCATAACCACTGTAAGGATTATGCTTTGGGGAAGAACATCAGGAATCCTTTCCCATGTAGTGAGAACAAGTCTAAGGAGCCCTTGGACTTGGTGCATTTAGATGTATGTGGACCTATGAGTGTCGATTCTTTTAGTGGTTACAGTTATTACGTGACCTTCATTGATGACTATTCCAGGAAAACTTGGAGCTATTTCCTGAAGGCCAAGTCAGAGGTCTTTGAGAGGTTCTAGGAGTTTAAGACTCTCGTAGAGAACCAAACAAGAAAGAAGATTCGAGTGTTGAGGACAGACAACGAGGATGAGTACACCTCCAAAGAGTTCTTGGAGTATTGTTCGGCAGAGGGGATCAAGGAGCACAATGTGCCTCACACCCCACAACAGAATGGAGTGGTAGAGCAGAAGAACAGGACTATGGTAGGAGCAACCAAGGTCATGTTATTTGATCAAGGATTACCACTATTCGTTTGGGCCGAGGAATACAAGACTGCAGTGTACATTCAAAACAAGTGTTCCCACACAACTTTGGAGAGGAAGACACCCAAGGAAGTATTTACGGGCACTCGACCAGATGTGAGTCACATTCACATATTTGGGAGTGTCTGCTATTGTCATGTTCATGCTGACACTAGGAAGAAGCTGGACCCTTCTGGAGAGAAGGGGTTACTTGTTGGATACAACGATACTTCGAAGGAATATAGAGTTTACATTCATGCTCACAAGAGTATCATTGTGAGCAGGGATGTCCAGTTCGATGAGGACAGGGCCCTACAAAGATCTATGGACTTACCAACAGAGCAACAACCAACACAGGACACAAGGGTCAAGATGGAGAAGCCAAATGTACAAGTACAGGTACAGACCCAGGGCACAGGTTCTGGTAGTTAGAGGGAGTTAGGTGGATAGGATCCTTTAGTCATTGACTTGGAGGATGAGCTGCAACAGGTAGACACTATGCCAAGGCCTAAGTAGTTCAGGTCCACAATTTAGGATTCCTGATGGGTATATCCTCCACAGAACTCCATGAGAGGGAGAAAACCACCAGAGAGACTCAGTTATATGGAACTGATGACCGAGTTGATTAACTTTAAACCTTCTAGCTCTGAGGAGGCTGCACAACATTATGTGTGGCAGGAGGCTATGGTTGAGGAGCATGAATCCATCATGAAAAACCATGTATGGGATGTTGTGCCAAGGCCTGAAGGTAAAAAGGTGGCGAGATCCAGATGGATCTACAAGGTAAAGCATGCAGCGTACGTAAGAGTGGAGAAGTATAAGGCTCTCTTCGTGGCTAAGGGGTTTTCACGAAAAGAGGGTATTGAATATGAGGAAACCTTCGCCCTTGTAGCCAAGTATTCTTCC
Organism: Pseudotsuga menziesii; assembly: GCA_001517045.1. Classification (NCBI taxonomy): domain Eukaryota; kingdom Viridiplantae; phylum Streptophyta; class Pinopsida; order Pinales; family Pinaceae; genus Pseudotsuga; species Pseudotsuga menziesii. The sequence goes on from LPNX011023947.1 coordinate 159,816, forward strand.
ATTCAGACCATTATTTCTTTCGCAGCAGAAATGGGTTGGTGAGTCCATCAGATGGATGTCAAGATTGCCTTCGTCAATGGAGTAATAGAGGAGGAGGTATAGATTGAGTAGCAAGAGGGTTTTGATGTGGAGAACAAGGAAACACATGTATGCAGGCTCCATAGAGATCTATAGGGGCTCAAGCAAGCACCTCGAGCATGGTACTCGAGGATATACAACTATCTACGAGAGATGGGATTTCGACGGAGTGAGGCTGACCACAACCTATACTTTTTTACAGGTGATTGTAAGGATTATAATCCTTCCTTGTCCAATTTGGTCAGTCACCCAGAGTCAATTTAGTCATTAATTGGGTCCACTAGTACTATTGGGTCCACTTGGCCTAATGGGGTCACATGTACCAATGATTAGAGTGTGGGGAACACGGCTAGAAGTTAACTGTCATTTACTGCATGTGCATGCATCAATTTGGGTGCCTCCTAAGCCAATCCATACATTTTAGGATCATTGGGAATCTCGACACCAACCTACTTCAGTTAGTTGGAGTTAGTACTAGTTAGTCTTAGTTAGCCTCGAGTTACTTTCAGTTAGTTCACAATCAGTTAGCTAGCGCTAGTTATGCATGGCTAATGCATGGCTGAATGTGGAGTAGGTGCCTTTGCCCATTTACCACACTCAATAGCACCGAGTTAACTAGCTACCACTGATTGATTGAGTTGTTGGACATCTAGGAGTTAATCTGTTGGACTCTGATAGTGATTTAGACAAGTTCAGTTAGCCATGCAATTAGGTAGAGTCAATCAATTCGAATTCCTCTCTCATGCATTCGAATTGACTGGTTATTAATACCAATGTATTGCATTGTAATTATTATCCAATCACTTTTGATTAATGAAAGCACTCACAATTGCAAGCCATTTTTGCACTATTTCATTCTTCAATTTCTGAGTAAAATTGTCTGATCTATCTTGTGAGTTGTGTGTTGGTCCACATATCTATGTGCTCAATTTTATATGGTATCAGAGACTCGGCAAGACAAGGCACTTCTCCTTCTACATATCTCCTACTAGATCAATTTTTTTGAACAAGATTGCTCCTTCCAACACTGCACCAGAAGCGGCAAGTTTACCACAGAAATCTTAAGCAAAGGAATTGTTGATCAAGCTTGCTTGATTAACTAAGCTGGATGTGATGAAAACTTGAAAAATGCAGGCTATCCGACCTTACGGTGCCCCTTTTGTGTTATTGCAGGTACAACTTCGAATGGATTCATCAATTCCTCTTCTCACCCCATTCACAAGCTATTCAGAATGGAAGTTGAAGATGATTGCATCTCTGAAGAGACAAGATCTCTATGAGGTGTCTATTGGACTTGGTAAAGAGTCTTATGAGAATGAGAATGACTGGCTAAATGACGGTGATGCATTTTTTGGAGCAATAGGTCTGGCCCTTTCTCCTAGCTTGCACTACCTCACTAAATCTATTGAATACCAAAAGGATCTATGGACAAAATTGGACAGAACCTTTGGCAAGCATAGTGAGGATCATAATAGCACTTTGGAGAGCACACCCGTCACCATAAGAGTTATTGATCCAAAATTCTCAACCTCTACTCTCTTTGATGAAGTTGTTCAAGATAAAGAAGAAACATAATTTTCTACATAGTCAATTCGAATTAAAGAAAGTCTCCTTGAAGTGACTCCTCCTGATGCTCCGGAAGTTTATAAGATCTCTGATATCTCATCTTCTCATATGGCTGATACAAAAGAAGACATTAGAATTTATGATATTAAAGAAAAACACTGTTGCACTTCTATGCAAACACTCTTTAGTGATTCTCCTTTAAATTATGTGCAAAATTTGCTAGTAATTGCTTCTGAAAGTGAAGAGGAATTTGATTTCTCTCCCTCTAATATTGCTGCTGGTGTGCAGATAAGTAATACCTTGGATATTTTGGAAAAAATATCAGATTTTAGGAGTGATCCATTTGCTCTCCTTGATCTAGATCTTCCAACAAATTCCTACAGGATTGCATGCACCAATATTCCAAATTTTGAAGAAAGAGAAAGTTGTGCGTCTACTGTCTCAGTGGACCATACTTTTGGATCTGATATGATCTCATTTGGATCTGATCTAATATTACTTGGTTCAAGATTTCAAGCTCATAAGCTTTCAGTACTGCTTGTAGTTGTTCTCATCAATTTTGGTGTGAAGAAACAAGTATCGCAAGTCTCCTTCAAAATTGCTGCTAGGGATTTGATTTCATTCCACACTTTTGGATCTGATATGATCTTATTTGGATATGATATGATATTATTTGGTTCAAATTTTAGATTCCAAGAGCTTTCAGTCATGCTTGTAGCTGCTCTCACCAATTTCTGTGTGAAAAATCAAGTACTGCAAGTCTTCTTCAAATTTGATGCTGAGGATTTGGTGTTAGTTTCCTCTTATGAGGTTGCTGATATTTTATTGTGTGAATCATTAGTTATTTCTGAAGCTATATCAGATTATGGAACTCAAGCATTTGCTCTCCACAGTCCCAAGGCTTCTCTACCTTTGGTCACATACTCATCTCCCCACATAACTAGTAAAGAGGAAGACTATCTGCATCCGCCTGGACACTTGCTCCTAACACTTGGGGCTGATTTTACCACTCATGGTTTGATGTTCAAGGCTGCAACATATCAGTTGCTTGAGTGTTCCTCACATGGTTCGAATCCTCAAGCACTTTTGCTCTCTTATCAGTTGATTTCAGTTGCTCTACATGGGTCCGTTTTCATCCAGCAACTATCTATGTTCCTGATTCAGTTGAGCACATTATTCTTCTTCCAAGGAGGAAGATTCCTCCAGATACAATCATTTAGTTTGGATGGAGAAGTTCACATGCCAGGCCCTAGGATACCTGCACACAGAAGAATAGATTGATCCTAATTTTACCTGCTTAGTTTGAGGGGGGATATTTTTCCCATGCCAGGTTTTTCCTCGTTTCCTTGGTTATATTGAGCAGTTACTTTTTTGCGTTTTAGCTGTAATGGGTGACCTTTGGTCTTAGTTACCAGGGCCCACATTGTCCAAGTTAAGATTCAAGGAGGGTGTTAGGATTATAATCCTCCCTAGTCCAATTTGGTCAATCACCTAGAGGCAATTTAGTCATTAATTGGGTCCACTTGGACTAATGGGGCCACATATACCAGTCACTAGAGTGTGGGAAACACTGCTAGAAGTTAACTGCCACTTACTGCATGTGCATGCATCAGTTTGGACACCTCCTAAACCAATCCCTACATTTTAGGAGCCACTGGAAGTCCCGACACCAACCTACTTCAGTTAGTTGGAGTTAGTACTAGTTAGTCTCAGTTAGCCCTCAGATCTTTCAGTTAGTTCACAATCAGTGACCTAGCACTAGCTATGCATGGCTAATGCATGGAGTAGGCGCCTTTTCCCACCTACCACACTCAGTTGCACTGAGTTAACTAGTTATCATTGATTGATTGAGCTGTTGGACATATGAGAGTTGATATGTTGGACTCCAATAGTGATTTAGGAAAGTTCAGTTAGCCATGCAATTAGGTAGAGTCAATCAATTCGAATTCCTCTCTCATGCATTCAAATTGACTGGTTATTAATACCAGTGTATTAGATTGTAATTATTATCCAATTATTTTTTATTAATGAAAGCATTCACACTTATAAGCCATTTTTGCATTGTTTCATTCTTCAATTTCTGAGTAAAATTGTCTGATCTATCTTGTGAGTGTGTGTGTGTTGATCCACAAATCTATGTGCTCAATTTTTTAGTGAGGTGCCTCTCATACTAGTCTTATATGTAGATGCTCTCTTTCTTATAAGAGATGAGAGGTTGATTGACGACTAGAAGTCCAACCTTGCAGTGGAGTTTGAGATGAAATACCTTGGGTTGATGCATTAATTTTTGGGCTTGGAGGTTTGGCAGAGAGATGGATGCTTCTTCATTAGACACGGAAAGTATGCAGTAGAGATCTTGAAGAGATTCAAGATGGAAGACTGCAAGCCTATGGCCATACTTCTAGTTTCCAACTAGACGAAAATTGATGCATCAGGTTCAGGCGGATTTGATCCTACCTTGTATCGTCAGCTTATAGGATTGCTTATGTATATGGTCAACACACGACCAGACATCAACTTTGCAGTCAACTCTTTGAGCCAGTTCACGGTGGACCTTCAAAGAGTGCATTGGACGACTGCGAAGCACATACTTCGCTACGTCACAAGGACAATCATTAGAGGAAATTTCAAATCAAAATGGGCCTCCTAAGGAAAATTAATAAAATAATAGTTAAAATAATAAAATAATATTTATTAATTTTGGAGGAAGAANCCTGACATCATCATCACGTATTTTCAGGTATTTCTTGTTTTTTGGGTAGTGGGGCCCGTCAAAAGTACGCCGAATGGGTACTCATTAGATGCCGAATTTAATTATGTATCCAACGAGCTTTCCCGATCGAAACTTGGGTAAAAAAACAATGAGATATGTCAAAAATACGAACAAAAAAAGTAGGTTTTTTTAAGATACCTATCCCCAAATTTATATTAAAAATTTATTTGAGGTGCTCCATATTTGAATTTTAAAGCATTTTGATTGGCTAATACATGATGACATGGAATTTGTATTATTTTTGGAAGGCCCATTTTAAATTAAAATTTCCTCTAATCTGGAGTATGGATTGGTTTATGAGCGTAAGGGGCGTGTACAGTTAGCAGGTTTCACAGATGTTGACTGGGTAGGATGTGTAGACAGCATGAAGAGTACTTCAGGTTGTTGCTTCGGCATTGGGTCGGGGATTGTTTCTTGGTTCAACAAGAAGCAGAAGTTAGTTGCATTGAGCTCGACAGAGGCTGAGTGCATGGCAGCAAGCATGGCTGCTTTTGAGGGTGTGGCTGGGGAACTTACTTTCAGGGTTGTTTGAGTGTGAACTAGAGGCTATAGTAGTTCACTATGACAATCATAATGGCATTAGGCTATTTGAAAATCCAATGTTCCATGACCAAAGAAAACACATAGACATTAGGTACCACTTATTGAGAGATTGTGTTAAGAGAAGAACCATTCGGTTGGAATACATACGGACAGATGAGCAGGTGGTGGGCATTTTCACCAAGGCACTTTGCAGACACAGTTTTGTGAAGTTCAAGGATGAGCTGGGGTTGCTACATAATCCCTTCCTCATTGAGAGAGAGTGTTAGAAAGTGGCAACAAGGAAAGTCTTCCTGCATGCACATGTCCTTGCATGTAGTAGACTTAAATTTGGAAGCCAATTATATTTAATTTACGTTTCCTAAGTTTACTTTGAAAAATAAATTGAAGTGACCTAATTATTAACTGACTTTATGAAATACTTTTTATAAAGTGAAAGTAAGATTAGGGTTTTCACTTAGCATAGAGTTATAAAAGAAAGGTCAATTGGTGGAGAGGACACACTTGTATTCCGACAAAGATAGGATACAGAAAGAGAGAAAGTTAGATAGAGCGTTTTTGTAGAGAAGACGAAGGAGCTAACCAACAGGGTCATCGAGCTTCCAGGCGGGACGAGGGTCGTATAGATAGCACAGGGGCAGCTGCAGAGGAGGTCATACATACTGTAGGGAATTCCGTACAACTCAAGTACATACTGTGCAGATTCTGTATAGTAGTCGTACAACCGTACGGATCCGTACAACCACGTGTGAGAGGTCATATTGTTGGTCATACAGTCACGCAGAGGGTGTGGTAGGTTTGATGGGGTTGTCCAATGATTCTATTGGGTGCCATTTCGCCAGGTTTGGGTGATTAGCAGTTGATTGTAAAAGTTCCATATTTTCTCAATAATAAAATCCATATCTGACTGTTGCACCGGTTTCCCGTCTTGGGTTTTTTTGGGAGTTTGCATACCCAAAATAATAGTGTCTATATTGTGATGTGATGTTGTGGAATATTTCTCAATAATTTATATTTCGTTGCATACTTGTGAAAGATATTCATGTGTGGTTATCTGTAGAAATTTTGAATATACTATTTAGCCCTAGTTTGAATGTTATTATTGACTGCAATCTGTAATTAAAATATGAGTTGACCAATAATAAAATGATAATAATCAACGTTCATGAATACTGGGGCCAAACTTTGAAAACTGAAACTGCAGTATTGGTTTTGGGCATGTTTGGAACAAATATAATCTTTGTCAATTTTTTAGTCATTTCCTTGGGAACCATGTTTGACTTGGTCAACTGAGTTGACCAGGTCAAAGTATCCAAACTGAAGGTGAAATAATGAATTGGAAGGAGTTGGCTAATCTCTAGACCATTTGCACCTTCTCAAGCAAGTTTGGTCGGAATCCGACAACACAATTTGTTGTTGAAAATGAGATTTTCAGTGTTAAAACTGCAATTTTTATTGTAGAAATGAATTCAAGACCCTTGATTACCCATGGGGCACCCAGATTATGCAATTCCAATCACTGAAAACTACTCTTTGAACAATTTTCGCCTGATTTTAGCTAGAAAACTCGTCAAATTTTAGGTGCAAATGGTCTATAGTTTAGCTTACTCCGAACTGAAATGATCATGCATGCATCCAAGGTAAGAACTGCTCCAAGATGTATATTAAAACCCAACTAAAATCATGGTAATCAAAATAATGGTGACAATAGTAATAATAATAATAATAATATACATGTGTCTTTGAACAATCTTTAAATCTTCTAGAAATCCCTTGTATATGCCATACTTACAAAGTTTTATCAGTTTGCTATTGTTGGGTGAAGATGGAAAACAAGTCTAAGGTAAAAGGGGGGTGACTTTTAGTTGACATTGACCATATGATCTCTCAGAATGATGACAAATACACACAACCAGAGTGACATACGCATGCCAAATAGCAATAGGGGATGGTGGTGTCTCACAAATGGATAAAGTACCTCGGCTTGTTTCCTCTACGCTCTAGCAATTTTCCTTTTAGAAAGATTTTACAATATTTAACTTGCACAAGATTAGTCAACCTCCAAAGGCAAGTTCCCTGGAAAGCCTTCCAGGCTTTCAGAAAATGACAAAGATATAACCTTGATAGATCAACCTCACCATGTTGCCTTGTAGGGGAAAATGAGTCGTACATTATACAATGACTAAGTGTTCATCTTTTGGCCATTAACTCATTTTAAAATATTTACTTTATTAACTAACCATCCTCCAAGAGGAGGTTCCTTGAATAGCCTTGCAGGCCTCAGAAAATGACTCGGTATAACCTCCATTTTCTGCCACCATCCATAGGTGCGATGGAGTGACCACCCTATTTCCCTTTGGGGGAAAATGATCTCACATCATACAAAGGGTGAGTGCTCGTCTCTTGGAAATTAACTGACTTTATACTTTAGTAGCAAAAGTGTTTAAAACATAGTTATTTGGAGTACTTGTTTTGAGGGCTAAAGGAAAACCATCTGATGACCTTGGTCATACTAACCAAGCCACATACTTCATAGCCAAAGACACAGAAAAACATGGATTCCATCATGCATAAGGGTCAAAGTGGGGCATAGCCAAATACAAAAAAAAACAGGGATTCCATCATGCATAAGGGTCAAAGTGGGGAAAATGATCTTCAATCTCACAGGTCTCAGTCAAACATAAGTCATGGGAAAAAATCAATTATGGATGAGCTTGATGGATGGGGACAAGTAATATGGAACCACCATAGCACTAAACTCTAAAAGTTGTGTAAAGCATGTCATAAGCAATGGTCTTCGACATCAGATTCTCTAATCATTCTCAACACAAGTTAGTCATCAATGAAACATATAATATAAGCATAGGTCACCATAATCATCATAGCATAACAAGTCAAAGGTGTTAGTATACAACAAAGAGCATAATTGTTAAGCCCTTAATGATGACACATTACCCCATATAGTGTGGCACATTACCCCTATATTGTGGTGCATTACATATTATTTATGTCAACTTGGGTATATTAGTCGGTCTATTAGTTGTTATTGTATACATTTGTCTCCTATATATAGGAAGGAGATATTCTCATTTTAATCATCATTGTATCTTACCTTGTGTACTCAGTACATTGTGTAAGGAGGTTCGTCCCTCGAAGAAGATTGCTAATTATCTCTGTTCTTCATTGTTAAGGCATGGATTACTCTCTTCTTGCCTAATTCTACTCTTTTTATGTTATTTTTGGGACTTGGTTACATAAAATTTGGTATCAAAGCTCTTTCCTCAGGACTGGCTTCTACAAAACAAGTCATCTCGAAAATTTCGCGACAACTTTTTTTCTACAAGGACTCAGAGATTGAGGTTAAAAACACACTTCTAAAACATGTCGAACTATCTCTAGTATGAAATTCAAATCTTGATCCATTACAGGTTCGGAGATAATTGAAGATGTATCTAGGGTGTTTTACTAGTCCAAAACCTAGTCTAAAACAATAGAGAAAAAGGTCATATTTGAGGCATCTGAAATCCAAATTGAGTGACTAGTTGCATCCGAAAGAAGACGAACCAGGGGATCTGTGGTAGAAGTTTCAGCTACAAAAACAAAATATTGGACACACGACATACCGTACAAGTTCACTTTTGTAGATAGGAAAAAAAATAAGAATATTTGGGAGATTTGTGATAGATTTTTTTGGCACATCCATATTAGGTCAAACATGTGACACTGAAAAGATGACACATTAGGGTACCACAAGCCGAAATTTCAGATTCATAGGAGTTGAAATTTAAATTTTACATCAGTTACAAGTCGGGCATAAAACAATCTTCTAATCAGGGTTTGAAAAATGTATGTCATTTTGCATTTGAATAACTTTGAGTAGAATGATCTTTTGTGGTAAACCCTAGGGTGTGATATTTATTTATCGTTCAAAATGCCACCAAAAGTAAGTGGAAAGAATCACACTCCACTCAAACCCCCAGATTATTCATCCCCGACATACGAAGAAATGGAACACGTATCTTTTAGAGTGTCTAAGTTGGAAGATATGATTAAGGGAAATGTGAAAATGGATGACTTAGTTAAATTGGAAATTAAGATGGCTAGTAAAGAGGATCTCAAAGGGATGGCTAGAAACGAAGATCTTAAAGACTTGAAGGAATTGATGAAGGATATAAAACATAGTTGTATTCCTCATGTATCTACTCAAGAAGAGGATATGGAGGAAAAATAGGACTTATTCTAGTAACGTCTGGAGAAAATTGAAAAGCAATTGGAGAGTAGAAAGTTGGAGTCCTCAAAAGTTGATGATTGACTACAACATCATGGGTTCAATTTAGGTCCAAGGAACTACTTTATCCCCAAGATTGACATGAGAAAGTTTGATGGCAATGATCCAATCACATGAATTTTTCATATGGAGCAAGTCTTTGATCTACACCAGGTGCCCACTTTGCAAAAGGTAGCTATTGCATCCTTATATTTAGACCTTGACCAATTTGTATGGTACCAATGGCTTTGTGACCGTAAAAAAAACTCTATTATCTCTTGGTCTATATTCACAAAAGAATTGAATGCACATTATGGGAATATAAATAACAACACTTTATTTATCCAATTGGTAAATCTCAAGCAAAAAGGTCTAGTTACAGAGCACATCAAGTAATCTCAGCAACTAAGTCTCAGAGTGAAGAATATTTTAAGATAATTTGTTAAATCTCTTTATTGGAACCTTGAAAGATAACATTCAACATGACGTGCATCTCTTTAAACCATCATCCCTAGAGTAGGATTTCATGATGGCAAGGAAGGTTGAAAGTAAAAATATGGCAATGACTACTAGAAAGGCCTTATCCAACACATACAGAAAAAATAATGTTCCTTCTTCTAAACCACCACAAAGGTTAACACCCCAACAACTAGATGAAAGAAGCGAAAAAAGATTATGCTTTAATCGTGTCAGCAAGTATAGTAAGGGACATAAGTGTGATGAGAAGAAATTATTCTACATAGATTGTGAAGAGGAAGAACCAAAAGAAGATGAAGCATCTCAATAAGAGGCTACTTCAGAAGAAATTACTCCCACCATATATTGTCATGCATTGGCCGGAATTAACACTCCACAACTCTCAACATCGAAGAATACATAAAAAAGAAGAAGGTATCAGTGTTGATTGATTCCAGTAGTATAATTTCATTCACTGTATATCTAGCACTAGAGTTTCAAGTAATGATTGTAGATGGAGGTACTCTAAATTGCTCAAGGAAATGCCATAATATCAATATTTCTATACGGGAATATGCATTGAATATCCCAAGGATTGTTATCCCAATGGGTGGTGTTGATGTTGTCTAAGGTGTCCAATGGTTACAATCATTGGGAATGGTGGCCTTTAATTTTCAAAAACGTTTCATAAAATTTTCATGGGAAAGAAAATAATATGAGTTAAATGGTATCACCTGAAAACCAAGAAAGGAGATAAGCTCTAATGGTATGGCAAAGTTGTTGAAAAATGGACATCAAGGTTTAGTTACACAATTATGCTCATTAGATGTTCAAACCTCAAAGTTTCCTATCTCCCCAAATCTCCAAAGGGTCATTAATAAGCATTCCAAGGCGTTTGAAGATATTCCCAAAGGTCTTCCACCTATTCGAGACTTTGATCATGCTATCCACTTAATTCCAGGCAGTGTTCCTCCTAACGTAAGACCTTACTGATATCCCTATAGCCATAAGAGTGAAATTGAGTGTATGGTTGTTTAAATGTTAGAGGCTAGCATAATTAGACATAGCCAAAGTTCTTACTCTGCACCAGTGGTAATGGTATACAAGCTAGATGGATCATGGAGTACATGTCCTGATTATAGAGAGCTCAACAAGATCACCATTTAATATATGTATTTCATTCCTGTCATTGATGACTTGTTAGATGAATAACATGGTGCAATTGTCTTCACAAAGTTGGATCCTCGTTTTGGGTATCATCAGATTCGAATGAAGGATGAACACATCCCGAAAACAACATTTTGAACTCATGAAGGTCACTATGAATTTTTGGTCATGCCATTTGATTTCATAAATGCAAATTCCACATTTCAACGTTTGATGAATTTTATTTTCAAGACTTTCCTTAGAAAATTTGTGTTGGTATTCTTTGATGATATACTAATCTATAACAAGTCTTGGGAAGAACATGTTCAACATATTAACAGGGTCCTACAACTACTAAAGGAGCAAGAACTGTATGCAAAACCCTTAAAATGTTTCTTTGGGATAGGAGGTAGAGTATTTGGGTCATATTGTATCTCATGAAGGTGTCAAGGTAAGCCCTAACAAAATTAAAGCCATGATGGACTGGTCGATTCCAAAAACCCTAAAGAATATTCAAGGATTCTTAGGTCTAATAGGGTACTACCGCAAGTTTGTTCGGAAAAATATGCATCTTCTTGGACTCTAGAGGAAACTCAAGCTTTTCAACAACTCAAAGAGGCAATGTGTAAAGCTCATGTTTTGGTGACACCCGACTTCACAAAAACTTTATTGTGGAATGTGATGCTTCAGGAAATGGAATTGGAGCTATACTAATGTAAGCAGGACACCCTCTTACCTTCACAAGTCATCCAATCAAGGGAAAAAACTTAAATAACCCCATTTATGAGAAGGAAATGTTGGCAACACTACATGCCTTGAAGCAATGACGCCCCTACCTTATAGGGAGACACTGGCAAGGTTAAAACTAATCATGATAGCCTTAAATACTTCTTGGAACAAAGGTTATCTTCAAAAGAGAAACAAAAATGGGTGACATAGATGTTGGGATATGACTTTGAAATCATCTACAAAAAGGGGAAGCAACATGTTGTCGCAGATGCACTCTCCGGGAAAGATGAGGATGTTGAAGCATTACTCTATGTTATCTTGACCATCCAACTACATTGGATAGCTAAAGCAAGGGATGAATGGAAAAATGACGAAGAAATATGGACATTCATTCAAAAGCTGCAGTAGGATCCTAGTGCCTCTAATACATTTAGGTGGAAAGATGACTTGCTATGGTACAAGGATCACTTATATCTTGGTAAGAGTTCCTAGCTAAAACAAAAAGTGCTTTTTGAAATTCCACTCCTCACTGATAGTAGGGCACTCAGGTTTCTTAAAAACCTACCACAGGGTAAAGAAATATTTTTTGGGGGATGGTCTTAAAAATGATGTTCAAAAACTTGTGACAAAATGTTTGGTTTTCCAACAAAATAAAGTGGAAACAATTAAGACCTCGAGCCTCCTACAACCACTTTCCATTCCAAGCCAAAGGTGGACAAAGGTCTCGATGGATTTTATCACAGGTTTACCAAATTCTAAAGAAAAGAGTGCCATCACTGTGGTTGTTGATAGACTTACTAAATATGCACACTTTTGTGCACTATCTCACCCCTTCAAAACAAGCACGACCACCAATTCTTTTATGGAGACATTCCAAAAACTACATGGTACTCCAACTATTATAGTAAGTGACAGGGATCCCATTTTCACTGGCAATTTTTGGACCAAATTATTTTCTTGTTTGGGTACTCAATTGACTCATAACTCGTGTTATCATCCTCAATCTGATAGACAAGTAGAGATCGTAAACAAATGTTTGGAAGGGTATCTTCGATGTTTTGCATCTGATAAACAAACACAATGGGTCAAGTGGTTACCCTTGGCAAAATGGTGGTATAACACTTCCTTCCATACATCAACAAAAATGACCCCATTTATGGCACTTTATGGCTATCATCCATCATCCATCACATCTTCACTAAGAGACTGCTCTAAGGTTCAAGCAGTGGAAGACCACATGAAGCATCAACAACAAGTTCTTCAACTCTTAAAGGACAACCTGAATCTAGCACAAAATCAAATGAAACAACAAGTAGATCAACATCACAGTGAACGAAGCTTTAATGTGGGGGATTAGGTGTTTTTAAAACTACAACCATACAAAAAGATGTCCCTGAATAACACCAAGACCGATAATAAATTATCACATAAATACTACGGTCCCTACAAGGTGCTACAAAAGATTGGTAGTATGGCCTACAAATTGGAACTACCTGCATCTTCACAAGTCCATCCAATTTTCCTTGTTTCTTGTTTAAAGAAGGTAATTGGTGACAAGCTACGAGTTCAAACGATATTACCGGGACTTGATGAGGAAGGATAAATCATCTTGGATCCCGAAGAAATCACTGAAATAAGAACTAGTTACTTGACAACTTCGAAATCGATCAATTCCAGAGTATCTCATTATATGGAAAAACTTATCCGCAAAAAATTCAACATAGAACGATGAGTCATTTATACAAAAACATCCAAAACTACTTCAGTATCGAGGACAGCACTTTTTGAAGGGGAGAGGCATATTAAGCCCTTAATGATGACACATTACCCCATATAGTGTGGTGCATCACCCCCTATATTGTGGTGCATTACATATTATTTATGTCCACTAGGGTCTATTAGTGGGTTTATTGGTTGTTATTGTACACCTATCTCCTATATATAGGAAGGATATATTCCATTTTAATCATCATTGTATCTTGTCTTGTGTACTCAGACATTGTGTAAGGAGGTTCCTCCCTCGAAGAGAATTGCTAATTATCTTTGATCTTCATTGTTAAGGCGTGGATTATTCTCTTCTTGTCTATTTATTCTCTTTTTAAGCTATTTCTGGGACTTGGTTGCATAACAAAAATCCTACCAAGTAGCAATATACCTGATCTCACTATATACATGCATCTACCTGATATGCCCATCTGTAAACTGTGTACCATCTTTGATGTTGTTCTCGAATGAACTAAGTCATCACTGAAGTCATCTCAATGGACAAGGAGATCTCAATCCTGGCAAGGAAATACTCTGCATCTGCTACTAAACAAAGGCTCTGAATGACTCATGCTATAATAATGATCCATGTTGTATCCCCATCAATATGTCTGGCTCAGAAAAATAGAGAGATAAATCTGCATGTTGCATATTGCATGACGGTAGCCCAGCTACAATATATGTGATAGCAAGACCGTATAACTGGTAAAAACTAGTCCGTACCGTGAATTCTATAGGCTGTACAGCTAGGGTAAGGCACATAAATCGAGACTAGTTGGTGCTGTTCCAGTGGCAGAGTTTGCTGAGTTTTGGGACCGTACAGCAGGTACAGACAGTACAGGAGTTTGTTGGGTTTGATTTCCTGTTTATGCATAGTTATCAAGACTAAAACAGTGCCGTACAAGCCGTTCTGCTGCATATTTGAAGCTGGGTTCATTTCCCGAGGTTAAGGAGATAAGTACAGCCATTTATTGCTGTCTGGTACTCTTATTGTATGTACTCTGAAATTTGTGAGAAGCCATAAAAAATCTCTTCTCAACTGGTTTTCCCCTTCTGGGTTTTTCCAGGGTCATTGGACCAAACTTTGAAGTGTTTATTGTGTACTGTGTGTGATTGGTTTCTTGTTCCACTGCGTAGTATCATCAGTTGATTGAACTTATGTATTGCTGTTCATAAAATGAGATCAAAGAATTTTATTTTGCATGCATCTGGGTTATTTTTATTGGAAGTAGTAATCAAATTATAAGCTCTACAGAAAATTAACAGTCTACATTATATTTTATTAACAACATTATTTGCTTTTATGGATAAGTATGGACTTTATGAAGTTAACATATGATATGAGACATCCATTTGCTACCAACCTATAAAGAGTTTATGTTCACCATAACAACTTGGGCATGCCAAATTGTCTACAACTATCAGGTCGAAGGTCTCATGCAGTTTCTTAGGAGCCTGGACACTGTTATTTTACATCCATGCAATTATTGCAGTCAATGTCTTGTAATGACATAAGTTTTAATTAGTCCATAAAGAATGTTATTTCTGTATCAACTGAAATTTTAGCCATCCACTTGCATTCTATATTTAATATTTATAAAGAGCTATATGTAAATTCTTAGCTAACTCTGAGCATTGCTTTATTTAGATAAGTAATACCGTCACAATAAAAGCTACTTCATACAACCTAACTAATTGCATTGAGCTCCAAAATAGAAGCTATGGGATGTTAACTCTCATCAACAGAAACACGACAATATACTGAGCTGATCGACCCTGTATACTGAATTTTTGAGACTAGGTAGACAATGCAAAAGAAGCCTCACATAAATTAATTTATCTATTCAGAAGTAAGTTGAAAAAATTAACATGAAATTGTGTCATACTTGCAGTTATTTGAGAAAGCAAATTTCAAGGCCACAGCTGTATATCAGATTCCTGCTTGATAGTTAAATGCCAGTCATCCTTTAGAGCATTTTATATAAATTTACAGGTCAATTTTCCAACTGTGGTTGCACAACATTTTCTTACATTAAAATAATTTGTGTGCATAAGTAATTATTACTTTGTGCATGAAAGAATACCCTAAATAGATTATCTAAAGCTGTCTGGGGAAAGGTATATGCCTAAGGATGATAGATCAACTTCACAAACAAAACTGAAGAGCTCCTCTAGAAAAAACAAAAATCTCAACTTTATAATCTAGATTAACAAATTGTCATTTACATATTTTAATTACAATAATATAAAAAGTTTACATAAAAATTGCACCCCCCCACCAGGCTCTTCTTTTTTCTTCTTTTCTGTAGTCAGGTTGGGGAGGTGAAGTTGTTCGATTCCACTGCATCAAATAAATCATAACAAAAACTTATGCAGGCAATTTTCTTGAGAAAACGACATACATGGGATCTGTTCGCCCAGGGTTTGGTGAGATATCCAATGCCTACAATACAAGATCATACAATGTCTTAGTTTCCCTTAGATACCTGTTTTAAGTTGAGACTGAATAATGGCATGAACGAAATGTTTGGAATATCAGTTATATCCATGTCAGTAAGTTTTAGTTAAGTAATTTTTACTTAGGGTGTGATTATTATGTTGAACAACTTCTAACATGCCATTTTCTTCATTTTCATCTGCAAAGTTTTGTATACATTCTACTTTCCATTTCTTTGAATTTTAATTTTCACAAAGTATTTTGGGATGCGGTTTTTGCAACCTTTTCCCCATAAAAGTTCTCCATTGTATGCATGTCTTACTATTTGCTTTTATAAGATTCTAAAAAGTTGCAACCTTCTGTTCCTTTTCTACATCTTCCCTTCCTCGGAAAAAGTGCAATTTTTTTGTGCCAAACGTTAAAGTCAAAGCATTCACCAATGTACAAACTTTTAAAGAAAAAGTTTCAATTTGAAGGTCAACTTCTCAAGCTTCAGCATTAATTCAATGATTTTACATGATATGTTGATTTGCAAAGTGAGTTACTCCTAGGACTGTTAAGAGTTTTAAGTTCCATGCTTTATTTATTACATGATCTTTGTCAGAGAGAATTTGTTTTTCAAGTTCCAACTTTTCTTATTCCTTCTCTAGCCATAGTGTTTCAATGAATTTCCATATACATGTTCTGAATCTATTAACTAGAGAGGCAACTCCATAAAGTTTACTTTAAGGATTTCTTCCTGTACAGTAAATTTGCTCTTGGTGCTCTAGATGAACTTGGGAGACTTTGCCCAATTTATTAGTACCATACTTGGGATGGGGTCATTTTGGAACTTGTTACATACAAAACCCCTTTTCCATGGTGTATGCATGTCTTTCTATTTTAGCTTTTGACAAAATGATTTTCGACCACTTATTTCTGTGTTTTTTTCCCTGCAAGTGCAAATTGTGTCTATAGCTTTTGTTTGTGGGATTTTAGTTCAACGGACCACCTCCATTTGAAATCAGAATTATGTTATTAGTGTGTGAATCAAGAGTTGATTAGCGAACTACTTGGCCGTTGCTTCTAAGTTGTACTCGTAACTAATTCGAAAAGAGTATATAACTGGAGAAATCAGAAAAGGTATACATCCAGAGGAATACAACAGAATGTTGGTAGTCAAGAATAAATTCCCTAAACTTCATGTCGAGTACTAGCATGACCAAATTTTAACCATGATTTAAAAAAAAAGAGCCACTCCATCCTATGTGTCAGATCAGAGGACACATTCACAACTAGTGGAAAATGGGTGTGATTTTCAAAGACAAAATGCATGTGGAAGGCATTAGGATGGATATATCATCTTTTTAGACTTTATAGAGGACAGCTTATGTAACTTGGTTGGTGTTTAATATGGAAGTGCTTTCAATCGAACAAAATGAAAAAGATTACAACTGAAAACATTTATTTTGTTTAACCACAAAAGATTACTTGATGTCTGGAAAATTCTAGTACTTTTCAAGTCCTTTTGCAATCATCGTCATGGAATAAAATGGGGACTGATTCTAATACATTGCTATTCTAAAAGCTCAAGTTTTCTAATTATAAGATTGATAAATTCATATACATGTGTTTAAATGTGTGTCCATGCATTTGAAGAAATCTAAGAAATCCCTTCTCTTGTTTATCCATCTTTAGACTTCAAGTTTTTTACACCTAGAATTAACATTGTAAAATACTGAATAATCCAACATGGACTCAGAAATGAAACATTAAAACTAAAACTATTACCCAGAAAAGGATAATCATAAGGGGATTGCAAGATAATGGAAGTTACCTGGGGTGGTTCAAAGCCTCCAGTATAATGAAAGTAAGAACCAACAATCCATACATGATCAACATCACTAGTTGACGTCCATATGGATATCGCCTTTGTCCAAAAGCAACGATTGGAGAAGCTAGATGTTACCAAGTAATCATTTCATTAGAAAAACTTCAATTCTTCTTTGGCTTGTAGATAGAATAGACCAATATTTAAACTATCTTTTTCAAAGACTTTTTTCATTTCCTAAAATAAGTATAATTTTTTGTTTCATCCATTTCTCATGTTAGATAAATTGTCTTGGTTAAAGATGAATGTATTTAAAGGAAGAGAGGAAGGAAAGCCTAATCATATGTTTATATATCACAAATAATAAGGGGGAAGAAAGAAGATAAATCATCACATGAGTGGATGACATTTGAATAAACAAATGTTTGAAAAGTAATAATTAGTTTTATGATAGTTAGACCTTGTTACTGCACAAACTATCATGCGAAATTAAAGCCCAAAAGAACAATATTAGCCCATGAGCAACTGAGAGGGGCTACCCACTGTCACCTTAGTAACTCCCTCTCCAACTCAAGGGGGTATCCCTAATAAATAAGATTACTAAAGCTAGACAGTGAAGCATAAGGTGATATGGGAGAGTAGCTTTAGCAAAACATTTTTGTCTTTTGTAGTATAAGAAAGTGATGGGAGGATCAAGAGGCTAGTGTCAATCCAAGATTCCAAACAAGGGCAAATGGAATCAAGAGGCCAGTCCAAGAGGGAAAGTATGGTTAAGACAACAAGGACCACAAAAGCATGCCACATTAAAGCCCTAACATGCTGAAAATGGATGCAGAAAATAGACTAGGAGGGCCCAAAAAGGTGCCACATCATAACATTGCTGATTAGGATGTGACTTATACAGTGAAGTTTATAAGCACCAATTCTAGAAGATGATAGAATCAAGTTAATACAATCATGCGTAAGACATTAAAGGGAAATAGAGGGTGATACTCCTCACATAAAACCCTTCCAACATGGTAATGCTCTTCTCCTATGGACCCAAAAGAACAAGTTCTAGCAATTCCATCACTAACAACATTCAAAAACAGAAACATAAGCCTCACACATTGACAGGAGAAGACCCTTACATTTCACATATGCACCAAGAAAGATTTATCCATTAAGCTCCAAGGAGAGAAAACTCCAAAAAATCTAACCATGAGAAATGAAGGAGAGAGCAAAGCCTTATATAGCTTTTAGCTCATCTCTCCTCAATAATAAACTATGAATAAGTTCCTATTTCTAGTCTAGGATGGAGTAAACAAATACAAAAATACTCCAACAACCACCATATACAATACAATATGATGGTCAAACCACAAGTATACAATCTTCAACCAAGAAGAAGCCCAAGAAGTAGGACACCTCCATCAAATATGGACCAAATGCCAAGTAGAAACCCCAATACACAGAACAGGCTCACAAAGATAGATCTCCAAGAGAAAAGAGTCCAATATCAAACAACCTCCTCAAAATGTGGCCTCCTTCATCAAATAAGCAATGAAATCCCATGCAAAGTGCCTCCAAGGTGGATGCTCCAAGAAAAAAGTGCCCAAAAGTGGAATTCTTCCTCAAAAGGTAGGCAAATGAACTAAGTGGAGAACTTCCAAGGTGAATGCTCTCCATGAGTAAGCTTTCTTACCCCTCAACATGCAGGGGTGACTTGAAGATCATTGCCTATGTGATCTCCCCTCACATCCAACAATTTCACATATTAGATTGATGGTTGACCATGGATATTTTCTAGAGACACTTTTAGCTTGCTCAATCCACCATCATATGTGCCAGAGACATATGAGGACATTTGCCTCCAAGGTGGATGCTCCAAGAAAAAAGTGCCCAAAAGTGGAATTCTTCCTCAAAAGGTAGGCAAATGAACTAAGTGGAGAACTTCCAAGGTGAATGCTCTCCATG
>LPNX011023990.1:0-36237 GCA_001517045.1 Pseudotsuga menziesii
ATTACGCACCTGATAAGCTCGATTGAGCTGGGAAACAACCAACTGAGAATCCAAATGGACTTCAAGCTGGGTGATGCCTCGTGACAAAGCATCCCATAGGAGCTTAATTACAGCCCTATACTCAGCAACATTATTGGAAGCAGGACCTAGACAAGCGCCACCCGTGGCAACAAGCTGTCCTGAAAGGGAATAGATAACCCATGCTGCCGAAGCCAGGTTACAAGTATGACGGCTGGCGCCATCAGCAAAACCTACATACATCTCGGAAGACATCTGCAACAACCAGTAGATAGTATAAAAAATGAAACTGACAACCTAATGTACATAAAAATACATACATTAATATACAAGAAAAAGTGCTAAGCCTAGGCATAGTACTTCTTTAGGTAGAGCCCATTTCTAGGCTCAGGAAGCTTATTCCCATCATAATCCACTAATTCATATGCGCCTTTACTCAAAACTTTAGACACAACATAGGGTCCCAACCACATAGCCTTGAATTTTCCTACCCCCAGAGGCTCTTTATCTTGGTCCCAAAGCAAGACAAGTTCCCCCTCAGAGAAAACCCGAGGTTTGACCGTTTTATCATATTGAGATTTAACCCTATTCTTGTGAGCCTGATTTGCAGTCAACGCATCTCTACGTTGTTCATCAAGGTGTTCTAAATGGAGCAACCGTTCCTCAAGCTCAGTTGTGTCAGGTAGCACGTGAATAGCTATCTACAAGGATGGGATTTCGCATTCAATCGGTGTAATAGCTTCCACCCCGTGAATGAGTTGGAAGGGGGAAAAACCCGTATCAGTTTTGACATTGGTTCGATAAGCCCAAAGAGCAGGATATAACATGATGTGCCAATTCGAGCGGGCTGCATCAATAGTACGTTTAAGGATAGTTTTTAAAGTCTTGTTTACAGCCTCAACCTTACCATTTGCTTGCAGATAATAAGGAGAAGAATGTTCTTGTCGAAATCCGAGCATGGTGGTCAGCTCTGTCATCATGTGATTTTGGAAATGACTGCCATGGTAAGTGACAATCACTTTGGGAATACCAAACCTAGCAATAATCTGATTAAACACGAAGTAAGCTATTGTTTCCCCATTGTCTTTGAAAGTAGGCATTTCCTCTGCCCATTTTGTGAAATAGTCAACAGCGACAATGATGTATTTATGCCCCCCAGTCGAGGCTGGGTTGCATGTCATATAATCGATCCCCCACTTCATGAAGGGGCCTACCGAGACAATAGGAAACAAGGGAGCAGGATGTGACCGCATTTTTCTGGTGCACAGCTGACATGGATGACAACGTTTCACAGCCTCCACACAATCTTTAAAGATGGTGGGCCAGAAATACCCGGCATGTAATATCTTCTGGGCCGTTGCTAACCCAGATAAATGACCCCCACACGCTCCGCTATGGGAATCATTTAGGACAATCTCCACTTCCTCATGAGTAAGGCAGTGACGCAAGACAGAATCTACACCTCGTCGATATAATGTATCTCCTATAATGAGGTAGTTTTTAGCATGAAGGCGTAACTTACGTCGGTCTTCTCTAGAGTACGCGGTAGGATACTTCAAATTCTGGAGATATATAAGAATATATTCGTACCAAGGATCAGAGGTGGATATAAGGAAGATGTGCTCATCTGGGAATGAGTCATCCTCAACCACTACATCTTCTTCCGTAGAGAATTATGCTATAAGCTCGGCAAAAACTAAGGACTTTTTGGATTTAGCGGATTGGAAAACCAAGTCAAACTCTTGGAGAATGACTATCCACTTGTTTACATATGCATCGAGATAAAACAATGCATCGAGATAAAACATATTGGAAAGGGTTTACATATGCCACTACAGTAGTGGTCCTCAGTAAGATGTAGTGCCGTAACCTCTGTATAGCATAAACAGCCGCTAAGGCTAACTTCTCGACGTGGGAGTACTTAAGCTCAAGTCCAACCAGAGCACGACTAAGATAATAGACAACATGCTCGACGAGCTTGTCATCCTCTTGAACTAGCACTACCCCAATGGTAGACTCCGATGCGGCCAGATATAATATAAAATCCCTAGAATAATCTGGCGGGCGTAATAAAGGAGCCGACAACAAGGATTTTTTCAATGCCTCGAAAGCGAGTTGTGCAGTTTCATCCCATATAAATGGGGTGTCCTGTTTAAGTAGGCGCATGAAACCTTTTGTGATCTTGGCATAATTAACGATAAAACGTCGAAGGAAGTTAGACTTTCCTTGTAGACTCTGAAGTTGCCTAAGTGAACGAGGAGGAGGCAGATTTACAATGGCCTCAACTTTTAAAGGATCCACCTGAATGCCCCTACTAGAGACAATGAATCCAAGCAACCTACCTGACTCGACGCAAAAAACACACTTGTGGGGATTCAAGCGAATTTTATAGTATCTGCATCTCTCAAAAATCAACCGTAAATGATCTGGATGTTGAATCCTCTTGCGAGAATGAGCAGGCAGATCATCAAGGTAAGGCTCGACAATGGCTTTTATGTCGTGAAAAGCAAAGTTCATGGCTCGCTAAAAGGCTACCTCTACATTTTTCAATCCAAAGGGCATTTTTCTATACGCGAATGTACCCCAAGGGAAAATAAAAGCAGTTTTATGCTGGTCTTCCGGTTTGATTTGGATTTGATTGTAGCCGGAGAAACCATCCATAAACGAGAATACTTCACTACCCACACATGCATCTATGATTTGATCAATAAACGACGTAGGGTAGTTGTCCTTAGGACAAGCTTTGTTAAGGTCTCGAAATTCCTTACAAATGCGGACAGTCCCTTGCTTTTTATCAACAGGAACTGGGTTGGACACCCATTCAGTCAAAGCTACGGGATATATAAAACCTGCTTTCAACAGCTTTTCAACCTCTGCCTTCACAGCCACCGCTTTACGCGGGTTCACGGGGCATAATTTTTGCCAAACTAGTTTGGCATCAGGATAGGTTGGGATCTCATGTTGAACAATAGATGGATCAATGCCTGGCATCTCCTCATATGAGTAGGCAAAGATATCGCGGAATTCCTTGAAAAGGGTAGTATAAATGGCAATCTCCTCCGGAGAGCAGGTTGCACCTATATAGATATTTTCCATGACATTTGGTTTAACAGAGATGTTGATCGGTATAGTGGCGGAAATGTTTTCCATATTCCCCTCGGCAAACACTCCTTCCCTAGGTAAAGGGTTGATAGGTGTATCAACATCATCCGACAGTCTCACATGAAACTCTTGGTTTTCTATTTTGCTTAGCTCTGGAAGGAAATAAGATCGGTGATGAAGATCCTCACATATCTTATCACGTGAACACATAGCTTCCAGAATGGCTTCATCGGAAGGTAAAATAGTGTCTAAGCAATCTATGGAATGTAAAGAGTTTTCCGCCCATGCGAGCATATAAACTTCTTCTAGATCATCCGAGACTATAAGAGGATCTGGAATGGGATCTACAGTGGTTTGGGTAATAGCTTGATACACCACTTCCACTGCAGATAAGGGCACTTTCGGTTCCTGAGGGGTTGGGAGGACCCAAGGATCAGTCCTATCGACCACCGAATCAATGGACTTCCCTACAGTAGTAGAACCAATATAAAGGATTGGAGCTGGAATATCGAATGTGCCCATCAATGATGCGTACATTCCAGCCCCCAAGCTCTGTGCAGCAGTTTTGGCCTGATCAACCAATGGCACAATGGAATCTTTAGACTCTAGGCAGCCTTTTCGGGTAAAATCAAGCTGGTCAACAGTGACCAGCTTTCCCTCATGTGGAAAAACCACGACACAAAAGATAGCAGATGCAACAGCAGACATTGCATAACTCAAATTCCTACCCAGAAGCAAATTGTAGTCCAATGGGGCATCAATCACTTCAACTTCAACAGAGACTGCTTGGCCAGCCAGCTTAATCTCAAAAGCCGGCAGGATACCATGTGGATGGAAAGACCTTCCATCAAAAGCAGTAAGTAAAGTGGTTGATGGGACCAACTCTGGGGATCCAAGAGCTTTCCAACAGGCCAGGGACATAACACAAGTAGAGGCTCCCTCATCAACAACTGCTCGTCCAATGGTCTTACCACCATGGACAACATCTATCGATAGAGATACATGGTAAGGGAGGCGAATTTTAACATCAGAGAGATTAAATTTCGCTAAGAGACTCGAAGAGTCCATGCTACCTAAAGCTGCTAAGAGGGCATCCCGCTGAGCGAGACAGCTCTGTAGCACCTCCAAAGCTAACATTGCACATGGATTCTGAGCCAAGTCTTCAACCACAGAATAGTTAGAAGCGTCTCAAGCGTTTGGGTTATGCAAAGTCTTCTTAAAGACACCTTTGGGTATCTTTGGCATTATTTCCGCAGGTTCCTCTATAGTGAGAGGGTTGGAAGATTCAACTACAGCTTTACCCTTATCATCGGTCTCTTTCTCATATTTTTTGTTCCTGGTTTGTAACAAAGTTTAGGATCTAACCATGTTGATATAATTGGGGTCAGGGGCAGCTTGAATGCCCCCTGCTACGGTAGAAGTTGAAGTAGAATTCTACCCTTGGGGAAATGGATCCTTCAGGACAGCCGACGGTTGAGCTTGGAGCAGCTTCTGAGCTTGTTCCATGAGGGGACAAAGATGAGTAAGGTGGTCCCCTTGGTACAACTTACAAGGGAACTTGACTTTCTTCTTTTCCTTTTTGCCCCCATCAGCATTGTTTACGGGCTTTGGCTTGTTTTGATTTTGGTTTCCCTCTCCCTTTTTACCTTTCTTCTTCTTCCCGCCGGGCTGCTGATTGCCCTTCGAAGAGGATTGTGCAAAAACATTTGCACTTTGGGAGGAGGGGGCAGCCTTT
Organism: Pseudotsuga menziesii; assembly: GCA_001517045.1. Taxonomy (NCBI): domain Eukaryota; kingdom Viridiplantae; phylum Streptophyta; class Pinopsida; order Pinales; family Pinaceae; genus Pseudotsuga; species Pseudotsuga menziesii. Next base: position 4,856 of record LPNX011023990.1, read on the forward strand.
GCTGCCTCCACCGTAGACTGTTTGACAGACAATTGGTGAAGTTGTTTTGTCAAAGACTCTACAGTGGGAGAGTTTACGGACCCAACCACACCATCGGCATGGGGTCTAGGCTTGGGTTTCTTGGCCTCATGTGAAGGCCTTTGTGCCTCAGGGATAATTTCATATAGAATCCCAGACTGTGAATAAATCAAGTCCAACTACTGGGCACTGAGTATGGCTTCTTCTTCACTAGTCACTCCTGATGTGGAAACATCCTTAGATATGTATGGCAACAATGACTTAAGGAACCACTCTAATAAAAAATCAGGAGGGATGGTAGCTTTGATAAGACTCTTTTGCCTCCTCCACTCTTGGATATGATCCGAGATGTGGGTTGCCTTGTTTTTTCTGAAAGTGGACAACAAATCCGTTCCGAAATCGTAACGAACCGAAAGCTGAAAGTGACTGAGGAAAGCACTAGCTAGGTCCCAGAAACTACTAAAAGTAGCAGAAGGCAGCTCAATGTACCATTTTGCCGCAGTACCAGTCAAGGTCCTCTGGAACAGCCTCAATCTCACTGAATCTTCATTCAATGAGTTGGAAGAACACCATAAATGGAAGGTGGTGGCATGAGCCCCAGGATCTTCACCAGCCTTACCTTCGAACTTAGGGATGTCCGAGGGCAGTTTGGTGGGAACAGGTGGCCACAAGGGGTCATGCCTCACCGGGTCATTCATCAATTTGGATAATTCTGGCAAGTTCAAAGTTGCCAGAAAAGGAAGTTTGGGCCTAACCAGTGTACTAGAAGTGCCAGCTTGGGTATTAGAGGGTCCAGCCCCCAAATTCCCATAGGTAAAGGTGGGGTTGCCCCCTGACACCGATTGTGAAGTGGGAAGGTTGCTTTGAAATGTATTCCATCCGTAGGCCACAGGATTTTGGGTGGGAGGTGCAGTGTAAGTGGTTTGGGCCATCCCCATAGAAGCTGGGGTCTGAAAGACAGGAGCAGGTATCCCTCCGCTAAACAAAGAGAAGGGAGAGCTCGAGTATGGGACCGAAATAGGGGTATGGAAGATTTTCCCATAAGAGGTGTTGCCCCCAAACTGCACTCCTACATATGAAGGAGTTGGACCTACGTATGGACTGTATGGGGGGATATGCCCCCCATTCCAGGGAAATCCTTGGACATAAGCCGAGGATCCTACCGGACCACTCTGAGTAGTGTAAGGGAAGGAAGAGGGAATGATAGGTATACTGGGGATCCCAGCAACTGTGTTACCAGAAATACCTCCTATGTTGGAGTGAACCGGTGGTTGAACCACCCAGCTCGCTGTAGTCAAAGGGGTAGAAGGAAAACTAGATCTAGGGGCACTAACTGGGGGAGGTAGTACCCCTTCAACCGAAAGAGTTGAGGTAAACACAAAAGCACTCTCTTCTGTAGAAGACATTACTCTACTCAAAGGGACACCTACTACTGGTGAACTAAAAGGTCTAACTTGGACGATCACAGGATCGTTAAGATCAGTCAAGGGAGTGTTAAAATTTCTTGCAAACTCATCAGTCTGCAATTCTTCTATCTCGACTGTGTCAAAATCAAAACGGTTAGCTATCAATTCTGGTTCACCAAGAACCTCACTTACTCCTACTGGTTCAAAAGAACCGTCTGTGCCTAATCTCCGCCTTTGGGGTAAAGGTGGAGGCTCCAATGCAGGAAGAGGAGGAAGGTTTCTCAACCTTCTTGACCTTCTAACTAGTTGGTCCTCCAGAATTAAAAATTTGACTTAATCACACCCTAAGGTCAACTAAGCACAAGCAAATCCACAGAGTCTCAAGCAATCAAACCAGGGTATAAAGATATGCTTTCCCGAAGAAAGCTGATGAACGATTACTTGGCATCCTTGAGGGGTTCTCAGGCACAAGCGGAGGAATCACCCACCACCCTCCTGCACTTTCCACCAGGGTTACCTTCCAAGCCCGTTCAAGGTGAACCAGAAATAACCTTCCGGTTTACCTAGGTATGAACCCTAAAAGACAAGATACTAAAGGCTACCTTGACAATACCAGCTGTCTGGGGGGACAATCGTAAGCTGAACTCGTACGCATGGGCAGGGTAGCTAAGCCCGAAACTTTGTCTAGGACAGAATCCCCAGATGCGTAAAAGTCCTGGGTTACATTTTGACAAGGATTCGGAGGGTTATCTCCTCTGTCCAAGCCTCCATGCGACCTAGTGCTTAACTCCCGTTTGAGAGGAGCTTCCCAGATACAGTGATAGAATCAAGGATTTACCTAAAGAACGGTCCACTACGTCTGAGTTTATAACTTGTGGTAAGTTTACACTCCCTAGCCCACAAGTCTAGCCAAAGCTAGTAGGTGAAAGGCCCCTAAAAATTAAAACTTACTAGTAAATTTTAATTTATACGTTTATTTTAAGGGTTGTTTCTTACTCAAGAGGAAATGGAAGTGATATACTGTATGGTGTTTTGACTCAGCAAGAAATAAATGAAAGTAAAGTGTATTCAAAGCAAACTACTATTATAAAACAAACTTCTTTTCATTTTTTCAAATATGTATTGATGATCTAAATCACTGATAAGAGAAACTAAACCTATGTTTTTGTAATTTTTTGAGATTATATATTTTTAAAATGAAGAAAACACTACTTATGCAAAAAACACAATGCAAAAGACTAACTATGTTTTGTTTTTCACTTTAAAAATTGCTCAAAGAAACTACTATGCATCTACAATGCACTATGTTTGAGTAAACTTGAAACTTATGAACTGTATACAAACTACAAACTAAAACAAACAGGCTAACAGAACCAACAGACCAGCAAGAGAAGAAGGCTAGGATCCCTAGCTTGGGTGCAAACAATGATACAAAACCATTGTAGACTTAAAAAAGGTAAGTGCAAACCAGCAACTATCAGAAAGCAGACTGGAAAAATAGAGTCCAAGACCCTGATCACTGATCTGGACTAAGACACTTTAACCAAGAACCCAAACAGGCCAAATGCTTCAGGATGCAAACAGTAAATAAATCAAGTAAAAGGACTCAATGGCTTTCAAAAAGCACTAAGATGTGATCACCTAAGGCAATCAAGCAAACTCTACAGCATTCTTAAGGAAAGTCTTCTCAGAAAACAAGGACTATAACAAGAAAAGACACAAGCAAACTCTTCTTTAAAAATCCAAATCTTCAGGAGTATTCGCGACTGTCTAGCAGTGCAACTCACGAATGCTCACGACTGTGCAGTATAACAACCCGCGAATGCAACTTTTTACTCGCAACTTTTCAGTGGAACAACCCGCGAATGGGTATAAATTTTTTCTTCAAAAGCAAAGAAAAAACCCTAAGACTTTCAAACACTGAAGTAAGCAAGAGCCAGGATAAAAAACCACAGTCAGACTCACAAGCAAAACTGGTCAGGATAACAGAAATGACCTACAGCAGTCTAGGCTTCCCCAGTGGAGTCGCCAGTTCTGTTGTAAGGGATTATGCACCTAATAATCGTAGGTCGGGGGTTACCAACATCCTCAAACACTTGCAGACAATTGACTTCTAAAGTGCAGAATAGGAAATAGGAGGGTTAGAGGAACTTACTTGTTTAACGACGTTCGATCCTTGCTAATCCTCTTCCGATCTACTCCACTTCCAAAGTCTTCAAGGTTCACTCCTCTTTAACCTGTTCAGAGACAATCTTCCAGATATAGAATGATTCATATATATATATGTTAGCAGGTTAGATAAATCAAATATGACATATTAAAGCATAAACAGTTATCAAACCAAGATATATGAGACACATGTGGAAGAAGTAATCTCTTTATTATCAATAATGAGAAACTTCAGAGTACAACCAAAATTCTGAGACAAGGACTCCTCTGTCACCAAAGGATTCTGAGTTTCATTGCTCCAAAGACTTCTGTAAACAATCCACCAGCATAACTTTGCTCCAAAAGTGTGTGTCCCTACAACCCTCCCCAAGGCCTGTATTTATATGGGTGAAATAAGGCAGTTCTCAAAGGTTGGGGAAGTTGTAGCAGTTAGGGAGATTAAGTAAAATGACTTAACTAAAATCCCATTAGTGCGTGATTTTATGTTTTCATGTTAAGAAGCACATTCGCGGGTATGTAGTAGAGCAACCCGCGAATGACTCGCGATTCTGTATAAGCGCAACCCGCGAATACAAGGATTCGCGACTTGCTGTAAAGGAGACTCGCGAATGATGCGCGAGTTGTCTAAAAGGAGAGTCGCGAATACATCCCAACATGACTAAAAGACAAAGTAACTAGCTGGATGAAAGTAGAATGTATTTCATCATAAGCCAAGCTATAGTGAATATAAGCAAACCTCAATCCATAAGTGTCCTTTTGTGTGCCGACATGAGGGATATCAACACTTAGACGGAGAGGTGCCATTCAGGTGTATAACATGAAGCCATTTTCGTTGATTTACTTTTATTGGATTTATTTTGAGTTGGCTTCCTTATCCTCTTTGGTGGGAAATAATCAGTGATGACTGAATTCCATACACCGTGTCCCAATGCCTTCAGATAATTTTTCATTCTTGTACTCCAAACTATGTATTTTTATTTTCTAAGTATTAGAGATCCATTTACTGTGTAAATCTCTTCTTATTGATCCATAGTGGTTTTATAAAGGATCTACCTTCCATTGGTTAAACGATGCTGAAGGAACTCGGTCTAGTACCAATTGTTGGTTTATTGGTCAATACTAAGAGGGGGGGTGAATCAGTATTGTTATATTTTTACTAATTTAACCATTTTTTAAATCTATCATTAACAACACATAACAACAAGAATACATAGAACACAATTTTAACGTGGAAGCCCAATAGGGTAAAACACCAATACGTCCTATTACTACAAAATTGTTATTTACAAATAGTTTTTCTTACTTCTACAAAAAAGGATGGTATTACATCCTATTTACCAGCAACTACTGGAAGGAGGCTACGACCCATTGGTTTATCAGCTACTACTGAAAGGATGCTATGACACCCTATTTACCATCTACCACTGGAAGGAGGCTACGACCCCCTGGTTTATCAGCTACTAATGAAAGGATGCTACGACTCCCTCTTTACTAGCTACCACTAGAAGGATGTTGTGACCCCCTATTTTATCAGCTGTTACTGAAAGGATGCTACGACACCCTATTTACTAGCTACCACTATAAAGAGTCTACGACCCCCTAGTTTATCAGTTGCTACTAAAAGGATGCTATACGACACCCTATTGTGTCAGCTACAACTGACAAGATGCTCCTACACCCTATTTACTAGCTTTTGATGGAAGGAGGAAACAACCCCCTACAGGCCTATTGCCTTCCCTAGTGCTACCCTACCACCTTAATATTTTTTTTTGTAATATCCTAGATTTATTTTCCCTCCATTCTCTATCTCACCCACTGGTCTCTATTTTTGATTTTGTGATGTAGAACCCAAGACATTTTTCTTACTCATACCTCAGTGTATAAGTACCTTCATGTTTCATACAAACACATCTCTTTATTCTGGAAACAAACCCTTCACAATCGTGCCCTTTCAAATATGATAGTCACACCTTTCAACAATCCATGATTAACAATTTTTAATTAAATAATTAATTAAAAAATTCTTGATCACTTATGATCCATGAGATCCCTTCTTCTCTGATTGTAGGATTCGTCAAACCAATTCCTGTGGAATTCCTCTCCTCTATAAGATGGAATACTCTATCTTCAAACCTTCGGGTCTTTTTCTCAATCCCATGGGATTCTTTTCCTCCTCTACGAGCTCTCTGCGGGCTATCCTCGTCGCAGGCTCATCTGTACATGTTTCTCTAACAAAACGTGGGCTTCACCTTCCATCTATGAGTTTCATGTTGGACATTCTTCTTTACCATTTATGGATGCACCTCAGAATTCATTTTCGAAGCTCAGCTTAACGTTTTCTGGTGCTTCCACAATCTCCTTCTCTAGAATCAATCCAAGCTGTTGATATTTGAGTCTATTCAGTCCGTCGATCTAACACATAGATTTACTCCTTGAAAATGTATTTCCACAACATGGTTTCCTCATTAACGATTCCCCACCATTGATCTTCGTCGGGAATTTCCTGATTGTTGATCTGAGGTAATATCCGGATTGCAAAATGTAGGTTTGTGAATTTTCCAAAATGTATTTTCATGATTTCTGCAGTTGTCTTTATGCACCAATCGTTCCACACCCTTAATCTAATCAGAGTCACTAACATGACCATTGATCTGAGATAAGATGCGGATTGCGGGATGCGAGATGCGAGATGCGGAAATGTAACATTTCATTAAATAGTATCTTGACTTTCTGCAAGCTCCTTTCTACAATCTCCTTTCTGCAAGCTTCTTTCCGCAAGCTCCTTTCCGCCAGATTTTTTCCACAAGCTTCTTTCTATAAGCACCTTTCTGCAAGCTTCTTTCCGCAATTTTTCTTATGCATCGTCTATATTTTGCGGAGTCTTTCTTGACCTTCGATCTTCTAGATTTCAGGTTGCATATTGCGGGTCAATAGAATATTTAAACATTATTTCTGCAATTCCCTTTCCGCATTTTTCTTTCGTATCGTCGATCTTTTGTGGATTCTTTTCCGACCTTCTATCTTCCGAATTGTGGGTTGTAAATTGCAGGTTCATATAATCTTTAAACATTATTTTCGCAATTCCCTTTCCACATTTTTCTTCCGCACTGTCGATCTCTTTTTAGCGGAACTAATCTCATCCGTCTAATCTCAATCTTTTGCGGAACTTTGGATTTTCTGCCTAACTGTCAGAATTAATCCTTAACTGCCAGATCTAGTGTGGGACTAATATAAGCCGCCTGACCTTGATTTTTGCAGAACTGGTCCTTAATCGTCGGATCTCGTGTGGGATGCTTCCTGACAGTCGATTTTAGGTTGAATGTGGATCTTACCATGATTTTGTGGATCTGCGCTATTTCTTTGTGGAAATCCTCTGCGACTGTTTCTAATAGTTTTGAAGATTTAAATACATAGAGAATTTTGTCATGATGTTGATTATAAGGAATTTATAAACACTCTCGCAGATATAGTTTCTCTATTCTTCAATTGTTACATGTACTCTATTGCTCATTCATTTCACTCTTCTGCAGTTCCAGTCTTCATTCAACCATCTTTGTCATTCATACTGCATCTCTACTTCCACTCGACCTCTGTTCTTTGTTTCATTAACCATTGTTTACATCATACTGTCGACACTGTCTTGGAAGTCTTCAGATCAGTCATTCATGTTGTCTTATCATCCATTTCCATCTCATCCATTGCATTGTATTATGAATGAACTTTTATGACATCATCATTAGGAGACCATCATATTCCATATCATCATATGTTTCATGCCATATCCTAAACTATGCTATGCCATGCCATCACAATTTTATGAAATCATCATTAGGACACCATCATATTCCATGTCACCATATGTGTCATGTAACATCCTCAGCTATGCCATGCCATGACATCAATACCTTAGTCTTTCACTGAGTTTGTCCTGTCATCATATCCATTGGTTATTCCTTTGACATTCATGAACACCTTTGACATCAATGATAACTATATACTCAACAGGTAATTCTATGATACTCCAAACCTTGCTTAACTTACTTGTTTTGAGATGCTGAATTAAGTTGTTTATTGTAATTGAGTATGTTTATTTTACACTTGGAATTTTTTTCTAATATTTTCATGTATTGATTTTTTGCAAAGGATAAATCAAGCAAGTCATAACTCCAATTTTTTTACACTCTGCATAAAACTAATGCATTGATGCCAACTAAATGGAGATAATTGGTTCTTCCCACTGATCCGCCACTTCTTGTAGCCACAACGATCCCATCTTTAGGGAAATATCGCCCCCAGTTTAAATTTTAATTCCTTAGTTTATTTTCCAAAGAAGTATTGGAATCAATATGTTTTTAGTCTATTGCATTAGTTATTTCATTTACAAATACTTTGATTAAATATGAAATAAGTTAACTCTCTGACTAAGTCAGTTTAAAAAATTTCGACACCTTAACCCCTCTTTAACTAAATATTAAAGGAATTGAACTTCAAGAATTGGGATGTAAGCATATCGACATTAACCTTGCCGAATTTCTAATCTAATAAATATAGTGAGTCGAAAGTCAAGATTTCATTTGTTACATTAAAATTCAATCTTGATGTTTCGATCCCGACATTTGATATTTTATTATGAAATAGAAATTCAACATGGAAATAGTATATATTTGAAAATTTTCTTGAAATCCATATGTCGATGCTCTTATCCCTGTGAATCTCAGATTTCAAAAGTTGGTAAAGCACTTATTTTTCACTTCTTATGAAGCTTTCAGCACCGATGTCGCCTACCCTTATTGACTTCAGATATCAGAAGTTGGAGTATTGTTTCATGTGTTTATAATTTCCTCCTAGATGCTTGACATTTTCTTAATTATTTGTGGTTCCACCTCGACATCACTATTTTTCACATCAGAAGCTGATTTTTCCTTTAGCACATGCCGGAATGCCTGAGAGAACTAGCCAAATAAAATGCAATTGATGGCTAATTATAATTTAACCACTGACCCCTTATTAGCATTTTTGCAATAACTGTTAATTGGATTTAGTCTTAAAATACATTGCACTTAATCAAATTTTGAAGCTTGCTTTTCCATTACGACACGTAATTTTGAAGTTCATGATCATAGGAATTTATGCTCGAGCACAAATCTTGCATTCTACTTTATGTGATTATGTTTCAGGTTTATATCAGGTATCGAATATTTATTTTGGTTTTTGTTATGATTTTACACAATTAAGATAGCTTATGTTATTTTATCATGTGTTGCAGAATTACTTCCACACACCATGGCTAAGAGAACTAGGTCAAAAGTTGCAGTGGAAGAGTTAAAACTAAAAGACCCCAACATTGGCATTTATTTAGATACTAATGCACGAGATTCTGACACACTCTATTTGGACTAGGATATAATTTACAACATTTTTTACAGTGACAGTTTCTGAAATTTCAAGGATGACGCCCCCATTTACCAAAACATCAACAAGGGCTAATTTCATGTCATCACTACATGCATAGTTGTTTTTCCTTACAAAGACTTGGTTAAATGGATGATTGATTAGGTCGATATACAAGCCAATACCTTTAGGGACCCCAACAATATTTTTTATGCCTCTTTCAATCCAAATACATTCACTATAATTTATGCATCGAAGACCCCAAAAAAGCTGATCTTGACATGGGACTTAATTAGAGCATTCAGGTGGAAATATGAACCAAATATGCTATCTAAGACATGAATGGCTGACACTGATCTCTTTATACTCAGACCTAACAAGAAGTACCCAATATTCCTTCTTAAGGAACTTTATAAATTTCTCTCATCCATGCTTTTCAATTTCTAAGGTGTTGTTAATTGCTCCTATTTTAAACTGGAATGGACACCCTTGGATCATCACATAGAAACTACAGGGAAAATATTCAATTGGATGCATATTTTTTCCATAACCCTCAGGGATGTGCTCACACAAGCATAGAAGGCTCTAGCTACTAGTGATTCGGGTGCCTAGGCGCACGTCAAAAGAGAACAATTATCAAGCATTGTTATGGCAGAGGCATATGAATAATAAGAAAAGTAGGAAATACATTACATAGATAGAAATTATACACATAGAAAAAATGCAAGAGTTCTAACCAATCTCAGTTGTTTATTACTGCTCTAGTACTTGCTTGTATATTACAATAGTGTACATGCTTATATAGAGTGTTGAGACACTTGGGTGACTAATACTATATTCTACGTTCAGTTACAAAGAAGTTAGAATGGTTCAGAAGTTCAACCATTATAGATGATTGGAAGACAAAAAGACAATCTGTCGTAGTCGTTTCGATATGTTGGTGTCAACGATGCATGTCAAGAAGCTAAACTCGTCGAGTTTGTATCGAGGTAAGGACTTGTCAAATTCTAAGATGAACCTATCAAACTCAACAAACATGCCAAATGTTCGGTGGATCATTCCTCCTTTCTTAAGAAAAAATGGTCCCCATTGTTTGCTAGTTTAGATGAGGAAACTTGTTGGTGGGTTCAGTAGAAGAGTCCCAGTTTCCTTGTGCTGGGAGTTTTCCATCTTTAGCTATCTGACAAAAAGGGAATTTCATTCAGCATTGTATGGTGTATGCATCATCCCACAATGGTGTCGAAAGGAATAGGCTCCTGAACATATGGATGGATGTCTTTGGGTTGTGTTTTTTGCAAGTTGTTATGTTCCATCATTGGTGCATGGCATGGTCGAAGTATATCTACACTAAACACTGGATGAAGACCCAAGCATGATGGAATGTTGAGCTGGGAATCGTTTTCTCCAATATGCTCAAGGATACTGTACATAACATATCGCAAAGGATTCAAATTTCTATATGGACGAGTGAAGAGTTCCTTCTTAATATGTAACCATAATTGATCCCCAATTTGGAATGAATGAGGGGTACCATTCTTATCGTGTCGGGACTTATCTTTTACATTATCTCATTGCAACATTTTGTGTGCTTGCTTTTGGATGTTGTATATTTGGTCTCAAAACTTTGATGTTTTTTCAACTTCTCGTTGACTGGATTCAGTTTCGTTTGAGTATGTCAATGAATTGATCAATTCGATGGGCATTGAGGGTTAAAATCCATAATAGATATCGAATGGACTCTTTCCCATAGAGCTATGTTGAGCATGATTGTAACTATGTTGAGCACGATTGTAACTATGATGTATATATGGGAGACTTTCATCCCATGTTCGATGATTCTTGTGGTTGTACATGCGGAGAAGTTGTACTACTAAGAGATTCACAACTTTTGTCTATCCGTCTGTCTAAGGATGGAAAGCTGTCGACAAAGAAAGTCTCGTGTCAAGTTTTTTTCTACATAGTCTTCCAAAATATGCTGACAAATATGGAATCTCTATAAGAAATGATGGTCGTTGGAAGGCCATAGTGTTTCCAAACATGTTCAATGAAGAGATGCAAAGTCTAATGTGTTGTTGTAATATTCTTCTATGGAATGAGAATAGAAATCTTGGAAAATCTATTTACTACTACTAAGATTTCATCATGTTGATGTTTGGTAGTAGGATATCCCATTAGGTAGTCCATAGAAATAGATTCCCATGATCAACTAGGAACCAGAAAAGGTGTGTACAATCCTTGTCGTCGTTTCAGCGATTTAGCATTGGAACAAACCAGAGATGATTGAATGTACTTGTTGACGTCATATTTAAGTGAAGTCCAATAAAAATACCTTTGTAGGATAGCAATATTTTTTTCTACTCCAAAGTGCCCTACAGTCTTGTTGTAGTGTGCGTCCTAAATGAGCTGATGTTGATGCTCACCGGTCGATACACAAAGATGTCCAAGCTTGTATAACAATGTATCTTTCAAGAAGTATTCATAGTATACAACGTGTCAGTCTGAAGCTGTTGATAAATTGCAGAGAAGTCAAAGTTTACCGAATAAAATTGCATCCAAGTAGTGGTGTCATAACCCTACATACTCATCACTGTAAAAAGTAGAGTAATGGGTGGTTGAATGAGACAATCGGCTGCGACATTGGATTTACCTTTTGATACTTAATTACCAACTGAAATTGTTGCAGGTAATTAATCCACTTGAGTTATCGAGTTGTATGTAACTTTGATTGGGACAAGGAGAACTGTAAGGGATTGTGGTCAATAATGGTGAATGTTTCCTTCCCAAGGATGTAATGTCTCCATTTCTTAAGGGATTGCACAATGGCATGCGGTTCCTTTTTATACGTTGAATACCTTCATACAACATCATTGAAAGTAAATTCGGAATGAAAAGCAACTGGGTGACCAAACTGATTGATCACTACACCAAAATAATAGTTCGATGCATCCATCTCAATATCAAAAGGCTGATGCAAATTAGGCAACACAAGTACTGGTGTAGTACAAAGATTATGTTTGAGTTTCTAAAAATCTTGTTTTTGTGTTGATGTCCATTTGAAGATAGTTTTCCCATTTCCTTTAGTCAACAGATTCAAAGTCTAGGCTATGTGTTTGAAGCTGAGTATGAACCATTGATAAAAATTATCCAATCCAAGAAAAATTCTTAGCTCATGAATGTTTTGAGGAATGGGATAATTTTTGAGGATTTGTACCTTATGTGGGTCGACATGAATGTCTGCAAAATCAATTACATACCCCAAATATTTGATGTTGTTCATGACAAATGAGCATTTGTACATGTTCAAATAGCGTCAATGTTGTCGAAGTGTGTCGAGGACCTGTCGAAGTTATCTGACATGTTATTCCTATGACCTACTGAAAATCAAGATATCATTAAGATAAAAAATGACACACTTACAGATGAAAGGTCTTAGAATTCCATCCATATAGTGCATGAATCTCTTAGATGTATTGGTTAAGCCGAAAGGAATTACTAACCATTCAAACAATCCTTCCTTAGTTTTGAAATTTGTTTTCCATACATCGGTCGACTTGATCAGAATCTAATGGTATCCCAACTTGAGGTCAAGCTTAGTAAAGAACTTATCACCTTTTAAATGGTCAATGATTTTGTCTATCCTTGGAAGAGGGTATCTATTCTTTACCAAAATTTTGTTAAATCTCGATAGTTGATGCACATGCACTAAGTCCCATATTTCTTTGGTATGAGAATGATTATACTTCCACAAGAAGAGGAGTTGGGTCGGATGTGACCTTTATTGATCAAATCTTGAATCTATCTACGAATCTCTTAATTCTCGATAATTGATCCTCTGTAAATACATGCGTTAGGTAATGAAGAACCAGGAACAAGTTCAATAGAATGTTTTACTTGGAAATGTATAGGTACTTTGTTTGTCTCTTGGAATACGTTCCAGTATTCCATAAGAATATTGTCGAGAGCCACATTGGTCGATGAGCCTACTAGTTGTTGCAGTATTCCTAGAATGATGAGGCTTTATCATGATCAATGCAATTTTTTGAGCATGGTTGATAAGATTCTTTGTCTGTTTGGCATATATCATTGCAATCGTTGGTGTACGTTGTTGCTATGATATGCCATACAACTAATTCTGAATTTTGACAATCACCTTCTAAGGTCATGACTAATAGCATCCATGTCGATCCCATAAGGTTTCCCAAATAGGGCGTCATCTACAGAATGTGGTGCCATGCCATAAAGTACTTAATATTTAGAAGGCTTAATGAAGTAGGCGAGTCTACATTGTCAGGTAATTCTTATTTCCCATCCATCCTCCATCAAACCAATGTTATAAGGGAAAGGATGTGGAGTGGTGAAAAGACGAAGTCTCTTCATGATATATTCATAAACAAAGTTCTTATGGCTACTATTATCCACAATCAGATGTAATGGATTGTTTTGAACCAATATCTATGTATGGAATAGCTGCTCTCATTCCTCCTTGTTGATGATAGTTAAGGCTTCCGAAGTGGTCAATGTCGATTACAAAAGGGTCGATGCTTCTGGGTCCGACTCTACCATGGTTTTTTCAAACAAGTTGAATTTTGACAATTTTTCCAAAAATGTCTTCCAATCCTTGCTTTTGTATGTATCATTCCATGATGAATTGTGATAATCACACCATTTCCTAGTATGGGGTTGCTTTCTATGTTGCCTTTTGTCTTTCTAAGAGTGGTTCTTGTGATAGTCGGGCTTTGGTAGAGTCAATTTTAAAGGGTGTATTGACTTTTTGGCGTCGACTGGTGACTTCTAGTCAGATGTTTGACCTGTTGCCTTGGTCCCAAAATGTGCTTTTCCTTTTTTTAGCTTCAATCTTGCTGACATAGTGGAATGCATCCGCAAGTGTACTAGCAGTAAGAAAATCCATCTCTTTTTGAATGCATGGGGACAATATACTGACATATCTCAGGACATCAATTTATCTTCTTCTTAGATTCCAAGTCTATCCATGAGTCGATATAACTCGTCGATGTAACTCTGCACTAACTGGTCTTTCTATTTCCTTAGTTGCTGCCACTTCTTATACTCTTGTTCAATGTAATTAGGCAGGTAAAACTCCTTCTGAAGGTACTTGACAATTTTCTCCCACGTGTTTATGTGTTTTCCTTCTCGATCCATGTTTTTTGATAGATTCTCCAACCAACCAGGCACAGAGGTTGACATCATTAAGGATGCAATGGTGATATTTTCATCTTCCGAGAGTTGATTCATGGAGTAATAGGATTCCAGTTGTTGTACCCAATTGACTACGAATTTCGCCTCAATATTTTATTCTAGATTTAGTATGTACATATTCATTTTCACTTTGAATGGAATGTTTTTTTTGGATTTGGATCTAGTCGAGGATCCTGCGGATGTCGAAGAAAATCAAGTGAGAATCTCATTGAACTGGGTGAACATTTCAGTTCACTACCAAGCCAATAATTTCTCTATAAGTTTCCCTGTCTAGTCAATAGCATATCTATTGTCTATTTCTTCGACCATCTTCTCTAAATTCAAAGATAGTGTCTACTTGGATTGTTGAATTTGTGATCGCGTTTGAACATGCATTATCAGGTAACTTTGATAGAAGTGTCTACACAACTTAATCTTTGAATTTACTCTGATACCAATAATCTGGGTTCCCAGACGCACATTGGAGGACAACAGTTTGATTGAATGAATCGACCACTCCTAGGAGAAAGCATATGAAGAATAAGCAAAGAAGGAAATACACTACATAGACAAAAAGTATACACATAGAAAACATGCAAGAGTTTGAACCAATCTTTGTTGTTCATTACTGCTTTATTATTTGCTTGTATATTACAATAGTGTACATGCTTATATATAGTGCTGAGATGCTTGGGTTACTACCCATTACATTTAGTTACAAATAATTTAGAACGGTTCAAAAGTTCAAATGTTACAGACAAAGAGAATATAGTGAGACAATCTATCGTAGTCATGTTGATATGCTGGTGTCGATGATGCATGTCGAGATGCTAATCCTATCGAATTTGTGTCGAGGTTTGGAATTTTAGAAATCGATGATGAACTTGTTGAAGTCGACAAACATTCCAACTGCTGGGTAGATCAACTAAGAATCCCAAATTCAACTTATCAACATATCTAGTAGACATTATGTGTGCCTATTTTTCTTACCCATCTATGAACTAGCATTGGACTAAGGAAAAGACCCCAAATCATATCTATTGTTCAATTATATAGGATGACAATTATAAACCTTACATTTATGAAATTTGTGATAACTTCCTCCATTCTACTTATTTCATTATTTTCAAGAAGAATTCTCCCAATATTTCCTAGGATGTTCTTTATTTGATAGCACCTATGGGTGACTAGTACACAGGGGATTTCTTCATTTATCTCAGGACTTAGGGCACCAAATCAGTACATTTATTACCCATGTTTGTCCCAGACAAATTATTTCTTTTATAAGTTTCTTTTCAAATTGTTTTTGATGGGGTTCATGACCCATTCCATTCCGAGAAAAGAACAGCATGGCCTAAATTCCCTTTGTATATTGGACATCTAGTTCTTCATAATTCATGTTATTGTAGCATCCTAGCAAATGAGTTGAATTGTTTGAAGTTAGGGTTTGTTGTTAAAAGGGTGCATGACCCAAAGGGATTTATAGTTGTTCAGAGTCATTTAGGCCCAAATAAAGAGCTCATATGCACATGAGGATCATCTAGATGATTTATTGTATCAAGGTGCACTTTGTTTTGAAGAACTTTGTAGTAGGGTAATTGATGCATATCAAAGAGTCCTTATACACAAATCTGAGAAACAATAGAATATTAAGGTGATACATGAAAGAGATAGGATTTTTTGGAAAAACATGAAGCTTCCAGGGAGGCAATGGAAGCTGCCAATAAAGTTATAGTTCCTAGTGTATCTCCACCCAATTCTACAACACAAAAATAATTAGAAAAGAAGCTGGGAAAGAAACCTATGTCAGATGATCAATCTTCCAATCCTATTGATAATCTCAATTCCTTAATCTAGAAAACATAATCTCTTTATGGTAAGTTTCTCCCTTGCATTGAATCTATTCAAATTACTATTTCCATTCCTAAGTTAGTACCTATGGTCTCTGTAAAATAAAGGATAAAAAAAGCAATTGTGAAACCTCCCTCTCAACCATCTACTAATACGTTTATTGATTTGGAGAAGAACAACCTATAGAACTAGTTTATCCAACTCCAGTAGTCCAAGAGCATGAACAATCCCTTTCTCTAAATACTACAAAAATGAGTAGTGATGCTCTAACCACTTTCAATCATCATTTTTCTCTAGATGGAAATTCATCATAATTACCTTCTTTTGAAGACCCTATCACTCACTCCATGCATAATTCACCACAACACTCACTCCCTCACACCATGATTTTGGATTCAGTTCTACAACATCCCAACCCATCCACTCAAACAACTACCTAGAAGGAATTAAGGCATCCAGTTGATCCTCCATCCTCACAGTAACCTTAAAATCTCTAGTAAGATACCCAATTGGTTAGAGGTAATGTTCCTACTATCCTTCCATAGCTAGAAGCACATTCTTCTTCTACTCATCTTGTTGAGCCCATCATAGAATATTTTCCTATAACTACCTCTACTCAAGCCACCCTATTAGTGCCTCAAGATCCATCCTAGTTAGTATTTACCATTATCATTCAACCTTTACCAATTGTGAGTTATGCATAACTCTTGGTTTCCACAGTTGAGGATTCGACTGAATTTAGTGAAGATGTTGTAGTTGTAATTAGAGATTATTGTTTCAACAAGAGGCTAAATGTTGTTCTTAAGAAAGGTTTTAAAAGAATAGGGAATGAGAAATTTTGTCTGGGCCAATTGCAAGCCAAGATATATGGAGACAATCTAGGTGTGATGATCCATAGAGAGAAGCTATAAAGACTATTGTAGCTATGGGAGTCTTTGCTGGAGCAAATTATGACACTATTTCCACCTTAACCAAGATTCTTTATGAAGGAAAGGGTAGAAATTTTATATTACAAACAGAGAAGGACACTCTTTAGAAGAAATTCATTAAGAATATTGAAGAATGTAAAGCTAAACCTCAGTTGCAGTTACACAATTTACAAGATGAGATTCAACAACTTTCACAGCAAACAAAAATGGCAGAAAATAAGGTGGTTGAGAAAACTACTAACCTTGAAGACATCAAGTTGAAAATGGAGAAATGTAAGGATCATTATGTTGCTTCCTCATTTTTCAAGTTGAAAGCATAGGAGTTCAAATATGAAGCTACTATTATTAATGAAAGTTTGAAGTAGTCACAGAACCCGTTCTTTCAAGGTTTGAATGAAGTACGAGGTGAATTCAATTCTTTTGAGCATTTATCGAAACTTCTTGCAGATGATGTAGACAAGAGGAAAATGTCTCATTCATCCTATGAGAAACTCTATGAGTAAAAAATCCATTTAAATACTGCCCCCTAGATCATCCCTCTCTTGGATTCAATCAAACTAATGAGAACTCATATATCATTCAAATAATGGGAACTTTCTTCTGATGAAGTGCCCCATATGATTGAGAAAAGAAAAAATATTTGTACAAGGCAACAGATGCTAACTGAAGACTCTTAGAATGCTTTCTTTTGCTGAGTTGGCAGATTCAATGCCAACTAAGCTACATATTGTTGAGGTGGATGAGTAGAGAGATCAATTAGCTGAACTAATCAGAATGTACTCCTTAAGTTGATATTTATGCATTCCAATTATTTATCTCCACTCCTATCCATCTAAGATCTATGTTGCATATATTTTTGGACAATTGGTATAAAATTCGAAATAAGGAGGTTAGATCCTATTCATGCAAATCCCAACTCAATCTCTAGCATGCATATTATCCAGATGTTATGGATATGTGAGAATTCCATACGAAACAAAAAGTCTATCTAACTAATCTAAGTCAGTGTAGTTAGTAATTTCTTAGATGTAGGAGATCTGTCCTATTTTTGTGGATCGACTTTATCCATTTTGTTGTACTTATTTTCCACCGATCAAAGGAGAAAGAGGGGACACCTAGTTGAACCTCTGGTCAAATGTGTTTGTGCCAAATCTTGTAGAGTTGTCTATATTTTGGAGACAAGTTATGTAATGAATTATGGACCTACTAATAAAAGGTGGATATTTTTTTGCATATGGTTTTTAGTGTGAATTGAAATTAAGTTTTCTTAACCGACCTATGTTTCCTTTCAATTCAATCTTTTGCTAACATATTCATGATGTTTATAATTACAAAGGTCAATTGATCATAGAAAATTTGTTTATTATGATGAATTGTAGTGATTGGGTTGATCTGGATTTCTGTAGCTTCTTTGTTATGACTTGTTTCTTTTGTTTATCATCAGTTTGGAATACTGACTTTCTAACAAGTTTTTTTTGCATATTTTGTTTAAGAAGTACTAATACTTGATTCTAAGCTATAAACTAATTTAATTGAATAATATCTTCATTTCAATTATATCAATAGTTGTAATTTGAGAAAATAAAGGTTTGTCTTTATTTTTTCAATGTATCCTTACAGGTAATAAGATTCAAGTAAAAGGATTTAAGGCCTTTTGAGTAGGTTTCCCTACTTTAATTAGTTAACCAAACCCACTTATATTCTCATAATACCCTTTATATTTTACTTTTATAAATACTCAAGTATCCTTTTCCAAGGAGTAAAATCCATGCATAGCCAACAAAGGCTTTGTATCTGTGTGGGAGGTAGTCATCCGAAACGACTGGGAAATAGGGAAACTCTTATGAGTGTTTTCTGAAGTTTCCTTGTTGACTCTTTTTAAGTGACCCTTTTGGGACGTCAACATAGCCTACACTTTCAAAAGGATATATGACAAGGGGAGAGTTATACTATAAAAGGACAATATATATAAAAAAGCTTCATTTCTAGAAACCTGATTACATAAAAATTAAAAATTACTTAAAATTTAAGTTGTCTAAATGGTGAACTAAGTAAGGAGTATAAAATAACATGGTATTTTAATGAATCAAATTCATTGAAATAGAAGAGAAGAAACCATAACTAAAATATTTACTGAGGTCAACAAAACATTAATCAAGATATTGTGAGATCTCAAATTACAGAGGATGCATCCAACATATCAATTAGAGAATAAGGAAAAAATTCTAAATCTCATGAGAATGACCACTAGTGTTTATTCAATGAAGTGAATTATGAGGTTCACTTCATTCTAGAAGTTTATAAGAAGAATGAACTTGAAGTGAATAATTTATGGGAAGAAAACACAAGGGGTTCACTCAATAAACCTACATCATAGCGTGTGCATTCATGGGATATTAATAAATAGCGTTAATTTTATTTTTACCTTGCAAAATATTATTGTTAATACCCCTCCCAATACATATTTTCAAATAAAATAACACACTATTTTCACGATATATTGTTAGGACCATTTTTTCATGGCATTATTTAAATTTATTTTATTTCTAGTCTTATTATCTACTTTATTAAATGTTGGTTATCATATGCTACTTGAGCTTTGAGTTGGAATCATCGAACATGTTCGTTAGGAAGTATGATACCATTGATCTTTAAATCACTATATAAAATTTGTGGTCACTTTTATTGATTATTCATAAACTTTCATGGAAATACGATACCATTGATCTTTAAATCACTATATAAAATTTGTGGTCATTTTTATTGATTATTCATAAACTTTCATGGTTCATTGAGATCTATGAGGAAGAAAGACTAAATTTGTGTCACCCTACTTTTTCATGAGATTATTCACTTCCAACAAAATATCACAAAGGAAAATTTCCTCTTATTGCTAACTCAAAGCTTACTTCCAACCTTTTGATAATTTTAATAAAAAAAAGTATCAATGATTCAATAGTAGAAATGTCAAGGTATGTAGGGTTCTAACAACACCTCTTACTTCCAAAATATTGAAATTAAAAAATGAACTTTAACTTATTGAAGACCAATATACATTTAAGAGGACAAGAGTTGTAAAGTACATAAGGTATATTACTACTAATGTTTAACACAATTATTATGTAATGTAGTCATAGATTACACTATGTGTTAATGATGTAATAACAATAAATCATTAAATTGTATCTCATAACATCTTGATTCATTATAATTAATTCGTAAATTTAAATAATATTATTTATATGAATATGAATTGTATGGATTATTCTTTTCATGCATGATCATCCATGAAAAGTGGTGAATAATTCTATTTTACCTGAGAATTTGCATAGGACATACTTGACTTTCATTGGTAGTGCACCCTTTCTAAGGTGTTTGTCTAAATATTAGACAATATTCATTATTGATGGAATCTAGTGATTTCATCTTTGTTTCTACTTTTTCAAAATTTATTTTTTATTGCAGAAATGGATTCAACATTGTCACATCTTTATTGTTCCATTTCAAGAGCTTATATCTATGATTCCAACCAATCCTCCCAATTAAAAAAAAACTATAGAAAAACTAACTAGAAAAGTGGTCGAAATCAACATTTATTTAAACTACTAGCTTTCTTGAAACATATAAAACGCCAAAAAATGATCGTATCATAACTTATTTAGATTACTTTCTTTCCTAAAATCATGTGAAATGCCAAAAGTAAGAGGCACATTCAATAAGATACCAGAAACAAGATATAATTTCCAAAGGACATTGTCAAATTCAAATCACTCATTCATTGCCTGTCTTCCTCCCCTTTTGTGATACCATGGTTCACTTCTTTCTTCATAAAAAGACTTTCTTCATCAAAACGACTTTTGAATAACTTCTTTCTTCATCAAAAAGACTTTTGAATAGATATTATATTATTAACATTTCATTTTATACATACTTTTACATAACATGATCACATCACATAAGCCACATTATACAAATAATACATTAATTCAAAACTAAGGATATTTGTTTCCGTTCCCATGAATGACATAATCATGAATGAACTTTCTTCTCAACAATAATGCCATATTTTCATTGAGTAGGTACATTGTCATGCTATTCAATTTAACTCGTTCTTTCATTTAACATTGAGACTTGCCTTGACATAGGTTATAAAGCCATATTTTGACTGTGAGGATTCGAATTCTTAATTGGATAAAAATTAAGTTGCATCTGCAATTTTCTCTGTTTTGCAAACCTGCCTTGGTGGCCTGGAAAACAATTTATTTCAATGCGTTTTGAAAGTCTTATCATGTTACTACTGAACTAAGGACATGCAGATAACTGTCACAATGGTGATGCCATGTACTATGTAAGATTTGGAGAGACAATAACTTACTAGCTGTGTTCAATGACTTATTTGCTGGCTGGAACTAATTGGCTACGGTGAAGACAATGGTATTAGGAGGGAGTCATGCATCATGCGTGAAAATGTGAAACAAATTTTTATGACAATCTTGTAAGACCTCTGACCTAATCTGTCAGTCACTTACGTTATTAGTTGGATTCAATTTCGTTCACTGAAAAATTGGATAACAGCATGGCAAATGTCTTGTGGAGAGGCAACTTGACACAGAAATGAATAAAAGGTCGTGAGGTATGACGTAACGTCCAAATTACAGCTATATATGTGTTGGCCAGCTTAATATCATAGCCATTCATATTATCAAAGGGTAAAAGGAAAAAGAAATTACAGTTCATGGTGGGGGCGCTATTGCCTACGTGCCGTTGCTGAACATTGTTACCAAATATTACGCAAATCCACAGGCTTTGGTGCACCTGCTCTACTGGAATTGACGTTAAACCCCTCTGGTTTGTCGATCGCCTACCAAAACCAGCAAGTGGTTTATCCAACAGTGGTGGAGATCTCCTCTCCTATTTATAGAGATCACGATTTTCCAGTGTGTCCAGTACTCGCTCTCATAATAAGCTAAGTGTTTTTGATAAATTTATCTGAATCGCAGTCATGGGGAGTTGTGTTTCTTCAAATGGCACATCTTCTGTGCCAGCAAACTCTGCGAAGCTCATATTGATGGATGGGAGCATGAAGGAGTTCTCTAAAGAGGTGAGAAGCCAAGAGATTCTTCAAGAACATCCAGACCACTTCATCTGCAACTCAGATGGTCTTTATGTGGGTCAAAACATTTCCCAGATTCTGGGAGATGATGATGAATTGCAGACTGGGGAGCTTTACTTTCTTTTTCCTCGGCAAAAGTTACAGATTGTGTTGACGGTCCCAGACATGGCTTCTCTTCTTTTCAAGATTAACAATGCTTGGGTATCAGCACAGAACAAGAACAAGGAGCAGAGCAGAAGATTCTCATGCGGGATTGGTAAAGCCCATGCGCAAGTGCAGCCGTTTTTCGATATAGATAGCCAGCTGCATGATGATTGCGGAGAGGAATATCATTCTTCCTCCGTTTGTTGTACCTCGAGGCGTCCCAATATTCCGACCTCGATGAGAAAACGTAGAGGGCAAATCCAATTGCAATCCAAGTTGGAGATGATTGCCCAGAATGTGTAATCGATGTTAACTGTGATTTTTATTGAACAAACATTAGACCATCAAATGATAGGAGCTGTATAAAAGTGGTAGCTGAATAAATGTGTATAAAAGGCCAAAACAAATTGGAGGTGTCACAAAATTAGGTAAAAAAAAATGATCCCTCAATCTCTCATTTTCATTAATAATAACCCACAAGAAAGAAATAAAAGTATGAAGAAATAATCCACCAATTTCATTAAAAAAAAAATACTCAATCTCTCATTATCATTAATAACAACCCACAAGAAATGGGAAAATGAGAAACTCAATCTCTCATTATCATTAATATTAACGCAGAAGAAATAGTAAAATGAGAAGTGAGTGTGTTTTAAATCCATCAATAAATGATTGGCCAGGAGGGAAACAAAGAGAAAAGTTTCATTCACAATAAGGGATCAAACAGTTCTTTAGTGGTGTTTTAATAGCAGGAGAGTGTTCTTTAGTGGTGTTTTAACAGCACGAGACCAGTGATCAAATTTGAAGGGTGGGTCTTAATTTCAATTCGAAGGGTATTTATTTTCAGCCTTTCATAGATGAAGAGAAAAATAAATAATTGTATTTCAATTGACAAGTATAAATTAACTTAATCCTTTCACCAAAAAAATGAAAAAGACAAATATAGTTCCTTCAAATTTTTACAATTTTAAACAATTAAGCACTCCTTAATATTTACATGAAAAAATGATATATTTTTAATAAAACTTATTTTGAACACATTAAGGTGTCATATGTGTATCATTAATTTTACAATTCAGTAACATAACAACTATTCTATTGTATTTTTTCCACTTGGAGCACACTTCATTATACAAAAAATCTACATAGACTATGCCATAATCATATTAGGGCAATCACCTCCAATCCAAGCTTGAGAGATGTAAGAATGATAAGGATTGGGCACCTAAGAAAAAAGAATACACAAATAAAAAAACATTAAAAAAAATGCCTACATACCAAGCAAGTTAGCAAAGCTCATGGTCGGGGCATCGAATATTTTTGTTCAATGCTTGTAGTGAAAGAATACATGTATGGAATGAAGGGGAAATGGAATCAAGCCTAAGTCAATTGAAACTCACTACATGTCTCAGTCTCAACAGTTTGCCTTTTAGATTGAACCAAAATACCAAAAGAAGTTTATTAATGGCTAGATTTGAGAAGTTCTAGGTGCCAGTAATTAAGGGATCTAGGCTCTAAAATGTGTTGTGTTTCATACCAGTCCACAAAAGTTATGGGAATGCATTTAAGTTATTTAATGAAAACAATTAATGTGTACAACCTCTATGTCGAAACCGTTTTCCATGCTAATGCATGCCACTACCCTCTCTATTGTCTTACCAAAAGGCATGATAAGGAGCAAGAAGACCTAAAATTATGGACTTCACCATCAAAGAATGCCTTGAATCACATCGATGAGTGATAAGAAGATCATAACAATCCAATGTATCAAATCTTAGTTGATAGTGTTAATTAAAGACTTATATGGTAAATTTAATATAAGACTTATTTATAGTTGTCTCTTATTCTTTGCATCAATTCGTATTATAAGGTGAGGATCTGCATGCATAATAATCTTTAGTTATGACTATGAGATGAGGATTTAAAGAGAAGAGGCTGTGAAGACAAGTAATTTTTACATGTATTTTGGTGGCGTTGAGGACAAATGTTGTGAGAAACCACAAATGTTTGGAATGATGGAGGGAGATTACATCATGATCATGCCACCCATCAAATTAAAGATTATTCTTGAGCTAGCAATTGTTTTTTTCATTTCATTAATAACCATTATTTCTCCATATTATCGTGTGCCCAATCACACCTCTATATAGCAATGCGTAAATCGACCTCTCTGCAATTTGTGATCTTAGCTACATGCCATTGTTTGTATTTTCTTATAGTTGTCTTGAGTCCATGATATTCATGCAAGATATCAATTATTGTAGAGGAGGACTTATCAAACAGGCCTTTTTAATTTCATTTTGACGAAAAAAGAATGGACATCGGTATCGAGGTGTTGCAGCTGCAACTTTCTTCCCAAATTTTTAAAATTTTGGACCCTCCTTGTTGATTTTATCTTGCCTGGTTTTATTGGTTTCTTGAACTCGGTTGTTTCTTTGCTACAATTCTGGATTTTCCTGAGTTTGAATTGAGTTCAATTGTTTACTGCTTTCGGAGGATGAATGATTATTTTTTGTCTACAAATGCTTTTGACTCTCAAGTTTGAAGTTTTTTTACTTATGGATTGATTTCCTTTATCACTGTCGGAGGTCGTTTGAACATTGAATCAGGGCAGTAGTTCTTTACGTAGCCGCCATTGTGGAAGGTAAATTATGAATGTCCTGATGGAAAGTCTAGTTTTTCTCCGATACACTTTTTGTTTCATTTTACTATCGGCATTTTAGTCTTCTAAGTTGCCGTCATTTCAAAGGGCAGATGGCAAATGTTCCGATGGACAGTTCTGATTTTCGCCGATGCCTTTGTTTTATTGATCAAACTTTTTAGTTTGCAATGTTTTTGTTTTCTCTATCGGAATGGTGTTGATGATTGATTGGAGCTTTAGTCTTTTGTGTTGCCAACACGACGGTAGCATTGAGCCTTTGGTCGCCGATACATACTCCTCAAAGCTTCCGATCGTCGATAATTCTTGTTATTGCAAAATCCGTTGTCTATCCACCTTCCACCGTTGCAGCTGCGTATTGATCTATTATGTCGACGCATTGTGATTAGTCCTTCCAATCTTCGATGCCTGTATGGCAGCTTTTACTATTTTATTTCGTCGACATTTTATTTTGCCCCAGAACCTTTAGTCTATTTGGTCTCCACCATTGCGGCAGCTTAGTGAATTTACCACCCGACTTATAGTGTTTCCACCCATCAATGAGAGTTTTTTTTTCTCCCGATGCATAGTATTTTTCCCACCGGTGAGGGTTTTCTAGCCTTTCTCATGTGCTTTTACTCTGTTTTCGATGGCGGTTACTTTGTCATTTTTCATGCTTTCTTTGGAAGATGTTGAATTGGTCTGGATGCGGCCGAATTGAGATAGAGAGTTTGTTTTTTGAACTTGTGTTTTAGTTTGGACAGTGGATTTAGCGGAGTTCAAGATACTAACTTGCAGTATTTTCTTTGCATTATCATGTTTCTTTTCATTCATTAAATTTGTTTATAGTTCATTTTACAGAATGCATGTATTAGTGCAGTTGTGTTACTTTGTTAAACGCTAGATGGTCTAAAATCTGCTATGTTCATGATAGGGTGACTACTGCAAGCAAGATATGTCTAAAAGTCAAAGCAGAAGGGAGGCAGCAAGGGAAGAAGAGGCTAAAGCATAAAGAAGCGAGATAGAAAAGGAAGGATAAAGTGAAGGTCTGAGATCAACAAGGTCTAAAAGGACCAATAGATTCGATAGCGGCAGAGGCCTAGGCTTGGGAAAATTTTATCACTGATCAAGCTGGTCTCTTGTTATAAAAGTGCTATTAAATTTCAATGAAATGTAACATATTGTATAAATCATGAGCACCTACTAAAAGACAAGATTGTGGGATTGAACGATTAGGGAAGCCCAAAGGTCACCCGAGGGGCAACCCAAAGGTTTTGGTTGTTTTTGTATAAATATAGGAGAGTTAGTTGTAGAAGGGGTCTTTTTCCTAGATAGATTTGTGAGAGTATGATGTAAGAAGAACTATTTCCTTTTGCATGAAGAAATTACAAGTTTCCTGTTGGAGAAAGCTTTGTGGAAGGTTTCTAATGTTGTGCTATGGATTTGTTGAATGTGAACTATTTTATTTTCAGTTGTTATCCATTAACTATGAGATCGTTCTAACTCTTTGAACCTATGTTCTTGTTATGAATGCGCTCTAGTTTATTCTATCAAATTTCCACTATGAGTAATGAATGTTGTTCATAAACAATTAGCTATCTGGTTGTTCATATATCTATAAATGTTCATGTGTTTTGAAATAAGTAACAACTATCTGTGATTTTTCTTAATGTATGCACAAAATACATTACTCATTGATGAATAATAATCTTGCTCCCTAGGGATAGGTTAGATAGTTAGTTTTATTTTTTTCTTGCTATGTGTGGTTTAGATGCGAGAGAGTTAAGATGAGAGGTAAGAACCTGCGCATCACATTGTGACCGCTCCTCGTATTCTCTATCAATATGCACTTTTTAAATAGGAACTTGCATCTCATACTTAATACAAAAAACAAAAAACATACACAGTGTACCGGACCGTAACTGGTAAAACCTTTTTTTTTTTACTTGACCTATGGTAGCCAGATCATAAACCAGACGAATTCCTAATTGGGAACGTTTAGTAGGGAGAATCCCTAACTGTTGTTACCTGTAATTTTCGAGGCCTCAACAGTTTTTGGAGCTAGAAGGAGGGCCGCCAATGCATGGCTGGCTAAGGAAACTTATTTTCTCGAGACTATTCCACCAGTGATAGTTCTGAAAGTAGTCTGTTTCCCAATCCAATTCCTGAAGAGAAGGGTAAAGAGCATCTGTATTATGTCAATAACGAAGTAGTTAATGATATGAGAAGACATACTAGGGCATATGTGAAGAATATTGGAGGATTACCAATTATTCCTGTCTTACCCAGAAGAGAATATAAGAAAAAATATTGCCCTATATTGGAAGATGCAGTATTGGTTGGAGATTTTGAAGAACTGGTAGAAACAACCTTACAGGAAGTTGTTCAACCTCTGAATCAGTTGGGACCAGATACACCTTACTATTCACTCACCACCTCATTCTCCACCCAGAATCATGGAAAACATGATTGCAAATCATCCACCCAACCCACCGAATCCACCAACTGCTTGGAGGGCTAGGTCACCTTTAAACCTAGCACCCCCTTTGCATGACTTACCTCGGGCTTTTGAGAAAATGTTGCCTAAGTTTGACCCAAGCGAAAATATTTTAGTAGATGATCATTTGCAAAGCTTTTACTTGGATATAGAAGGACTAAGGGCTAGAGAACATGAATATGTAGTCTGCACATTGTTTCTACATACCCTGAAAGGAGCAGTAGCATCATGGTATTTTTCTCTGCCTGCAAACTCAATCCCAGATTGGGACACATTTGAAAGGATATTTAGAAGTAAATATGCAGCCCAGAAAACTCATGCATCTCTAATGAAAGGGTTGTGTTCTTTAAAGAAAGAAAGAAAATAAAAAGTGCATAGTTTCACCCAAAGGTTTGCTGCTTATCTTAAGAATTTTTCTGCAACTGATAAACTGTCTGATAAGGTTTTGATCAAATACTATACTTCAGCTTTAGGTCCTGAATTAGCCATGTTTTCCAAGATGCAAGTCAAACCTACATTGTTAGAAACTTATGAAGAAGCCTAGAGAGTAGAAGTTGAAAAAGAGAGCATAGAAGATTATCCTGAACAGTCGGGAGAAAAAACTTTTGGTAAGAAAGCCTTATTACTGTCTAAGCCTAAGGAGGAGCAGTCACATGACTTTGAAGGAATGGTGAAGATGATGCAGAAGCTATCCAATAGAATAATAGATTTGGAAAAGGAAAAGGAAGCTCAGAAATCTTATAAGCCTTACTATAAAAGGAGAGAGGACAACAATCAATCTAAACCTCCTCCACACAGCCCTGCATCAATGAATTTGACTGAGGTGGGTATGGATAAGTTTTGCACCTTTCATCAGTAGCCTCATTCTGAAAAAAATTGCCCTCAATGGATCAATTCGATGACATTAGTAATGAATCAGCTATTGGACTCTAAACTAACAGAAGCTGATGATGAGGAGGAAAAGGGATATAATTCCACAGGAAAACAAGGGGATGATGCTCTGGTTTTATGGGACTATGTCTCAATGTTTGATACCAAAGAAGAAGGCTATCTGAAACAGGAGGAGATATCGAAAACAAACATGACAACTAGAAGTCAAGGTTTGATAAAAGAGAACAGATCAGTACTCCCGAAAATCAAGAGACTTCAAAAGAACGTAAAGAAAATTCAAAAGAACACCACATCTGATAAAATACCTGAATTCACCATTACGAGTCAAAATCCAAAGAAAATTAACATGCCTGTTAAGCCCGTCGAAGAAAAAATTGATAATGTAAAGAAGAATCTCGAAGAACATAAGATGGAATATAATATTGTGGAAGATATTAAAAGGGCTAAGGTAAATATCTCACTGTTTGAAATGTGTAATATGCCTTAGCAGAAAGAAAAATTGTTAAAGGCACTTGAAGTACCAAAGGAAAAGCTTCCCACTGACAATCAACCTAAAGAAGAAGAAATTGGTGAAGCCAGTGTCGGAGGTAAGTCTAAATGCAAAACCCCACCATTTCTCCTAACTTTTGAAATTTTCAACCATAACATGCACAACTGTTTAGTAGACTCAAGGGCATCAGTCAATGTTATGCCACTTTCAGTCTGTAAGAAGATAAACGGACAACCTAAACCGTCTACTTGGTAGGTCATTCAGTTAGATAGAACAACTGTGAAGGTAATTGGGGAAATGGAGGATGTCTTGATTCGACTATCTTCAAATGAAAAGGTATGTCAGTTCATCGATATTGTAGTAGCAGACATACCTAAGGCTTATGGACTTGTTTTGGGTCGGGATTGGTTAGCAAAGCTAAATGGATATTTTGCATTAGATTGGTCACATCTGTGGTTGCCTTGTAAGGGAATCCCCAATCAAATAAAAGTATTAAGAGAGCCCCATATGAAGCACATTGTTACTTAGTTGGAGGGTAAGAATGAACCAGTGAATTTTGTGTTGGGAAATTACTTTATTGAGCTTGAAATGGAAAATTACCAAGCAGAAGAATCCAGCGGTACACCAGACACAGCTCGATCTCCTTCGATTTTCACGGGCTGATGAGTTTGACTGTAAAATAGTAGAGTTAGTTTCATATGTAGTTTTTTATTCAAGTACAGTAGAAGTAGATAGTTTTTAGACACTTTTTTTTTATGGATCTAAAACTTTGAATGGATCAGGAGCTGGTTGTGTCCTGATTGATCCAAAGAAAAATAAACATTTTCTTTCATGTACATTAGAGTTTGAATGTACCAATAACACAGCCGAATATGAAGCATTAGTTCAGGGACTAAGAAAAGCAATTGAATTAAAAGTAGAAAATATGAAAGTGTATGGGGATTATGAAATAATTGTAAAGCAAATTCGAAAACAAATACATTGCATCTCACCTCATTTAAAAGCTTATCAGAATGAAGTGTGGGATTTGTTGACAAATTTTTATGCATTTAATATTGTATCCATTCCTAGAATTAAGAATGCAGCAGCTGACTTCTTAGCTACCTCAGCTGCAAGGCTTGTACCTCCAAATAACAATTGTTCTATTGAATTACTTTTTAGGCCTTCGGTTTCGGACATGATTACTAATCTACGAGTTTTTGATGATGATCAACAAATATTGGAATGTTTGATGAATGATGAAACTTTCAAAGGGGAAATTATCGATGACGAAGAACACCAAGCTGATTTAAAATTCGATAACTTCATTCCTAAAGGGGTCAGAACCTTAGAGCGGATGCTTGATTTAGACAGCAAATTCAGAAGACCAGAAAATGTCAAGACTCTTAGCTTGTCTTTGGGAACTGAAGTTAAACCTAAATATGTAAATTTGGGAAAGTGTTGTTCCTCGGGTGAAAGAAATAAGTTCATTAGTTTGTTCAAATAGTACAAAGATGTATTTGCCTAGACATATAAAGAGCTTAAAACATATGACACCAAGATTATACAACATGTCATTTCTATTAGATCTGGATTCAAGCCTTATCAGCAACCTTTGAGGAAGATGCATCCAAAATTGGAGCCTTTAATTCAGAGTGAAGTGAAAAAATTATTGGATGCCAAAATTATATTCAAAGTCAGACACTCGGAATGGGTTTCAAATTTGGTACCAGTAAGGAAGAAATCTGGAGAGATCAGGCTATGTGTGGATTTTAGAAACCTAAATCGTGCTTTGGATAAAGACAACCATCCAGTCCCACCCATGGAGCAGATATTGTAGATGGTTTCGGGTTTTGAGTTATTTTCATTATTAGATGGATTCTCTGGCTATAATCAAGTGTTAGTAGCTGAAGAAGATAGACTAAAAACTACATTCATAACAAAATGGGGAACTTTTTCTTACAGAAGGATGCCCTTTGGACTCATCAATGCTGGAGCTACTTTCCAGAGGGCTATGGATATAGATTTCCACGGTCTAATTGGCCGTACTGTTGTAGTATATCTCGACGATTTCACGATATTTTCAAAGAAGAGAGAAGAACACACATTCCATCTAAAACAAATTTTTGAGCGTTGTCGAAAATATGGCATCTCATTGAATCCAAGGAAATGTGTGTTTGCGGTTATAGAAGGAAAGCTACTGGGTCACGTGGTTTCTAAAAAGGGGATCTCCATAGACCCAGAAAGGATCAAAGCCATAGAACAGATCCATTTACCCCATAACAAAAAAGGTATGCAATCATTCATGGGGACAATAAATTTCATGCGAAGGCTTGTACCCGATTTTGCTCAAATTGTTAAACCTTTGCAGAAAATGGTGAAACAAAGTGTACAATTCAAGTGGACTGATGTAGAGAAGAATGCATTCAGTAAAATAAAGGCATCTATTTCTCATGCACCATCTCTCAAAAGTCCAAACTTTGAAAATGATTTTATTTTTTACACTTTCGCATCTGACAATTCATTAGCAGTGGTGCTTACTCAGAAGGAAGATGGGGGAGATGAGAACCCCCATTAGAGGAAATTTGGGGTCTAAAATGGGCCTTATAAGAAACCGTGCCAAAATAAGTTTTTGTGAGTTGGAATTCAAGAACCAATAGAATTTCAATA
>LPNX011023990.1:36456-55053 GCA_001517045.1 Pseudotsuga menziesii
AATGATATCATTTATGAGCACTGGTTTGCAGGGGGATGAATTGAATTACGCAGTTGTGGATAAACAAGCTTATGCAGTCTTCAAAGTGATAAAACAATTTAGGCCGTACATGCTTAAGAACCGGACGAAGGTAATAGTTCCACACCCAGCTGTAAGGTCTCTTTTCATACAAAAGGAATTAGGAGAAAGAAGAGGCAACTGGGTAATATCTTTAAATGAATATGACCTCGAATTCAAACCAGCATCCATAGTTAAAGGGAAAGGGCTGTTGAAACTAATGGCTGAAGGTAACAACAAGGAAGAAAACAATTGGGAGAATGAAGCTGAGTTACATATGATGGATGTAT
The DNA here is from genome assembly GCA_001517045.1 of Pseudotsuga menziesii. Lineage (NCBI taxonomy): Eukaryota > Viridiplantae > Streptophyta > Pinopsida > Pinales > Pinaceae > Pseudotsuga > Pseudotsuga menziesii. The sequence goes on from LPNX011023990.1 coordinate 36,804, forward strand.
GTCCTCTTTTCACAGCTCCAGATTCCTGATACCAAGACCTAGTTCATTACCTTCAGGAAGGATTGTTGCCAGAACATTGGAATTCCAAACAGTGAAGAGCGTTGCGCCTTAAATCAGCTGCATATCAGATCATTGATGGAATTTTATTCAGGAAGAATTATGATGGAGTCCTTCTCAGATGCTTAGACAAAGAAGATGCAAAGAAAGTCATAACAGAGTTACATGATGGGCCTGCTAAAGTTCATTTTTTGGTTGATACGATAGCCCATAAGATTCTCAAAGCCAGATACTATTGGCCCACACTGTTCAAGGATGTGCATGCCCATGTAAGAAAGTGTGATATCTGCTAGAGCTGTAGGAGAAGACAAGCCAAATAAGTAGGACCATTGAAGTTGGTGATGATAATAGAACCATTTGAGCAATGGGGGATTGATATCATTGGCGAGATAAAACCAAATTCTTCCTTGCAACAGAAATATATTTTGACAGCAACTGACTACTTCAGTAGATGGGTCGAGGCAATTCCATTACGTAAAGTGAATGAAGATGTGGTCATGGATATCTTGCAAGATCATATTATGACCACGTTTGGAGTTCCAATTTCCTTGGTTTTCGATAATGCTACTTATTTTTATTCTATTAGATTAACTGCTTTTGATCATGAAAGAGGAATTAATTTGCACTATTCTGGAAACTACTACCCACAAGGGAATGGTTTGGCAGAATCTACAAACAAGAATCTGATTAAGATCTTAAAAAAGACTATGATAGAAAACCAGAGAAGTTGGCATTTAGCATTACCAAATGCTCTTTGGGATGATAGGGTCACACCCAATAATTCCTTAGGTGTGTCACCATATACCCTTGTTTATGGAAAGAAGCTATCCTTCCTCCTAACATTATGCTACCATCTTCCATAATAGCCCAAGAGTCTAGAGGCACAGATAATGAAATCCTGCAAATTAGAATCTATAATCTTTTGAAGGTGGAGGAGTCTAGATCCAAGGCCAAAGAATGTTTTAAACATCAACAGGAAGTAGTGAAACGGTGGTTTGATAAACATAAAGCTGGAAAAAAGGAATTTGAAGTGGGAGACCTGGTTCTTAAGTGGGATCACCCGCATGATGAAAAGGGTAAACACACGAAGTTTCAATAGTTATGGGTAGGCCCTTTTCAGATTGCAGCAAAACTTGGCCCCTCAACCTACAAATTGCAATATTTATAGGGGTGGGAAGAGAACTTACCAGTTAATGGTTTAGTTCTCAAACCTTATTTTTCCTGATTTTTGTTTTTGTTTTGTACATAAATAAACTAATTTAGTTGTTTATTTTGGATTTACCTTATTTCTGTTGTTTTTTATATTTTGATGGATTTAAATAAAAGAATCAAACTACTGGTTGCATGGAGAGAATCAAGATTCTAGATTAACTAAAATCGTTGACTATAAGACTGTGTACTTTTGTTTTATCTGAAAGAATTTCTTCTAGTTTAGCAGTTTTCCTAAATGGCTATGAACACATTGAAGTCCTACTTAATCCTTGTAAAATAACTATGGATCGAAAGGTTTGGAATACTATTTTGAGGCTCCATCCATCTCACATTTAAAAAAAATGTCTTAGGGGGTGATAGCAAAGGACCCATGGAAAGGAAGCAAGGTAAATAGTATATTATATAAATAATCCCATGCCAAGAATTGAAATCCAAAAGGAAAATAAGAGTCAAGAATCTCCTGAGAAAGCAATATGTATCAAAACAAAGTACTAAATCATATGAGTACAAAATTTCCAAAGTTCTACTCCGTCCGTGAGCTGAAAATTAAATACATCTCTCACACAAAATGACACTATGGAAAGAGGAGCCTGAATAAAAATTCAGAAAGAAAGGCATGCAGGAGGACTCAAAAAGGACAAAAAATTCCAAAAGCACAAAAAGTTCAAAATGGCATGGGAATGAGGAACAAATGAATATTTTTGTTTACCATATGTTACAATCCTGTGGCGTCCAAGCTGGAAACTACCCGAAGACAGAGGTAAAAAATGAAATTCATATTCTTGGCCTCAAAAGAGTTATCTAGACTTTTAAATCTTGGTTCCCATGATCCCTAATTTGGACTGATATCAATGATTAAAGTACATACATTTGTCATTTGGGAAATCCATACATCTAGAGGAATTCAGCATGCTAGTATTTATTGTCAAAACAATCTATTGCTCAAAGAAGAAGTTTTCCAGAGATCTGGGTTCACCAGATAGTTGCCAATTGTTGTAGTTGTAACTTTCTTCCCAAATTTTTAAAATTTTGGACCCTCTTTGTTGATTTTATCTTGCCTGGTTTTATTGGTTTCCTGAACTCGATTGTTCCTTTGCTACAATTTTGGATTTTCCTGATTTTGAATTGAGTTCAATTGTTTACCGCTTTCAAAAAATGAATGATTATTTTTTGTCTACAAATGATTTTGACTGTGAAGATTGATTTTTTTTTACCTATGGAATGATTTCCTTTATCACTGTCGGAGGTCATTTGAACAAAGAATTGGAGCAGTAGTTCTTTATGCAGTAGCCATTACGAAAGGTAAATTACGAGTGTCCCGATGGAAAGTCTAGTTTTTCGCCGATACACTTTTTGTTTCATTTTACTATCACTGTTTTAGTATTCTAAGTTGTCACCGTTTCAGAGGGCAGATGGAAAATGTTTCGATGGGAAGTTCTGATTTTCACCAATGCCTTCGTTTTATTGATCAAACTTTTTACTTTGCAATGTTTTTGTTTTCGCTGTCAGAATGGTGTTGATGATTGATCGGAGCTTTAGCCTTTTGTGTTGCTGACACAACGGCAGCATTGAGCCTTTGGTCGTCGATACATAATCCTCAAATATTCTAATCATTGATAATTATTGTTATTGCGGAATCCGTTGTCTATCGACCTTCCACCGTTGCTGTTGTATATTGATCTATTCTGCCGAGACATTGTGATTATTCCTTCCGATCTCCGATGCCTGTATGGCATCTTTTAGTATTTTATTTCACCGACGTTTAATTTTTCCCTGGAACCTTTAGTTTATATGGTCTCCGCCGTTGCGGCGGCTTAGTGAATTTACCACCTGACTTATAGTGTTTTTGCCCACCGATGAGAGTTTTGTTTTCACCCGATGCTTAGTATTTTTCTCATCGGTGAGGGTTTTCCCGCCTTTCTCGTGTGCTTTTACTCTATTTTCGATGGCGGTTACTTTGTCATTTTTCATGCTTTCTTTGGAAGATGTCGAATTGGTCTGGATGCAGCCTAGATTGAGATAGAGAGTCTGTTTTTCAGACTTGTGTTTTAGTTTGGACAGTGGATTTAGCGAAGTTCAAGATACTAACTTGCAAGATTTTCTTTGCATTATCATGTTTCTTTTCATGCATTAAATTTGTTTATAGTTCATTTTACAAAATGGATGTATTAGTGCAGTTGTGTTACTTTGTTAAACACTAGATGTTCTAAAATCTACTATGTTCATGACAGGGTGACTACTGCAAGCAAGATATGTCTAAAAGTCAAAGCAAAAGGGAGGAAGCAAGGGAAGAAGAGGCTGAAGAATAAAGAAGTGAGATAGAAAAGGAAGGATAAAGTGAAGGTCTGAGATCAACAAGGTTTAAAAGGACCCACGGATTCGATAGCGGCAGAGGCCCAGGCTTGGGAAAAGTTTATCACTGATCAAGCTGGTCTCTCATTATAAAAGTGCTATTAAATTTCAATGAAATGTAACGTATTGTATAAATCATGAGCACCCACTAAAATACAATATTGTGGGATTGAACGGTTGGGGAAGCCCAAAGGTCGCTTGAGGGGCAACCCAAAAGTTTTGTTTTTTTTTGTATAAATATAGGAGAGTTAGTTGTAGAAGGGGACTTTTTCCCAGATAGATTTGTGAGAGTATGATGTAACAAGAACTATTTCCTTTTGCATAAAGAAATTACAAGTTTCCTGTTGGAGAAAGCTTTGTGGAAGGTTTCAAATGTTGTTCTATGGATTTGTTGAATGTGAACTATTTCATTTTCAGCTGTTATCCATTAACTGTGAGATCGTTCTAACTTTTTGAACCTATGTTCTTGTTATGAATGCGCTCTAGTTTATTCTGTGAAATTTCCACTATGAGTAATGAATGTTGTTCATAAACAATTAGCTATCTGGTTGTTCATATATCTATAAATGTTCATGTGTTTTGAAATAAGTAACAGCTATCTATGATTTTTCTTAATGCATGCACAAAATACATTACTCATTGATGAATAATAATCTTGCTCCCTAGGGATAGGTTAGATAGTTAGTTTTAGTTTTTTCTTGCTGTGTGTGGTTTAGATGCGAGAGAGTTAAGACGAGAGGTAAGAACCTGCGCATCACATTGTGACCACTCCTCGTATTCTCTATCAATCTGCACTTTTTAGATAGGCACTTGCATCTCATACTTAATACAAAAAAACAAAAAACATACACGGTGGACTGGGCCATAACTGGTAAAACCTTTTATTTTTGTTACTTGACCTACGGTAGCCAAAACGTAAACCGGATGGATTCCCCATACCAAACAGTAACGAGCTAGTTGGGAACGTTTACTAGGGAGAATCCTTAACTGTTGTTACCTGCAATTTTTCAGGCCTCAACACGAGGTTCACATAGATAGTAGGCACAAAGTTTTGATCTCATTTCGGGCCTAGTAGTAGACTACTAGTTATTATTTTTTGTTATAGTCGTAGATGTTGACACATTGTCACACTTTAGATTGCAGCCCCAAGTTACTTGGTAGTCAGAGTCACATCTCAATGGCTATTGCCTCATAGTCATCAATGATTTCTGGCCATCTTGCACAACTAAGCACTAAGTGCATGCCATGAGTGAGTGAGTGATTATAATTTATCATATTTCCAATATTTTGAATGATGAGTTGAACTTTATAGCATAGGGATTTCAACATATTGACAAATTTATATGGATGGGTAATTTCAAATGTTGCCATTCTTTTGAAATGTTGATATAAATTATGCACCTCTTGATTGGAAGGGTAAAATTCAGATTTTAAAATTTTTTTTAAGGGAAAATTTAAATTTACACTTCTCAGAAGGGCTAGAACCCTTTGGAAGGGCTATGAAGGGTTCGATTTTGAACGTTCATACCAACACTGAGACCGGCAAACAAAGAGGAAATGAGCTTCCTCCACCTGTCACCATGCTTTAAATGTACTACATATAGTTTTGTTCAAACAAAGCGGTCTCAGCAGGGGTGGGGTAGGGATTGATTCGTGTTTCTTGTTAGGTTGTTCATGGATTTACTCTCCCAAGAGGAGGTGAGTGATTAGCATCATCAGCGAATCCCAGATTAAGGAGCACGAATAAGCATAATTCTTCTTATCAATATTTTTTTGGCAGTTATAATTTACAATAGTAGTGATATATGATATCCTTTATTTTTGAAGGTCCTTGTTAATGGGCTATGGTTCCAATGTTGGGATTTCCAATAATGTTGAAGAATTAGTTTGACAAATTTATTAAATGACAACTAAACTAATGTGTTTATGGGAGGTTTCTCATTACATGTTTAAGGGAAGTTTCTAATAACCAACATAGATCTATCTTAAAGGTGGCTCTACCAAGGAGGGATCAAATATCTCCAAGTGCAAACCCTTTCCCCTCTATCAAATCCAATACTCACCCATTTTGTCCTTAAAATCAGGTCTTCAACATAATATGTGTAGTTGAAAGGCACGTTGCCATGGATGATCATTCTACGAGGTATCCTTGCACATTATTGCACTAAGGGGAATCACTTCATATATTTGATTGTGCAAGTAATGTTTGTGGTAATTAATATCATGTTGTTATGGCACTGTATTAATACTCTTATTACCTATTGAAATCAATTTGTTACCTTAGCAATAAATTAGTTCCATATCCATACAAATTAATTATTGGAGTGGATGGATCATGTATTTAGGCATATTCTTGTAGTCTCTGCAAGCATAAGAAATTATAATGTTGTTCCAATCAAGAGAGAATGTAATGTGTGTATTAGGTCATGAATTATTTGTATCCCCGAGGTATTAATCCATATTGTTATAGTGAGTGCATCCACTAAAAATGACAATGATAATATTGTTGCAATGAACTACGTAATATTTGTATCATATGATTAACTATCAATTATCTTGATAGCTCAAGTATTATTTGCATTACATTGATATATTTTTTTTGATATCTACATAGGGAAGGTATTATTTACTTTACAGTTGGTTGATATATTTTTCAATGCAAGAAAATATTATTTGCAGGTTTTTTTTATTGAGGAAAAATATAGAATATGTTTAAATAGTTTTAAACAACCCTAACTCTAGTTTCAACATGATAGTAATGTATGAATATGATTAGAATATTTGAATATTTATGGTTTAAATATTTAGCATTTATTAAAGGTATTTAAGAGAAAGTGTTTAGATGAGATTTTAGTATTTTTTATATGATTCTGATGAGTAACTTGAAATGTGAAATTTTTGAACTCTAGGGTGAAGCATATTAATTTTTGGGCATGATTTACAATAACAATCAATATTTTTAAAAGTTTGAAAATAACCACAATACTATTACCTCTTCAATATATTTTGAAAAGTTTGAAAATATCCAAAACAATGATTAATGTGATTTTGTTAGAATGTGGTCATTAAATTTAACCTAAAGCAAATTTTTTTAAAGCTTTAAACCGATATTTTTAATGCCATGTTAATTTTAAAATGGTATAATGTGAAAATGACAACCTCTCGAAATTTTACCTATAAATATAAAATTTTAATAAGAGCATAATCTTATTAATGATATGTAATGATGAAAAAAAAATGGTAACAACTATGTGAAAAACAAACATTCATTGGATTTAATTGAAAAAAAGAAAACAACATTGTCTTAAAACAATATTAATTTTTTTCAAAGCAAATAAATTTATGCATGAAACATAACTCGGTGTTTAAATTTGGCCACCGCAAAAATAAAATTAATAATAAATTTAAAAACAAATATTGTCTTCGTTAAAACAAAAATTATGAAACCATAGTTTGTTTACTAACCATCTAAAACGTTCTTAAACCATATTATTATTATTAAGGAAACATATTTGGTAAATGAGTAATATGAAACTATATGAATTGAATATTAAACTTAAAAATATATATATTGTATTTAAAAACTTGATTTAATATTAATTTTTTTAACTCAACACTATAATAGTTTTATGTTTTAACAGAAAGTTAAAGTAAAGTAAAGAATGTGGTTGATGCAAATTTGTTTTTGCTAAATAATTAATAACAACATCAATGAATATATTGTAATTGTAATAATAAAGATTTCAAAAGCTTAAGCATGTTGAGGAAATATGAACTTCAACAAACTTTATGTATGAATTTATAATTGGCTCTATTTTTTTTAGTATGTTTTGATATTTGTTTTATTTTTATCAAGCCCACTAATTTTTGGGTATATTCAAATTATTTTCTTTTCTTTTTATATTTTTATTGCATCCCCCTAATGAAACCATTTAAAGTGAATATTAAACATAAAGAACAATATTATATTTAAAAACTTGGTTTAAAACAAAAATTGTGGTGGATCCAAATATGTTTTGCTAAGAACATGAATGAATAGATTGTAATTGCAATAGTAAAGATTTAGTTTTGGTTAATATTTCATTTTTGCTAATATTAAACTTAAAGAACAATATTATATTTAAAAACTTGGTTTAATATTAATTTTTAAACTTAGCACTATCAGAGTTTTCTATTTTAAAAGAAAGTAAAACAAAAATTGTGGTCCATGCAAATTTCTTTTGCTAAATACTGAACAAGAACATCAATGAATAGATTGTAATTGCAATAGTAAAGATTTAGTTTGGGTTAATACTTCATTTTTAATTTGGGTTAAGTGAAATTATCCCATTATTTACGAGGAAAAAGATAATAGTAATTGTGTTTAATACCGTGAAATTTCTTTATGAGAAATAAAGTTTATGCAATTTTTTTAAAGAAAAATCTTATGTGATTTAGTTAGTTTTAAAATGAAACCTTAAGCATGTTGAGGAAATGTGAACCTCAAGAGGCTTCATATATGAATTTATAATTGGCTCTATTCTTTTATTATGTTTTGATATTTATTTTATTTTTATCTAGCCGACCAATTTTTGGGTATATTCAAATTATTTTCTTTTATTTTTTTATTTTTATTAAAGCCAATTATCAGCACGAAAGGAGTTACACATTCTCCCTCTACTGGGTTGTAGAATGCACCTCTCGGTGTAACGAGCATAACCGACAACGATTTACTGATGTAACTGATTTTATGAAGTATATAGTGCATAGTTGGGATACACAATGTAGAGAGTTGTCTGTGAGGTTGAGACCGTCTTGTAATCTCTCATTCTTCATTAATGAGCTTCAATACTTTTCTTGGAGAATCTGCGGAGGAGGCCATTGACTATTTTTTTTCCCTAGATGAAGAGGCGGTGACCCGTTCTTCCCATAAGAGCTGCAAGTTTCCTGCGGAGGATCATTGGAACAACAGTTTAAAGCATCTGTTGTCACCGAGAACCAGGAAGATTGTACTCGTGAAGAAGTTGTTCATTGCCTCTGCTCTATCTGCCGAAGCCCAACGTGAAGATTCATCGTAGGAGACAGGTGGAGCGTGGATTGATGGTTGTTGTTGCATGTGTAACTACTGTAGAGTGGTGATTAAAAAAGAAACAACAACAATTTAAAAAAAAAGAAACAATGTTATTTTTTTTTTTATTATTAGAAGTTTATTGGATGGAGTAAGCCGTGGAAGTGGTAGTGAAGGAAATTTTTTTTTTTTTGGGTAAAAGTTAAAAGAAAAAAAAAACTTGTGGAAGTGAAGGAATTTTTTTTTCTGGGTAAAAGTTAAAAGAAAAAAGAAACTTGTTTGGTTTTTGTTTGGGAATAATTTTTTTTGAAATATATATATATAGTCAACAATGTCTACCACAAAGTTTGAGATTGAAAAATTTAATGGTAAAACAATTTTGAACTATGGAAGTTAAAGATGTGGGATTTATTAGTTCAACAGGGGTTACAAAGAGCTTTAGATGGGAAAAGAAAAAAACCTCCCACCATGACAGATGATGAATGGGAGGATCTAGATGTCAAAGTGCTAAGCAAAATCCATTTATGTCTTGCAGATGATGTGTTGTTCAACATTATTGGAGAAACATTAGCAACAAGCTTGTGGAACAAATTAGAAAGTCTGTATATGACTAAATCAGTGAAAAACAGAATTTAGTTGAAGCGACAGCTATATGGTATGAGAATGAAAGAAGGTACGGAGATTGCAGATCATTTAAATGTTTTTAACACTCTTATTTGCTAGTTGAGTGGTTTGGATGTTAAAATTGATGATGAAGATAAAGCGATGAATCTATTATGTACTTTACCTGAGTCTTGGGGTCAAGTAGTTTCTTCCATTAACCTTAGTACAACTGATACTTTAGAATTTGACAATTTTGTTGGAGCATTATTTTTTGAGGAATTAAGGAAGAAAACCAGTCTTAAAACCTTTTTTCCAGAATCTTTGGTTGTTAGAGGTCGATCCAAGGAGAAAGGAGAAAAATCATGTGGTACTTCCAGGTCTAATTCGAAGGGCAGAAAGAGTAAATTAAAATGTTGGTACTGTAATAAAACTGGTCATCTCAAGAAGGACTGTTGGAAGAGACAAGAATCCAAGAAGGATGACTCCAAGTCAGAGGGAAACTCAGTTAAGTCTTCTGATTCAGGTATGATTGATAAGTTCTTGTTTGTTTGTAATTTTTCTGAATATAATGAGGAATGACTATTAGATTCTGGTGCTTCGCACCATATTTGTCCTCATAAATATTGGTTTTCTTCCTATCAAACAAATAATGATGGAATAGTTTTTTTAGGAGACAATCATTCATGTAAAACTTTTGGGGTTGGAAGTGTTAAAATTAAGATGTTTGATGGAGTAATAAGAACACTTACAGATGTTAGACATGTACCTAGGTTAAAGAAAAATTTAATTTCTTTGAGAGTATTAGATTTTTGTGGTCATAAATTTACAGGTTTTGATGGAACTCTAAAAGTTTCCAAGGGCGCTTTAGTGGTCATGAAGGCATAGAGAACAGGAAACCTTTGCAAATTGGTTGGAAAGACGCAAGTGAACGGTACTAAATTAGTATCTGAAGAATAGTTAGGACCTACTCAACTATGGCATTAGTGTCTTGGTCATATGAGCGAAAAAGGACTTCAGGTATTAATGAATCGTAAATTGCTTCCAATCTTGAAAACTCTGAATTTTATGTTTGTAAACATTGTATATATGGAAATCAGTGTAGACAAAATTTTTAAGCAAGTAGTCATGTTAGTAAAGGTGTTCTTGACTATGTTCATTCTGATTTGTGGGGTCTGTCTCCTACCATTTCCTGTGGGGGAGAAAAATATTATGTATTATTTCCAGATGACGTTTCTAGAAAGGTTTGGGTCTATGTTCTAAAAATAAAATCTGATGTGTTTAATACATTTAAACAATTTAGGGCTATGGTTGAAAAAAGAACTGGTATGACAATCAAGTGTTTAAAGATAGATAATGGAGGTGAATTTACTTCTTTGGAGTTTGAAAAATATTGCAAAGATAAAGGGATCATAGGACAAAAAGCAAATGTATACACTCCTCATCAAAATGGCATCGCAAAACGCAAGAACATGACTCTTCTAGAAAGAGTAAGGAGCATGCTTGGTAATGCTAATCGGTCACCTTCAATGGAAATAGATTGTAAAATTCCAGAAGAGGTATGGACTAGTCACTCCTATGATTATTCAAATTTGAAAATATTTGGTTGTGAAACTTATGCACTTACTCCTAAAAATCAGTGTTCTAAGTTAGACCCTAGATCAAAGAAGTGCATCTTTGTTGGTTATGATGATGTAATGAAAGGATATAGATTGTGGGATCCTACTGCCCACAAAATTATCATTAGTAGAGATGTAATTTTTTATGAATCTTCTTTGATTAAATTTGAAAGTGTAAGAGTTGACGTTGAATAGGAACATGTAATATCAAAACAACTAATTAAGTTGGAGAACCAACGTTCTAATGACTCAAAGAAACAAGAAGAATTTTATGGTGACAGAGAAGTCATAGAAGATGAAGAAATTTAAGAAGTTGTGGAAATCTCGCAGCGTACACCAAGGAGATCATTAAGGGAGAGAAATACTCCTAAGAGGTATACTCATTTTATTTCATCTGTTTTATTTATTGATGATGGAGAACCTTCTTGTTTTTAGGAAGCCATTGATTGTATTGACAATGGTAAGTGGAAGGTGGCAATGAAAGAAGAAATGGAATCTCTGAAGAAAAACAAGACATGGGAATTAGTGAAACTCCCCAAAGATAGAAATACAGTTGGGTGTAAATGGGTCTTCAAATTGAACAAAGGAGTTGATGGTAAGGTTGAAAGTTACAAAGTCAGATTGGTTGCAAAATGGTACTCTAAGATGGAAGGTAAAGACTATCATGAGATTTTTTCACTAGTTGTTAAGCTTGAATCTATTCGTATTGTGTTAGAATTAGTTGCATTACTTGATTTGGAGCATGGGGGATTCACCTTGTTGAGCAATATATTATCACGTTCATTCATAAAGGGGGGTTTTTAATTGTGAACAAACTGGTCAATATATTGCGGGTATTGGGGGTCGAGGAATAGTGTATGGGGGGTTTATAGGTATTGGGGGGTATAAAAAGGGGTTTCTAGTAAAAATAAGGTTTTTTTATTGGAAATATGTATTGGGAGGGGGGATCAACAAATGGATTTTTGTAAGTAATTATCAATATCGAGTGAAATTAGGGGTATTCTTTAATATCCCATGAATGAAGGCGCTATGACATGGTTTCACTAAGTGAAGACCCCATGATTTGGAGTTAGAGAAACTAGATGTTAAAACAACTTTCTTACATGGAGATTTAGATGAGGAGATTTATATGGAACAACCAAAAGGTTTTGTACAACATTAGAAAGGTAGATTAGTTTGCAAGCTCAAGAAATCATTGTATCGCCTGAAACAGCTGCCTACATAATGGTACAAGAAGTTTGATTATTTCATGGTGAGCCAAGGTTATACTAGAAATGAGATGATCATTGTTTATACTTCAAAACGTTGAATGATATATTCATTATCTTATTATTGTATGTTGATGATATTCTTATTGTGAGCAAAAGCATGGACGAGATAACAAGTTGAAGGATCAGATTGCTAGGAATTTTGATATGAAGGATCTTGGATCCACAAAACAAATCTTGGGTATTGAGAGACACAGAGAAAAAAAATGGTTAGCTCAGTTTTTCACAGGAAAAGTATGTTGAAAAAATACTTGAAAGATTCTAAATGAATAAGGAAAAGCCTGTGAATGTTCCTTTGGCTTCCCATTTTAAACTTTCTTCAAGTTTATGTCCTAGTAGTGTTGAAGAAAAGGATTATATGTCTCATGTACCATATTCCAATTTAATAGGATGTTTGATGTATGCAATGGTGTGTATTGGACCTAATATTTCACATGCAGTAGGTGTTGTAAGTACATGGAAAATCTAGAAAAAAAATTGGAATGAAGTGAAATGGGTGTTTCGGTACTTAAGAGGCACAAGTGACTATTGTATCACCTTTAATAGTAACGGTGATTCTATGTGTAGTTTTGTTGATTCAAATTTTGCAGGTGATTTGTACAAGAGAAGTTCTACTTCAGGTTATGTCTTTACTCTTATATGTGGATGTTGATGTATTTGTAACTTCGGAATGTATTCATCTATGTATCTTATGTATTGTAACTCGATGTTTATCCGAGATGTATCTATAATGTAATTGAGTCATGTTGTCATGCCTTGATGTTCCAATCGGGAGAATCAATAATGTAAACAAGTCATGTCATGTCACGGTGTGTAACCCTCCAATTGTCTAAGGGTTAAAGTCCCCGCAGTTTCGGGGCACTAGGGTTATTAGACTCTCCTAGTAGAGGTCAGCCCTAGTAGGGTTTTAGTCATGTTGGGATTAGTATAAATAGAGAACTGGAGTCTCTATTTAACACACAACTCATCCACACTCAAGTGTAGTGCATAGTTGAGGAAGGAGAAGACACTGGGGCTAGATAAGAAGAAGATTACTGTTGTCGGGAGATCACTTACTATTTTGGGGCTTTTACTATTTTGGTGTTGATTCTATCTCTAAGGAAGTTGCGGGGTTTTCTCCATTTATGGTTTCCCCAAGGATAAACATCGTGTTCATTGTCTCTTGTGTTTGATTGTTGTGCTTGTTATTCTCTCAGTAAAGATCCTAATATAATGCTAGCTTAATGATGAAATTCTAACATGGTATCAGAGCTAACCTGAGAAGAAGACACTGTGCAACTGCGGGAACTAGGGCTTCCTAGTTTTTGGATCTTCCTCCACAGATTTTCAGCAAAAGTAAGGGGGAATAACTCTCCTCCCTAGGGCACATCTTTCTGTTGAAGTAGAATCCAAGTCTGAGGTTTTTCAGTTTTGGACCCAACACTACTGCCGAAAATTAGGGATTTTCACAGAAGGGGAATTTTTCAGTGAACCTAGTCCTGGATTGATCTCCTCCCCAAAATCGAAGTTAGGGATAAATTTCAAGGCATTTGGGTGAACAGATCTCCAAAAAATCAAAACCCTAATTTGCTACAGAACCAGCACTACAGGATTTCAGCTCAAGTTTCAGATTCGACATCTTGAACCTGGTAAGATCTAAATCTTTTGTATTTCCATTTGAGGTTCTCAATTTAAGATGTCTCATCATACCAAGCTTGATGAAAAGCTTGAGGGAGTTGATAACTTCTGAGCTTGGAAGTATAGGATCTCCCTAGTCCTAGAAGAGAATGAATTAGACTCCTATATCAATGAGGAGGTTTGAGTTCCAGGGGGAGATGAGGCTAAAGCCTTGCATAAGAAGAAGTTGGTTATGGAAAAGAGAATCATTGTTGATTCTATCCAGGATCATCTCATACCACAGGTGTCCTCCCTTAAGACACCCAAAGCTATGTTTGATGCCCTAACCAAATTGTTTGAAGGGAAGAACATTAACAGGAAGATGACCTTGAGAAACCAATTGAAGAATGTGAAGATCCAGAATGCTAAGACTATTCAGTCTTACTTTACAAGGGTTTCTCAGATCAAAGAGAAACTAGAAGCAATAGATGAAGAAGTGGAAAATGCAGAAATTGTGATGACCACCTTGAATGGTCTCCCTAGATCACGGGACTCTTTCATTCAAGGAATCTGTGCCAGAAAGAAGTTAGTCAAGTTCAGCAGGCTATGGGAAGAATGCTCTCAAGAAGAAGCTAGGATAGCAGCTCGAGAAGAGAATATGGGAAGTGAAGATCAAGCCCTCACAGTTCACTCCAAGAAAAACAGGAGGAGAAATTATCACTCCAAAGTTAAGACCTCACACTATAGAAAATATATAAATACCATTAGATGTTACACATGTGATGAGAAAGGTCACATATCCAAATTCTGCCCTAACAAAAGAAATCTAAGGAAGAAAGGAAACAAGAGAAGACATCATGCCCATGCTGCAGAGGATGATGAACCTTCCACAAAAATAATTAGATAAGAGAGTGATGACTCCTCAAGTGAGGATGAATATGTTCTAATCTCCTCTCTCACGGGAACTGTTTCACATGGAAGAAATGATTGGATTATAGACAGTGGTGCTTCCAAGCACATGGCATGATTCAAAGAATCATTTGTAAAGCTATCTGAACATGAGTCACCTCACAAGGTGAAACTTGGGGATGACTACCAGTATCCAATAAAAGGTAGTGGTGAATCCTTATATAAAATAGACTTTGGAAAGTCTTTGAAGATGAAGAATGTATTATTTGTTCCAGGATTAAAGAAGAACCTCCTCTCCATATCTGCATTGGATGCAAAAGGAATGAGGGTTGCTTTTGTAGATGGCCAAGTTCTTATGTGGCCAAAAGGAAATACTTTTGACGATGCAATTGTGATAGGAGAACAACAAGGAGGCCTATACAAGTTGAAGGGCCAACCAGATCAAGCTTTGGTTCATGACACAGTAGAACCAAATGAACTATGGCATAGAAGGCTTGCACATGTGCATTATAGAGCACTACCACTTGCAAGCAAAGTTGTTGAAGGTCTTCTAGAAATACAAGCAAAACATGAAGGGGTCTACAAAGGATGTGTGAAAGGAAAGAATACAAAGAAGACATTTCCAAGTAGCGAAAGTAAAGCAAAATCGATCTTGGAAATCATCCACTCCGATGTATGTGGACCAATGTCATCAAGCTCACTAAGCGGGTATGTGTACAATGTTTCTTTTATTGATGAATTTTCTAGGAAGACATGGATTTACTTCATGAAGAATAAAGATGAAGTGTTTAGCAAGTTTAAGAATTCAAAGCCTTGATCGAGAACGAGACTAAAAAGAAGATCAAGAATTTTCGATTAGACAATGGCAGAGAATTCACTTCAAATGAGTTCAAGGAACTTTGTAAGGACTTAGGGATTAAGAGGGAGTTGTCCACTCCTTACAATCCACAACAGAATGGGGTTGCAAAGAGGAAGAATAGAACAATCATGGAAGCTGCAAGATCTATGCTTCATGATCAAGATCTTCCTATGCACCTTTGGGCAGAAGCAGCTAGAACAACAGTGTATGTACAGAACCATACTCCACACAGAGTACTCAAGAACAAGACTCCTGAAGAAGTCTTCTTCAGTAAGAAACCAGAAGTCAGCCATCTCAGAATATTTGGTTGTCCTGTGTACATACACATTCCAAAAGAGAAGAGAACAAAATTAGATCCTTCAGGAAAGAAGGGTATATTTGTGGGATACTCTAAAAGCTCAAAGGCTTACAGAATATACTTCCCAGGATTCAAAAAGATTGACATCAGCAAGGATGTAACATTTGACAAAGATTTAGCCTACATCAAATCTAGAAAGAAACCTGCTGAAGAACCTGAAGAAGCAGAAGCTCCCAGAATTCATGATACAATCGTGAATGAAGAAACTCAAGAAGAAGATCGAGAATTTGAAGAACCACAAAGACCTGTAGATCCACCACAGGAGGAGAATCCTCACAAGAGGAAACCTGCTTGGGTACGAGAGATTATCCAAGGTGCAGAAAGATATGGGGTTCCAGAAGAGAATCTCAGAGAAAGAAAGAGGACCAGATCCTGTTCTAGTTATGTAGCTTTACTATGTGACTTTATTGATAAAGAACCTTCTGAGTATGAAGAAGCAGCAGAACGGAAAGAATGGAAGGATGTGATGATCGAAGAGTATCAATCGATCATGAAGAATGATGTGTGGGATGTTGTCCCAAGACTAGAAGGGAAGTCAGTAGTAACTTCCAAATGGATCTACAAGATCAAGCATGCTGCAGACGGTAGCATTGAAAATTATAAGGCAATATTTGTGGCTCGGGGTTTCTCCTAGAAAGAAGGAATAGACTATGAAGAAACCTTTGCACCTGTAGCTAGATACACTTCCATCAGATCAGTACTTGCTCTGGCTACAGTGATGAAATGGAAGATACACCAAATGGATGTCAAGACTGCTTTCTTGAATGGTGTAGTAGAAGAGGAAGTGTATGTAGAACAGCCACTCAGTTTTGAGACACATGACAGGGAGTCTCATGTGTGTAGACTGAAGAAATCCCTGTATAGTTTGAAACAGGCACCCAAGACATGGTATGGCAGAACTGACAGCTTTCTATCCAGTTTGGGCTTTACCAAGAGTAAAGCAGATTCCAACCTTTACTACAAGGTGGAAGGTGGCAACCCGGTGATACTTCTACTATATGTAGATGATCTGTTTTTGACAGGTATGAATGGGTTGATTGCTGATATGAAGAGAAATCTTGTTGCTGAGTTCGAGATGAAGGACTTGGGAATGATGCACTATTTCCTAGCGATGGAGGTGTGGCAGACTACAGATGGAATATTTCTTGGACAAAGAAAGTATGCAGTAGAGATCTTGAAGAGATTTGGGATGATGGACTGCAAGGCATTGACCACACCTATGGAATCAAACCTGAAGCTATTGAGTGATGCTTCATCAGAGACAGTTGATGTCACGATGTATAGTCAGATGATTGGGTCCTTGACGTACCTGAAGAACATGAGACCAGATATTTGATTTGTTGTGAACACCTTGAGCCAATACTTGACAGATTCGAGACATGTTCACTTGAATGCTGCAAAGCATATTCTGAGGTACCTGAAGGGTACGGTTGATTATGGGCTCAAGTACAAGGCTGATCAAAGGATTAACCTGGAGGGTTATGTTTATTCAGATTGGGCAGGTAGCGCCATCAATAGGAAGAGCACTTCAGGGTGTTGCTTCAGTATGGGATCAGGTGTGATCTCATGGTTTAGCAAGAAGCAATCTTGTGTGGCACTGAGTACAGCTGAAGCAGAGTATGTTGTAGCCTGTTCAGCTAGTTATGAAGTAGTATGGCTGAGGAAGCTATAGTCTGATTTGTTTGATCTCCAATTAGATGCTACTTGTATATACTGTGACAACCAGAGCTGTGTAAAGTTGTCAGAGAATCTAGTATTCCATGACAAGTTGAAGCATATTGAGATCAAGTATCACTATATCAGGGATATGGTGCAGAGAGGAGCAGTGAAGCTCCAATATGTTGCGACGGATGAATAGATAACTGATGTGTTGACTAAGACATTGGATAAGGTGAAGTTTGAGTACTTCAGGGAGAAGCTTGGTGTTCTCCAGATCGAGGTTCCTCCCAAGAGGAAGTGATGTGTCCGTGCTGTGCCCTTCTGACATGGTGAGAGGATTGGTTCCTTCCATGATCAGATGTAAGTGTTGTGCCATTCTGACATGGTGAGAGGATTGGTTCCTTCCATGATCAGATGTAAGTGTCATGCCATTCTGACATGGTGAGAGGATTGGTTCCTTCCATGATCAGATGTAAGTGATGTGCCATTCCGACATGGTGAGAGGATTGGTTCCTTCCATTGTCGGATGTAAGCACTGTGACATGGTGAGAGGATTGGTTCCTTCCATTGTCAGGTATATGTGGATGCCACATCTAGCATGATAAAAGGTTGGATCTGTGAAGACACATCTAGTATGAAAAAGGACTAGCTCTGTGTAGATGACACATCCAGCATGAAAAAGGGCTGGCTCTGTGGAGGCTCATCTAGTATGAA
>LPNX011023990.1:55401-66736 GCA_001517045.1 Pseudotsuga menziesii
GCGATGCCTCATCTGGTATGAAAAAGGAACATCTCTAAGATTCCCTACCTAGTATGAAAAAGGACTAGCTCTGGGAAGGCTCATCTAGTATGAAAAAGGACTAGCTCTAAGTAGCTGCCTCATCTGGTATGAAAAAGGACCAGCTCTAAGATGATACATCTAGTATGAAAAAGGACTGGCTCTGTAGAGGTTCCTATGACGAGAAGAATCAAGAGATAGCGCATGTGATGATGCCCAATGATGATCTAGATCGAGTGATGATGATCCAGATCCTGTGATGATCCAGATCGAGTGATGATCCAGATCCAGTGATGATAGCCAGTGATGATCCAGATCCAGTGATGATCCAGATCCAGTGATGATCTAGATCCAGTGATGATCCAGATCTAGTGATGATAGCCAATGATGATCCAGATCGAGTGATGATCCAGATCCAGTGATGATGCCTCATGATGATCCAGATCGAGTGATGATCCAAATCCAGAGATGATCCAGATCCGATGAATTGAAGACAAAGATGACTTGAAGACTCAAAAGACCTGAGATGCAGATGACAAGATGATCTAGTTGATACAGAGAAGAAGACCAGTGCTGAAAATTGTGTCGAAAGAATACCTTCCTAGTTAAGAGGGAGTGTTGATGTATTTGTAACTTCAGAATGTATTCATCTATGTATCTCATGTATTGTAACCCGATGTTTATCTAGGATGTATCTATAATGTAATTGAGTCATGTTTTCATGCCTCTATGTTCCAATCGGGAGAATCAATAATGTAAACAAGTCATGTCAAGTCATAGTGTGTAACCCTCTTATTGTCTAAGGGTTAAAGTCCTTGTAGTTCTGGGGAACTAGGGTTATTAGACTCTCCTAGTAGAGGTCGGACCTAGTAGGGTTTTAGTCATGTCAGGATTAGTATAAATAGAGAACTGGAGTCTTTATTTAACACACAATTCATCCACACTCAAGTGTAGCGCATAGTTGAGGAAGGAGAAGACACTGGGGCTAGATAAGAAGAAGATTACTGCTGTTGGGAGATTACTTACTATTTTGGGGCTTTTACTGTTTTGGTGTTGATTCTATCTCTAAGGAAGTTGCGGGGTTTTCTCCATTTATGGTTTCCCCGAGGATAAACACTGTGTTCATTGTCTCTTGTGTTTGATTGTTGTGCTTATTATTCTCTTAGTAAAGATTCTAATATAATGCTAGCTTAATGATGAAATTCTAACAGTGGATCTATAAGTTGGATGTCAAAGCTTCAAGACATAGTTGCTTTATCCACTACAGAGGCTGAATACATTATTGCCTCACATACTTGCAAAGAGGAAATTTGGCTGAGAGGTTTGCTTAGAGAAATTAAAAGGTTGCGGAACAGTGTGTTTGTCTTCTGTGACAGTCAAAGTGCTATTCATTTGGCTACAAATAGTTTTTATCATATTAATACTAAACATATTGATGTAAAATATCATTTTGTAAGACAAGCCATTAGTGAAGGTGGAGTAGATCTAAAAAAGGTCCATACTAAACAAAATTGTGCAGATATGTTCACAAAACTTGTATTGTTAGAGAAGTTGCGTTGGTGTGTAGCTTCTCTTGGTTTGAAAAAAAGGTGATAAATAGTCTTGGGCAAAGTATTTGTAAATTTTTTTGTCAAGGTGTAGATTGTTAAATGAAAACTAAACTAATGTCTTATTGGGAGGTTTATGATTACAGATGTTTACGGGAAGTTTCTCATAACAGGAATAACCGACAATGGTTTCCTTATGTAACTAATTTCATGAAGTATATAGTGCATGGTTAGGATACGCAATGTAGAGACTTGTCTGTGAGGTTGAGACCGTCTTGTAATCTCTCCTTCTTCATTAATGAGCTTCAATACTTTTCTTGCATGGATGTTTCCCCTTTGGATTTTTACCACATTAAATTATGGTGTTTTTATGGTGTTGTTCATTGTGTAATGTGTCTCTGTTATTTAACAAAATTAGCCTCAAGTTATTAATAAAGTGAGTGCCGTAATAATTAAAAAGTCTTTTTGATTAAGGTTGTTAAAGTCTTATAATGGTTAATTGAATGTAATATCCGTAATCACTGGTTGGAAGTTGGAAATTCACACTATAAAGAAGATGCAACAAGTTGTAACATGAAACTGTATTTCTACCTGAGTCAATGTAAACAAAGACAAAGTTTTAGTCAAGCACACCAGTGTTGTTTAGCGAGATTTTTTAGTCAAGACTGATGGCTTACCATAATAAACGTATGATTGTATGAAGGATGCCTCAAATTAATCCAAATTATGTAATTGAGATATACGGTGCATTTATTTTAGAATGTATGCTTTGTTTGGTTAGGAATTATGTAGTTGAGATGTAAGTGCATTTATTTTAGATTTCGCATTTAATGAGATTCAATTGAAAATTTTCGAAATACCTTAAAAAAATATATTTAATTTGTTGAAGGAAATATGTTTTGTTTATTTTTTTTAAATGTATTTCAAGTTTTTTTTTATACTTTCAGTGTCAAATTTTGACTAAATCTACATGGAGATAAGTTTAAAATAAGATAGAAAAATTATTTGCTATCTAAAAACATTTACCTTTATGGTTGAATCATATTGGTTTTTATAACGTTGATTTTGATAGTACATTTTTTGTGTTTGAGGCTCATTTTTAACGTAAAAAATTCCTTTAATGCTACACCTTTCTTACAAAGTTACACTTGTTATAAAACCACATGCATGTATCTATATATCACAAGAAAAACGGATGAAGAAATATGAAACTATTTGCAAACAAGTTCTCATATGCCTCTTTCATACATGCATTATCTAAGACTATCTTCTCTATGGAGCATTTAATGGATTTCATCCATAATAATATTCCTCAAGTAATCCACATTTAGAATAGCATTTTGTTTCTATAGGGAAGAAGTCCATCATTCTCCAAATGATAACCTTAATACCTCTTTTCCAAAATCGACCGAACATTGTAATTTATCTTCAATTTTCACATATTTATCATATTCAATAAGATAATTCACAATTTGTTGCCTCAAACATGATTGGAAAATGTTAATGGATGCCACATGTAGTGCATGCATTTTTCAGTTGAGTGCATCAACCACTTTATTTCTTTCCCCTTTATGTTTTGTATCTCAAAATCAAATTCACATAAATATTCTAGCCATCTAGCTTGCATGGAATTAGTGTTGGTTGTTCAAATAAAAATTTCAAACCACAGTGGTCTATCTTGAGCTTAATTTTTTCGCCCAACAAATAGTGCATCTACATCTTCAAATCATGCACTATGGCAACAAGTTCTAAATCATGCAGGGTTGCATTATTCTTTTCATGGTCTTTCAACTTACTTGATTCATAACATACCACATGATTATATTGCATAAGTATTCCTCCAATTCCCATCTTACATGCATATGCAAACACCACAAAAAACATTTATGGGTTTGCAATTTTCACAATTAGAGCACTTGTAAGCTTTTTCAACAACTTTGTCCAACCAATATTTGGACAAAATTGTCCTTGTCTTCATTGATGATGTTCTAATCTGCTAAAAAAATAAACACGAACATGAAGAGCACTTAAGGGTAGTGTTACAGACCTTACGGGAAGATCAACTATATGCTAAGTTCTCTAAGTGTGACTTTTATAAGAAAGAGATTCAGTACCTCAGACATGTCATATTCAAGGAAGGTATAGACGTGGAACCAAAAAATAAATAAAAGCAATCATGGATTGGCCTACCCCTCGTAATGTTTCTGACATAAGATCCTCTATGGGATTACCAAGGTACTACAAGAAATTCATTGAAAATATCTTTGTGATAGCTTATCTAATCACTTCCTTGCAAAATAAAGAAAAGAAATTTGTTTTGGAGTGACAAGTGTGAGGCCATCTTCCAAAATCTTAAATAATTATTGGCTATATTGAAAATTGCATATCTGGATGGAGACTTTGTAGCTTGCACAGAATCATGCAAATAAGGGATGAGAGGTGTTTTGTTGCAAACAGACCATCTGATTGCATATGAATCACTAAAACTTAAAGAACATGAGTGTAATTACGTTGAACATGACTTAGAACTAGATGCCATTGTACATGCCCTAAGAATGTAGAGACATTATCTCATGGGAAATATGTTTTTTGCTTAAAAATGACAATATCGGCTTGAAATACATTTTTGAACATGCGAGCTTAAATGTCGAGCAAGCATGTTGGGTGGCCTTTATTAATGAAGATGAATTTCAAGTCACACATATAAAGGTAAAGGGAAATAAAGTTGTAGATTCCTTGAGTGCATGGGTGCATCTACTTTATGAAATTTCAGTAAGTAAAATTGAGGGAAATTTAAATACATAAATGAGAACAACATTAGAAAATGATCAATTTTACACAAAATTCAGTGAAAAATTGCAAAAAACAGACTTGGACAACAAAAATAGGTTTATAAAATTGATGAAATAGGGTTCCTATGGTCCAAAAATAGGGTGTATATTCCTAAAACAATGAATATTAGACATCTGATTTTGACATAATTTCATAAGAAACCATATTCGAGGCATCATGGATACCAGAAAATGATAACAACAATTAAAAAAAATTATTGTTGACCTAAAATGAAAGCAGATGTAGTACATTTCATAACAAGATGTCAAGAATGCTAATTAATTCAAAATGAACATGAGTGATCCTACTAGTTTACTTCATCCCCTACCTATCTCGGAATGGAAATGGGAGGTAATCAATAAGGATATTGTTACAGCTTTTCCAAAGAGCAGAAGATAGAATGATTCGATCATGGTGGTTGTAGACAAGTTATCAAAATCTACACATTTTATCCTAGTTGAATCAACTCATAAAGTTGTTAATATAGCTTAAATGTTCTTGAAAGAGGAAGGATGTGCAGGAGTTGAACATGAAGAACAAGAAATAAATCCTACAACTAGTGATGTAGAGGAAGAAAAAAAATCAGCTTTCCATTCCCCATTCGAGCTTCATGATGTAGTTGATGTCAATTGTACAAAGGATGCAAACACAATAGCAAGGTATGGAAAAAATTATGGTTTTTGCAGTAGTCATATTTCTTTGCATCATCATGAGAACATCAATTCCAAATGAGTATAATGGTATTGTAGAATATTCTAATGTTGATCTGGATGTTAAGGATGAATTATTTGTTTTGGATCCATGCCACAATCAATTTGATTTTTTATCTCAACCATTAGAAGATGTGAACATAACACTTCCAAAAGATAGTTGTAAAATGGAAGGGTACTCTAGTTTATATGTGGGTGAATTAGAGATCATTGTTAAGGATCTTGATGAAAGAATGGGTTTCGATGAGGATAGTGGTGCAGAAGCATATTTTTTACCAGATTTAGAGGAAGTATAGAAATCGACCTTCCATTCACCATTGGAGGATCAATATGTAGCGAGACCGCACACAAGTTGGAATCAAATCAGAAAATATTGTTGAAGAGGATTGTTCCCATAAACCACATTTTCTAGTAGAGCAATTGAAGGTAAGAAAAGAAAATATTAAGACAACCATGATTTTTTTATGACAAGTCTAATGTCTTGGTTGCATATTGGTGTTGGAGATCTTTAGAGACAGGTGATGGTTTGGAGGAAAAGATTCTCTTGTAGAATTGGATAAAATTCAAAAATTAGTAACAACCATGAAAGTTAACTATCTACACCTATCTTCTTGGGATTGATGATATATACCATAGTTTACCGTAGGAAGAAGAATATGAAGTTGATAGACTCACTCATGAGCTAGATATCACGCATGATTATTTGAAGAGCACCGAAAGGGCCCTTCAAGAATCAAAGATACAGGTTGGACAACTTCGTAGGAAGTTGGAAAGAATACACTCTTCATCCTACACTATAGAAATCCAATTGTACATGGTTGATTGCACACATGATGTAATGGAGGAGAATCATGTGAGGTTTGAGCATGAGGAGATTTCATATTTTCAGGTGGTTGAGGAGAAAGTTGACATAGAGGTTGTTTGTTAGGAACTTGTTTTGCACTAGGAAGAACAAACGATGCCTTCAGAAAATTCTTGATGGACCAACCAAGAGAAGAAGATATGCATCCACAGATTTGGTGGAATAACCTTACAAGGAGTTGAGGCTAGCATATTTTCCATCATCCCAAACATATATGAAGCCATAACACATGGGAATGTAGTTGGATGATTCTATATGAGGAGCAAGGTACACACATATCTTCTTATTTTTTTATTGTGATTTTATATTCATTCTCTTGGGTTTGAAAAACACATCAGTCCATTTTCAGTCTTGTGAGAAGTAGAGGCATATAGTTACACTATTTGATTCCTTCATCATACATAGCAAAGCATGGGAGTTCCACTTGATTCAGTTGGGTAGTACTTTTGATGGTGATGTGAGCCATGCGACTAGAGTGCAGATTACACAAGAGGAGCTCCATATCCTACCAGAGAGGCTCACAGAGTTCCAAATTATAATTGGGAGTGATGAACATCCAATGTAGTCCTGGGACCCTGGTATTACTTGGGTTGGGGGTCTTAGACGCTCTACATTTCCCAGGGTCATTTGGGACCCTATGATCATTTTGGGAATCAATAGTTTCAGTTGGGTTGCTGGAAGTATAGTTGGGGAGATGGAGCTATCTCTAGAGGGCAGGTAGGACTGTCAATTCCCCAAATGTTTGCTTTGGACCACTCTATTGGACTCAGGGGATGTATTGACTTAATTCACTTGGTAAATTCATAACAAATTATCAAGGTGGTGATGTGGGTCAAATATTAATTTATAGTTTTATGTCCAAATTGTTAAATGATGCAACATTAGGAAAAATTGGACAAGGAGGATGCATAAGGAGATTGAATTGGGCCCCACATGAGTTCTAACTCCCACAAATTAAAATTATAAGGTTTAAGAACACATCATCAAGGAATAATTTCAAATTTGTAACTCCTTGGGCCAAAAATAGCAAAGGGAAGGCACACTTGAGGAGGAGTAACTCCCAAGGAATCTATGAGATGGTTCTAGGATAAAAATAGGCAGTGATGGTGAATTTGTGGATAAGTAACACCAAGTAGTGATTTATTACACTATGAAAACATCTATGACACCTTATGACACCATATTACATTTTGTGGGTCCTATTTTTATGCAGGGAGTGTGCTAGAGGTGAAGGTGGGCCCACATGAAGGTGTAACTTCCCCAAAAATTGACTATGCATAGATAATTCAAATTTCCAATTGAGGTAAAGTAATTTTGGTTCAAATAACATTAGGAAAGTATGTAAAGCTGTTCTAAGGACCCATTATCAAATGAAAATAGCATTTGTTTATATTTTTATTAAATATGTTATGAGAGAATTCTAGAAGGAAGGGGAAGGGCCCAATGGATCATATTAGAAGAATCGAGGTCTATTGGGAGAGAGATTTTGGACATTTTTAGTTCTTAATAGGATATCTATTTTGTATTTTTCAATCTTGAGAAATATGCCCCTTGGAATTGTAAACTAGTTTCGGTGGTGAAAGATTCCACCCTAGCTAGTAGAGAGTAAATAGATCATCCAAAACTCTTCACCAAGTTTCATTGTAGTTGATTATTGAGAGCAAAATTCAGCTTAAGATTTATCTATTATATTATTTCATATTTTTATTTCCATATTCATTAACTTAGTTGAATTCATGTTGGTGTGTTTGGGTTCTAGTTAGTAGAAGTGTGATTTGTGGGGTATACATGAGTGCAGTGTTTGTGGTGGTTTCTGCTTGATAATGGTGCACTTGTTGCTATGAATATATCACAAAGAATTATATAATGTATTTATACCACTTTTATTTTATTCCAGATGGTACATTTTAAAACACATAATATATGCAATCTCGGTTCGAATTCTTGCTTGTGGAGGGCACAAAAATGAAGTAGATTTCTCATTGGAGTAGTATTTTCCCCTCTTTTTTCTCTATGGTTCTCTAGAATCCATTTATCTCCATTCTATAGAATATATACTCATGTATTTATAGATATTGTAGCATCCATATTCACTCTCTGATATTTCCCCACTCATAATTAAATCATAGTGTTTTTTCTCATATGTTGTCCAATATGTAAGCACTGGTTAATCTATGAGTAGATCTATAAATATGATGGCGTAATATTAACGTCCCTTGTGAAAATATTTCATAAGAGTTCCTGGCGTATGTTTGGAAGAATTTGGGGTGTGTTTGGAAGTTCTATAGTTATGGGTGTTCTCAAACTTGTACTAGTGTTAAAGGCATCAAAATTATTTTTTCTGGTTTGAATATTCTTGAGTATTTATAGGTTTTGATACCTATTCCATTATTCCAGGAGTATCATTTCCAATAGGAAACACTTTTTATTTCATCCAACAAGGTTTCAATATTCCCAATTTATGATCATTTTATTGGTCGATTAAACTGCACATTTATTCTTGCAAACCCTCAGTTAGAAATTCCTGTGTAGTCTAAGTTATAGGGTTCAAAGCTTCCATTAAAGTAATTTGAATCCCAATAGTGTTTATATTGAGAGAGTTTGAGTCCCTCTGAATCTGTTTGGTTCAAATTCAAATATATAAGGAGGTGTTTGGGAAGAGTTGGAAATCCAGTTTTCTTTTTGGTTAGATTTGAACTAGTGTTCCTAATTTCGAATCCAGTAATTGTTTGGGGTTGCATTGGGGTTGTCGGCTATGATTTTGGATGGGGAATATTATAGTGGCCATATATCAGACCTTATTGGGAACTTTACAATGGTTTAAAATTTATTTTATGGGTTGCACATGTTAATTCAAATCAAAATTTATAAATAGAAACCACTGTTGGGATAAATTTTAAAGTTATCCATAATTTCCATTGAACATTTAGAGCTAATATTCCTAATATTTAATTGGGAATATTACATTTCTATTGTTTGGAAAATTATGGCAAGGGTATAAATCGAGGAATAAGATCCCATGCTTGACAATTTTTTGTTTGGTCAGTGATTTTTTTTATTAAATCCCTATAATGGTTATCTTTATCAGTCATTTTGTTAATAAATGTTTGTATATATTGAGTAAGGATGGGAAATCATAGTCATATGACTATGGTTCATGATACCTCCATTTCAAAGGATTGGATTCAATGTTACATTTTTTGAGCCTTGATTATTTTTCACTTGAGTGTTGGGAGATGATTGTGAAGAGAAAAAACATCAACTGAAAATTTGAAACCTAGAATTCATAAAACAAAATTCTTGTTTACTAACATACAAAGGAGTATTACCTTTGGTTGCTTGATCTCAAAATTCCTTATCAAACCTTTCCTGGGAACCATGCTCCTCTTATGCCAAAACTTCACAATTGTTTAAAACCTCCAATAACATATTAAACACAAGCCACTATAGGTAGCATTATCATAAGGAACAATAATAGTATGGGATTTGTGTATTTCTTGGCATATAGGGTGAAGACTCAGGAAACACAAATAGTGTATTTATTTCCATAATTACCAAACATGCCAGCTAGTCGGGCACTAACATTGTTGCTGAGCATGCCAATATATTGATATTCAATGTGATGAATTGAAGTCTATATGTTTACACTTAGCTTGATCTTGGAATGTTCCACATCTTATACATGGTGTTTTCCAATACATATTACATCAAACATCTAGCCATGCTCATACAAATTCAATTTTGTATGCTCATGCTCATGTATAATATGTTTATAATATGAATAATCACATCATTACAGTACCTCAAAATTTCCATTTAAAACTGTGCCATTAAAATAATCACATGTCATTGCTATCCATGGATTAAATTATAAGCCTCGACATCACTATTTTTTGCAAGGAAAATTTTAAGGGAAAAATTTATCCCATAGGCTATTTTTTTTTTCCAAAAAAGATTCACCAATTTTCATTTTTTTTTTCTAAAATGATTTGCCAAAAATCCATGGGATAATTGTTTTAACTCTAAAAGTCACCAAAATTGTTCAAAATCTATATAAATTCCTTAGAAATTTGAATATATTTTTAAAAATGTTTCCAAACATCAAGCTTGCAAATTTAGATATTAGTAAGATTCATCAACGTTTATACACTTTAAGAAAATTATGGATCCTTAAAATTTTCCTTGATTTTGTGTTAAGTGAAATCTCAATTGCTTGTTGAAACATATGCCACGCATTAGAATTTGTATCATATTCAAAACATATGAAATGAGTTTCCAATGTCTTGTAACGTTTCAAAAACATTATATGTTTATAACATTTTAGAATCGATGATTAAGAGCCTAAAATTTCAAAAGGATGTATGAGAAGGGAATAATTATATTGTGAAAGGCCAATATATATCAAAAACCTTCAGTTATAGAAAATTATAGAAACCCCATTACATAAAAAAATTAAAAAATACTTAAATTTTAAGTTGCCATAAATTGTAATTTGTGAATTAAGCAAGGAGTATAAAAGAACAAGGTATATTAATGAATCAAATTCATTGAAATGGAAGAGATGAAACCGTAAGTGAAATATCCATTGAGGGAAACAAAACATTAGTCTAAGATATTGTGAGATCTCAAATTATAGAGTATGCATCCAACATATCAACTATCAATTAGAGAATAAGGGAAAATCCTAAATCTCATGAGAATGACCATGAGTGTTTATTGAATGAAGTGAATCACGAGGTTCACTTCAATACATAATTTTATAAGCAGGATGACCTTGAAGTGAATAATTTATGGGAAGAAAAAATAAGGGTTCACTTAGTAAATCTACATCATATCGTGTACATTCACGGGATATTAAAGAATATCGCTAATTTTGTTTTTACCTCCCAAAAGAGTATCATTAATACCCCTCCCAATATATTTGTCCAAAATAAAGTAACCCTCTATTTTCACGATATATGGTTAAGACCGTTTTTTCATGGCATTATTTTTACTCATTTATATTTCTACTCTAATTATGTTGGTCATAGTATTTGACACATGTGTCCAATATCTACTTTAGAAAATGTTGTTTAGCATATGCTACTTGAGATTTGAGTTGGAATCATCAAACATGTTCCTTAGGAAATATGAGACCATTGATCTTTAGATCACTATATAAAATTTGTGATCATTTTCATTGCTTGTTCATAGACTTCTTGGTTCATTGAGATCTATGCAGAAGAAAGACTAAATGTTTGTCACCCTGTTTTTTCATGAGATTATTCACTTCCAACAAAATATCAAAAAGGAAAATGTCTTTGCATTGTTAATTCAAGGATTACTTCCAACCTTTAGATGATTCTAATAAAAAAAGTATCAATGAT
>LPNX011024010.1:0-38139 GCA_001517045.1 Pseudotsuga menziesii
TGTGCATATCTCTATTCATGTTTATGTGTTTTGATTCTAAGAACAACTATCTGTGATTTATCTTAACATATGAGCAGTAATACATTACTCATTAATTGACAATATTGCTCCCTAGGGATAGCTTAGTTAGTCTTGTTTTCCGTTGTGCGTGTGATCTAGATGCGAGAGAGTTTAAGACGAGAGGTAAGAACCTGCGCATCGCATTGCGACCGCTCCTCATATTCTTTATCAATCTACATGTTAGATAGGAACTTGCATATCATACTTAAAGTTAAAAAAACAAAAATACACACGGTGGACCGGGGCCGCAACTTGTAAAACCCTTTATTTTTGTTGTTTGACCTATGGTAGTCGGACTGCAAACCGGACGGATTCCCCATACCAAACAGTCACGGGCTGGTTGGGAATGTTGACTGGGGAGAATCCCTTGCTGTTGTTGCCTGTGATTTTCTAGGCCTCAACAGTTTCTAGCGCTAGAAGGAGGGCCACCAATGCATGGCTGGCCGGGGAAATCCATTTCCTCGAAGTTACTCCACCAGTGATAGTTTTGAAAGCAGTTTATTTCGTGATCCGAATACTGAAGAGAATAGAGAACATTTGTTTTCTGTGGACAACCAAGTAGTTAATGATCTGAGAAGACATACATGGCCCTATGTAAAGAGTATTGGAGGGTTACCCACTATCCCCGATTTACCTCGAAGAGAATACAAGAATAAATACCGTCCTATTTTGGAAGATTCAGTGTTGGTCGGAGATTTGGAAGAATTAGTGGAAGTAGCATTACAGGAAGTTGTTCAGCCTTTGAATCAAGTAGGCCCAAACACTCCTTATTGTCTCCTGTGCATACTCCTGTTCCATCACCACCTCACTCTCCACCTAGACTCATGGAAGGAGTAAATGTAAATCAGCCACCTAACCCACCAAATCCACCACCTGCTTGGAAATCCAGATCACCTCTAAACTTAGCACCTCTATTGCATGACTTACCTCAAGCTTTTGAGAAGATGCTGCCCAAGTTTGACCCAAATTAGAAGATTTTAGTAGATGACCATTTGCAAAGTTTCTATTTAGCCATAGAAGGGTTAAAGGTTGGAGAACACGAAGACGTAGTTTGCAGACTTTTTCCACATACCCTTAAAGGAGCAGCAGCTTCATGGTATTTTGGTCTTCCTGCTAATTCAATCCCAAATTGGGATACCTTTGAAAGGAATGATTTAGAAGCAAATATTCAACCCAAAAAACTCATGCAGCTCTCATGAAAGAACTGTGCGCTTTAAAGAAAGAAAGAAAAGAAAAGGTGCATAGTTTTACCCAAAGATTTGCAGCTTATCTTAAGAATTTTTTTTCTGAAATTGATAAGCCCTCGGATAAAGTTTTGATTGAGTATTATACTTCAGCTCTAGGGCCCGATTTAGCCATGTTTTCCAAAATGAAAGCCAAACCTATGCTAGCAGAGACTTATGAAGAAGCGGAGAGAGTAGAGGCTGAAAAGGAAAGCATCGAAGATTATCCTGAGCAGTCAGGGGAAAAAATGTTGGGAAGAAAGCTTTGTTATTTACTAAGCCTAAAGAGGAACAATCACATGATTTCGAAGGAATGGAAAGGATTATGCAGAAGCTCTCTAACAGAATAATAGACTTGGAAAAGGAAAAGGAAGCCCAGAAGTTCTATAAGCCTTATTACAAGAAAAAATAGGATAACAATCAATGCCAAACCCCTCCACACAGTCCTGCATCGATGAACTTAACAAAGGTAGGGATGGATAACTTTTGCACTTTCCACCAACAACCCCATTCTAAAAAAAATTGTCCTCAATGGGTAAATTCAATGACATTGATAATGAATCAGCTGTTGGATTCCAAATTAACTGAGGATAATGATGAAGAGGGAAAAGATAACAATAAATTAACAGAAAAACAAGAGGATGATGCCATGGTTTTATGGGACTGTGTATCGTTGTTTGATACCGAAGAAGAAAAGGATCTGAGACATGAATATATCTTAGATACGAATGTGACAACGAGAATCCAAGGGTTGATTAAAGAAAACAGTCTTATGCTCCCAAAGATTAAGAGACTTCAAAAGAATGTACAGAAATTTCAAAAAAACACCTCAGCTAATAAAATTCCAGAGTTTACCATTACCAGTCACAATCTGAAGCAGATCAACATGCCTACTAAGCCCATTGAAGAGAAGATCAATAATATGAAAACGAATCTCACGGAACATAAGATGGATTATGACATCGTGGAGGATATCAAAAGGGTAAAGGAAAATATTTCGTTATTTGAGATGTGTAATGTGCCGCAGCAGAAAGAAAAGTTATTGAAAGCACTTGAAATACCAGAGGAGAAGCTTCCCACCGACAATCAGCCCCAAGAAGAATAAATTGGTGAAGCAAGTGTGGGAGGTAAGCCTAAATGCAAGACTCCACCTTTTCTCCTTACTTTTGAAATTTTCAACCACAACGTGCACAACTGTCTAGTAGACTCAGGGGCATCAATAAATGTTATGCCACTGTCAGTCTGCAAGAAGATAAATGAACAACCTAAACCATCTACCTGGAAGGTCATTCAGTTGGACAGTACAAATGCGAAGGTAATTGGGGAAATGGAGGATGTTCTCATTCGCTTATATTCAAATGATAAGGTATGTCAATTCATTGATATTGTAGTAGCACACATACCTGAGGCTTATGGACTTGTTTTGAGCAGAGATTGGTCCACAAAGCTGAATGGATATTTTGCTTTAGATTGGTCACATCTATGGCTACCTTATAAAGGAAGCCCAAATCAAATGAAAGTTTTAAGAGAGTCCCACATGAAACACAATGTCACTCAATTAGAAGGTAAGAATGAACTAGTGAATTCTGTTTTGGGAAATTACTTCATTGAGCTAGAACCTGGAAACTATCAAGTGGAAGAAGCCAGCGGTACATCAGATACTCAGCTTGATCTCCTTCAGTTTTCACAGGCTGATGAAATTGATTGTAAAATATTAGACTTAGCTGTAGATGTAGATGTTGATTCATGTACAGTAGTGATAGGCGATTTTTGGACGCTTTTCTTTGACGGGTCTAAAACTTTGGAAGGATCAAGAGCTGGCTGTGTCCTGATTGATCCTAAGAAAATTAAACATTTTCTTGCATGTAGGTTAGAGTTTGAATGCACCAATAACACAGCCGAGTATGAAGCATTAGTTCAAGGACTAAGAAAAGCAATTGAATTAAAAGTAGAAAATCTGAAAGTGTATGGGGATTCTGAAATAATTGTAAAATAGATTCGAAATCAAATACATTGCATTTCCCCTCATTTAAAAGCTTATCAAAATGAAATATTGGATTTGCTTAAATGTTTTCATGCATTTAATATTGTGTCGATTCCTATACTTAAGAATGCAGCAGCTGACTTGTTAGCCACCACAGCTGTTGGGCTCTGATCTATCAGTGTTAATCAGAACTTGAATTTAAAATCAATCCGGGTTTGTGAACTTCGAGACACATCCAAGTTTAGGACAGAGAAGCTGGACTCAGTTGGAATTTAGCTAACTAAAAATGAATCTACTAACAGAAACTAAGATACTGCAGTTCACAGAGACAAAATCCTCTTACAAGGGTGATTTCATTGTTTCTTTTTAAGCATACAGTAGTTGATTTGGGAAAACATAAAAGACTGAGGTAAAAAAAAACAATAACAGATCTAAAACCTAGGCTCAAACTACAGAGTTCTACCAGCGTTGAAGACACATTCACCAATTAATTTCTCTTACAAGACAATATTCATAATCTGTAAATGTTCTTTACCATTTCTCCAATGGATACTCAGCAATATATAATGAATTAAATCTTAATTTAAACCCTCAACGCATTCAGTCTTAACCATTAAATAAAATAGAGTTTATCCAATAATCATTGGTGATATACAACACAATAGAATTTATAATTTGAACCATGAATTGAAAGAACAGAGCATTAATAAAATCAATTGAACACTTAACTGAATTTGTTTTGCAATCTATAAACTAAATCTACCAGAAAACACATACCAATGGCTCGATTAAAGTATTTGCACCAAAATGAAATCGCTGCAATTATCAAATCAATACACCGGCAATGTAAAAGTGCGAGAGCTCAACGATGGGGGCCCTCCAAATCCTTGCTCCACGCACAATGAAATATTTACAAAACTAAAATTTGATATTCATTCACCAGAAAATCGTTTACACAGAGATACCACGCAGTTTGGAAACACAAGTGCGTTCCTCTTCAAAATCGTGATGCCCTTTCTCATTGTCTTGCAAATGATTTATACAAATTCTAAATCAAACTGTAATTGTTATAAACCTGCATCTAATTAATGCTAAGAGCTAATGAGATCATCTTCAGAATCGTGGAGTTCCACAAAATCAGCATTGTTCCTTCTTTTGTGTTGAATGCAGAACAGGTGGCCATCTTTGACTCTAATTGACTCGACATCTACACAGGCCACTTCACTTGACTGTTGTATGTTCATCCATCTGTGGACATTAAGGATCCATTCTTGATCTTCCGTTTCCCTCCTAGCTGTCCTGAAATTACTCAACCTTGGAGGAAATGCGGGAAGTTAGTACATCCCGTAGTCTAAGTAAAAATCCTAGTTAAAATGCCTAAAAAATCACAAAACTCAATTTATTAATAAGCAAATGACATTATACCTCTTTAACCAAGGTTTATAGATGAACTTTAAAGCTTTCTACTCAAAATGGAGGTTTTATGAAGGAAATGAAGGTTATCTAAGAGGCAAAAAGGGGTCAAAAACAGTGCCCAACAACAGCTGCGAGGCTTGTGCCCTCTAATAACAAGTGTTCTATTGAATTGCTTTTCAGACCTTTGGTTCTAGATATGATTACCAATTTACGAGTTTTTGATGACGATTAGCAGATTCTGGAATGTTTGATAGATGACGAAACCTTCAAAGGGGAAATCATTGATGATGAAGAACATCAAGATGAGCTAAAATTCGATAATTTTATTCCTAAAGGAGTTAGGACTTTAGATCGGATGTTTGATCTAAACGATAAATTCAAAAGGCCAGTAAATGTTAAGACTCATAGCTCGTCTCTACAGTTCAAGTTGATTAATTTATGGACTAAAATTGAGCCTAAATATGTGAATTTGGGAAAGTGTTGCTTTCCAGGTGCAAGAAATAAGTTCATCAGTCTGTTCAAACAATAAAAATATGTTTTTATTGGACATATGAAGATCTAAAGACATATGACACAAATATTATTCAGCATGTTATCCCTATCAGATCTGGAGTTAAGCCCTATCAACAAACTTTGAGGAAAATGCATCCAAAACTAGAGCCTGTAATTCATAATGAAGTAAAGAAGTTGTTGGATGCTAAAATTATCTTCAAAGTTAGACACTCATAATGGGTTTCAAATCTGGTACCAGTAAGAAAGAAA
Source organism: Pseudotsuga menziesii (assembly GCA_001517045.1). Classification (NCBI taxonomy): domain Eukaryota; kingdom Viridiplantae; phylum Streptophyta; class Pinopsida; order Pinales; family Pinaceae; genus Pseudotsuga; species Pseudotsuga menziesii. The sequence goes on from LPNX011024010.1 coordinate 5,446, forward strand.
TCTGGAGAAATTAGATTATGTGTGGATTTCAGAAACTTAAATCGTGCTTCAAATAAAGACAATTATCCAGTCCCACCCATGGAACAGATATTGCAAACGGTTTCAGGTTCTGAGTTATTTTCTTTATTAAATGGATTCTCTAGCTACAATCAATTGTTAGTAGTTGAAGAAGATAGACTTAAAACTACATTCAGAACAAGATGGGGGACTTTTGCTTACAAAAGGATGCCCTTTGGACTCATAAACATTGGAGCTACTTTCCAGAGGGTTATGGACATAGCTTTCTGCGGTCTGATTGGTTACAGTGTCGTAGTATACCTCGATGACATCACAATCTTTTCAAAGAAGAGAGACGAACACGCATTTCATCTAAAACATATTTTTGAGCGTTGCCGAAAATATGGTATCTCGCTGAACCCCAAAAAGTGTGTGTTTGCTATTACAGAAGGAAAGCTACTGGGTCACGTGGTTTCTAAGAAGGGGATCTCCATAGACCCAAAGAGGATCAAAGCTATCAAACAAATTCCCTTACCCCATAATAAAAAAGGCATGCAATCATTCATGGGGACAATAAATTTTGTGCGAAGGTTTGTGCCGGATTTCACTCAAATTGTTAAACCTTTGCAGCAAATGGTGAAACGAAGTGTACAATTCAAGTGGACTGATGTAGAGAAGAATGCATTCAGTAAAATAAAGACATCTGTTGTGCATGCACCCTCCCTCAAAAGTCCAGATTTTGAGAAAGATTTTATTTTGTACCCTTTCGCATATGACGATTCACTAGCAGCGGTGCTTACCCAGAAGGAAGATGGGGGAGATGAGTTCCCCATATCATTTATGAGCACTGGTCTGCAGGGGACTGAATTGAATTACCCAGCTGTGGATAAACAAGCTTATGCAGTCTTCAAAGCGGTAAAACAATGCATGCTGTATATACTTAAGAACCAGACAAAGGTAATAGTTCCACACCCAGCTATGAGGTCTCTTTTGATACAAAAAGAATTAGGAGAAAGAAGAGGCAACTGGGGAACAGCTTTAAAGAGTATGACCTCAAAATCAAGCCAACCTCCATAGTTAAAGGGCAAGGATTGTGCAAACTAATGACATAAATTAAAGACAATGAAGAAAATAACTGGGAAAATGAATCTAAGTTACATTTGATGGATGTATGTCCTCTTTTCACAGCACCAGATTCCTGGTATCGAGACCTTGTGCATTACCTTCAGGAGGGATTGTTACCAGAACATTGGAATTCTAAGCAAATAAGAGCACTGCATCTTAAATCAGCTTCATATCAGATCGTTGAAGGAATATTATTCAGGAATAATTATGATGGATTTATTCTTAGATGCTTAGAGAAAGAAGATGCGAGGAAGGTCATGGTAGAGTTACATGATGGGCCTGTTGGAGGGCATTTTTCTGGAGATACGACAGCCCATAAAATTCTCATAGCCGGATACTATTGGCCCATACTGTTCAAGGATGCACATGCCCATGTCAGAAAGTGCGATATCTGCCAAAGGTGTGGAGGAAGACAAACTAAAGAAGTAGGACCATTAAATCCTGTGATGATAATATAACCGTTTGAGCAATGGGGAATTGATATCATTGGAGAGATAAAACCAAATTCTTCCTTGCAACACAAGTATATTCTAACAACAACCGATTAGTTCACTCGATGGGTCGAAGCCATTCTGTTGCGTAAAGTGAATGATGACGCGGTCATGGACTTCTTGCAAGATCATATTATGACCAGGTTTGGGGTTTCAATTTCTCTAGTTTTCGATAATGCTACTTATTTTTCCTCTATTAGATTAATTGCATTTGCTCATGAAAAAGGAATTAAGTTGCATTATTCTGCAAATTATTATCCACAAGGAAATGGTATGGCAGAATCTACAAACAAGAATCTGATTAGAATCTTAAAAAAGACTGTGATGGAAAACCAGAGAAGTTGGCATTCAGCATTACCAAATTCTCTTTGGGATGATAGGGTCACACCCAAGACTTCCTTAGGTGTGTCACCATATACCCTTGTTTATGGAAAAGAGGCCATTCTGCCCCCCAATATTATGCTACCCTCTTCCGTAATAGCTCAGGAGTCAAGAGGCTCAGATAATGAAGACTTGCAAATAAGAATCTATAATCTTTTGAAGGCGGAGGAGTCTAGATCCAAATCCAGAGAACGTTTTAAGCAACAACAGGAGGTAGTGAAAAGGTGGTTTGATAAGCACAAAGCTGGAACAAAAGAATTTGAAGTGGGAGACTTGGTTCTTAAGTGGGATCACCTGCATGATGAGAAGGGAAAGCACATGAATTTTCAACAGTTATGGGTAGGCCCTTTCCAGATTGCAGCAAAACTTGGCCCCTCAACTTATAAAATCCAAGATTTACAAGGATGGGAGGAGAACTTACCAGTAAATGGTTTAGTTCTTAAACCTTATTTTTCTTGATTTTTTTTTGTTTTGTACATAAATAAATTGATTGGTTTGTCCACTTTGATTTATTTCATTTGGGTTTTTGTTTTTAGTTTAGATTTCTTTTGATTTCAATAAAAGAGGCAAAATTTTGGCTATGATGGAAAGCATCAGAGTTCTGGATTAATTGAGATCTTTGGGTATTAGACTGTATCTTATTGTTTGAATCTGATGGAATTTCTTCTAGTAAGTAGTTTTCCTAAATGGCTATGAACACATTGAATTCCGGCGTAATCCCTGTAAAATAACTCAGGATCAAAAGGTCTGGAATACTATTTCAAGGCTCCATCCATTTCACATCTAAAAAATGTCCTAGGGGGTGACAACAAAAGACCCATGGAAAGGAAGCAAGGTAAACAGTATATTATATATAAATGATCCCATGCCAAGAATTGAAAGCTAAAAGGCTAATAAGAGTCAAAACTCCTAAGAAAGCAATATTTATCGAAACAAAAGTACTAAATCATATGAGTACAAATTGCCAAAATTTCTTCTCCGTCCGTGAGCTGAAAATTAAATGCATCTCTAACACAAAAGGACACTATGGATAGAAGAGCCTGAATAAAATTCAGAAAGAAAGGCATGAGGAGGACTCAAAAGGACAAAAAATTCCACAACCACACAAAAATGCCAAATGGCATGGGAATGGGGAACAAATGAATATTTATGTTTACCATGTGTTACAATCCTGTGGTTTCTAGGCTAGAAGCTACCTAAAGATAGAGGTAAAATGAAACTCATCTACTTAGCCTCAAAAGAGTTATCTTGACTTTGAGATTTTTGGTTCCATTTTCCTAAAATTGGACTATCATCAATGATTAAAAGTACGTATATTTGCCATTATGGAAATCTAGACATCTAGAAGAATTCAACATGTCGGTTTTACTGCTAAACAGTCTGTTACTTAAGGAAGAGTTTGTTTAGAGATATGGGTTCACCAGTTAGCCGCCAATTGTTGCAGTTGCAACGTTTTCCCAAATTTCTAAAAAAATTTGGACCCTCCTTGTTGATTTTGTTGAAGACCATTTTGTTTCCACTCTGCTACATGTTTGTATTGTTTGAGGTTGGTTGTTTTCTTGCTTTTCGGGAAACTGTTTGTGTCTGCAAATGCTTTGGACTATCGAACTTAGCAAGTTTCATGTTGTTTTATTGCTGTCGAAGTTTGATCGAGGTTCGAAATGGAATTTTAGTTGCCGCTATTTTGGAGGACAAATAGAGATTGGACCAATGATTAATTGTTTCTTTCGCCAATCACGTGGTTTTATTGTTTCAAATTTTTTCTTTGCAATGTTTTTTCTGGAATGTTTTTGACTCTAATCAGAGGCCATGGGCTGATTGTGTTTCGCCATTGTGGATCCAGAGTAGACTAACCGTCCACCACACTTCTTTTCCTTTCGTTGATGTTTGTTCTATTTTTCTCCGATGTTGACTAGTCTGCGGAATTTTTGGACCATATAACTTCTGTCATTACGGCTATGTAGCATACTAACCGTTCGATGCCGTAGTAGATCTGACCTCCGACATTTAGACGCCCTATTCTAATGTTTTATCTCGTCAACGTTTGGTTTTGCTCCGGAACCCTTAGAACATTAATCGCCCGCCGTAGTGGTGTTTTAGTGAGCTGAACGTCCGAATTTTGGTGTTTCGTTACGCCGATGAGGGTTTATCCACCTGCTTCTTAGTTTTCCCACCATGGGCAGCCAAGAATTCTCTGTTTTGACCAAGTTAAGGTTTCCACGTTGAAAACACAGTCTCAGGTTTTACTTTCAATACTCATTTTATTGGTATTATGGTTTATGTGTTATTGAAAGTAGTCTGGATAAATTATGAGTTTTCGTTTGATCACAGACAGACATAGCAAATTTTCTCATATCCATTTGAGGATTACTGCTGCGAAGAAGATGTAGCTGGAGGACAAAGCATGCTAAAGCATAAAGAAGCAGAGTTGTTGCTCAAGGGAAAGAAGATAATGAAGGTTAGAGACCAACAAGATCTCAAAAGGACCAAGGAGTTATAGAGCGTAATCATTAAAGAGCAAAGGCTCAGGCTTGGGCAGTTCGTCAGTTACCAAGCCGGTCTTGTTTTCATAAAGTGTTTATCTAAAACGTAACGTTTGAATAATGAGCATTCACAAAATGACAAAACTATGAGATTAAAACGGTTGGGGGGCAACTCAAAGGTTAGGGATGGTTTTTGTATAAATATAGGAAAGTTAGAGGGAAGAAGGGGCTTTTTCCCAGTGAGACTTGTGAAAAACTTGTTGTAAGAGGAACTATTTCGTTTTGCAATAATATAATTACAATTTTGCCTGTTGGAGAAAGTGCTATGTGGAATGTTCAAATGTGGTGAAATGAACAATGTTGAAGGGGAACTATTTCGTTTTCAGCTGTGTTTCATTAACTGTGAGATTGTTCTAACTTTTTGAACCTATGTTCTTGTATGAATGTTCTCTGGTTTATTTTATGATAATTTCCACTATGAGTAATGAATGTTTTAACAAACGACGAGCTATCTTGTTGTGCATATCTCTATTCATGTTTATGTGTTTTGATTCCAAGAATAGCTATCTGTGATTTATCTTAACATATGAGCAGTAATACATTACTCATTAATTGATAATCTTGCTCCCTAGGGACAGCTTAGTTAGTCTTGTTTTCTGTTGTGTGTGTGATGTAGATGCGAGAGAGTTTAAGACGAGAGGTAAGAACATGTGCATCACATTGTGACCGCTCCTAGTATTCTTTATCAATCTGTATGTTAGATAGGCACTTGCATATCATACTTAAAGTTAAAAACACAAAAATATACACGATGGACCGAGCCGCAACCGGTAAAACCCTTTATTTTTGTTATTTGACCTACAGTAGCCAGACCACAAACCGGACGGATTCCCCATACCAAACAGTCACGGGCTAGTTGGGAACGTTGACTAGGGAGAATCCCTTGCTGTTGTTGCCTGCGATTTTCCAGGCCTCAACACTTTGTCAATTCATATGATTAGAATGCTTCATTAAGAGTGCAGCCTAAAACTAGAAGTATAATGTAAGTTGACATACAACTTCTTGATATTGTGTAAATGTGTAGATTGTGTCCATGAGGACACAACCCAAAACTCATTTAGTTATTGTTTTTAAATTTAATTCAAGAAGAAAGAGATGAGGCTGCTTTGAACCCTATATATATATATATATATATATAGTCTTGTGCATGGAAATGACCCTCCCTCTGAATGAATTCGATTCTCTGTTACTTATAAGAAACTAAAGGAACAACTATCTATAGGTAAAAGCACAAGCACTCCTTGTGGCTGCTATAATTAACTTTCTCTTAGAAGTACTTTATACGCACTTATGCATGAGGATTAAAAAACAAGCTCTTTTGTAGAAGAATCAATGGCTCTAACTTTTTCCTTTTATTATTGTTGCAAAGAGCCAAGAGATCTCTCCTTTCATTCACGTGACAAATGTATTAAGTTGTATGTTGTTCTCATGATGTGTAAAGTAACCTATTCAAAGGACATAACAATGATGGTATGATTTGTATCCAAGTTAGTTTAAGTGGAAATATTTTGAATTTCTTTAGATGGTATTATTCCCTTTTAGAGACAGGCCTTGCAATAAGGATAATTAATAAGTTGATATTGTTCTCTATGAGAGAGATTCGAGGATAAGGAGATGAAATGCAGTAGTTGCACTACAAATTTCTAACCTTTTATTGAATAATTAATAGAAATATTAACAATTTTGGTGGATGTAGCCCCTAGTTAGGGATGAACAATGTATATTGGTGTCTTTCTAGTATTTGCACTTTATGTGTTTCATCTTTGCTTTATTTAGTAGTCGTGAAATATATAATGATTTTTATTTTGTGAGTGGTTTTATTTAAAATATTATAGTATGTAGTAGAAGATGTGTAAATGTGTGTTTTCACTTTAGTTTAGGTGATAATGTTGTATTGAGACTCTACTTAACTATTTAACTATATTGCCACTGCGTAAGTTATCTTAATCAGAACCAAGATGACTACAAAAGCATGCATATTATCTTTGGTTAAACAATAATATTTGATTATGATGTTGGATAAAGGTTTGGTTGATGTAAACATCATGGCATGTTCTCATGGTATCCTTAGCTATTATGTTAATTCTCCCATCCAATTGCAAGTAACTACTATCTTGATAGAAGATTTGGCTTATCCATTATGATTCTAATGAGTCTGCTAAGGTTGGTACGAGTCTCTACATTATGAGGTGTTAGGGTCTTATCAACAATTGAGATGCGACCCTATTTAAACAACCAAGTTATTCCCAAAGATTATTGGGTTACAGCATGATGCTAAACTATAAGTAGAGACACCATTACATGCCTTGTGTGAAATCCTTTTGAGTGTTGCAGTGAAATAAGGTGTGATGTGAAGACTTGGAACATTACTCAGAATAAACTTGCATTTTGTAATAATTACCTTAGGGTAATGATTATGCCCAAATAGGTCGTTATGAATGGTAAATGTTGTATGGTAAGCAGTTGAAGTGAATGTTATTCATATGGATATTGCTCATAAGAACCGTTATTTAATAAGAAGGTTGCACTTCATCATTATTTGATAATATCATATCAACATCGGGACTAATATTTATGATTGAAGCACGAATTAAAAAAAAATGACCCCATTATTCGAAAAGGTAAAGAGGAGATTGGGTTTGTTACAATGGTTATCTCCCACATCCGAGGTATAATGATTTTAGTTTTAAGATAATAGTGAATATCCTAATTAATAATTGTTTACATTTTAACTAAGTTACACATTGATCACAATACTTAATAATGTTTAATCAAAGTGGTGCAATGAGAAACCAAGAACATTTTTTGTTTCTAAGGAAAAAAACAAATTCTAGAATAAGAAGTTGCATTCAATATGTGTGTAAATAACTAATAAAAAGACTCTAATATAAAGTCCGTGAGAGAAATTGACTCTAACATAAAGTCCATAAGCACAAAACCGAACATAAAATAGATACTATTTCCATAATGGTGAAACCAAAATAATAATAAAATCATCTTCTTAGAAATCTAGTATTTCAACAAGTCTCACAAGAGAAGAGATACATCTATAAATAAGTAGTAAAAACAAGATATTAGAATCATAGGGAGAGAGCCCTGACGTCTAACTCGATGAATTGGTCATGAGTTACCAAAGCAAGAGGTCAAGGGTTCAATTCTTGTTGGGACAGTTGGAGTCAGGCTCATCTTCTAGGTAACTAATTCATGGGTTTTAAGAGATGACTGGGTGAGGTCCCTTTGTGTGGCCCCCTAGGCTAGTTACATGTGAAAAAAAAAGAATCATAGGGTAAAATGTACTATGATGTACCTATATTCCCTCTACTCTTCTTTAATCAACATCCTACAAACTTAAATGCACTATCATTCAAATTCACTTGTAAATGTAACATACATTTAATTAAATAAATAAAAAAATGGATGTAGTGCAAATGGAAAGGCACATATTTACATTGGGATACTAATTATGAATGAGATGCTCCATGAGGGATAAAATAAAACATGGAAACTGTGTGCATTTCAATGTATTTCAGGTTGCCATATTGTGTTGTTGTGTGCACATATAGATTAAAGACACACCACACACATATTAACACTCTTTTCGCTTTTAGTACAAAAATCAATCCAATGACTCCAATAACCAGGTTATATATAAAGAAAAACAAGCATTTCCATAGCAATATGCCATGAGACTTACAATAGAAAAAACATACAATAACAAAAAAGAATCATTGAAAAAGTATTATTGCTAAACATGTTTTCTATAATATGCATATACTAATCCAAACAATGCCAATTTGATATTTTTGCTATATTTATTTTCATATAAATATTAATTGATTTTTTTCATTGTGCTTTTCATCTTTCAAGAAGATTGATAAAATTATTGAGAATGAATGAAGTGATATCATAAACATGTTAGTAGGGATGTCAAAAAAAGTTTTCCATGATATGGCTAAATAAATTATCATAATTGCATCACAAGATGAACCATCCAAACAACAGCATGCCTCAATAATCATTGATTTTTTTAATGTACAGAAAGTTTAATTTTCACATGTAATACTAATTTTCAGTTTTTTTGTTGTTGTAGAAAATAAAACAAAATGGAATCAGTTCTACACATAAGATGGGATGATAAGGTAGAGAAATGTTGATAGCAAAGTTTGTGAGTACTTGTATTTTCCTTAAGATTTCATATTTGTTGTGATGTACATATTTTAATCAATTTAAAATATGTTAACATAAAAATAAGAGCCACCTAAATATTTGATTGACATTGAATTACATGTGGGTTGTGACTATATGTTAGAGTATTAAGGGTTAATTCAACAATTTATAAGTAGCTATATTGTTTTCATTCCATCATTTTATGATTAATGGAAGAAGAAACAATTTTAAATTATATCTATACTTTGTCATGGAGACTAAACTTACAAGAATCAAAGTATGGAGTGGAGCCAACATAATATATCTTGAGATATGGCATGATGTGCAGTTTTGAAAGGATGTGTATTGTTTATGAAACACTTGTTTCTATGGTATGCTTTTTTTATTTATGAAATTGGAGCAACCGAGTCCGGTTGATCTCTCTCAATAATCGAATCCGATTATCATGTTGGATGATAAATAAGAATTATATATATTAGATGATGAATATTACAATGATATCTTGGCCTTAAATATGGCTTGGACATTCATGATGAGGAGATGCCTCCTTTCATACTAACCTAACTATAAATTATTTAATTATTTAATGATTTTCTTATTTTATATTTGTTACATTGCCACTCCCTTTAAGGGAGATTTGTCCTCAAAGCTTGAGTATTTTCCTAATGTCATCTTTATTTTGGCTTTATGTCGCACTGATGACTTGAGAGGTGTGATTTTGACTACGACCATTGCCTCATTTTGATTATTATGTCTTGGTATTTGCAATAGGTATGAACTTGGTGAATTTTTGTTTACGCTTTTTCAACTTGTGTGATTGTTTCTTTTAACTATGTTTGTCGTCAATTGAACATGCTCAACATACATTACGACCCTAACTATTTTCGTGTTGTTATCCCCAACACATTTTGTGTCAGCTCCCTTGAACGGGCTCCTTGTGCTTATAATGCTCGTAAGAACACCAGTCTTATCTTGTGTCTGATAGATATTATAGTTGCTTCTATTGATGTTATTTATAGCCATCTTTGTGATGGCATCTATCCTTCGTGTGTTTGTGCTTGTGACATTTTTTGTCGCAGCATTGATCATCCTTATTGTTAGCAACATCGGCTTGTCTCTTATCACAATATTGGTTAGGATCATCTTTTTTTTCATCAACTTGAGTGGTTTCTTCTATGTGATTTTCACCTCTCTACATTTACTTTAAATGTTTTGTCCATAGTTTTCTTTATTTCATCTATGTCCTTAAGGATTTCCTCAAAGAGATCTATGAATTCGTCACTCTTACTATAAGATGCCATGGATGTTTGTAGAACGCTATTTTGGTCTTTTAAGGTGAAATTTTGAATAATAATATATTAATTAATTAATTATTATTATTATTATTATTATTTTTTCATAAACTATATAATATTTTGTATTTAATTTTTTTTAAATATATTATTATAAATATATTAAATTGCCATAAATTTGAAATAATATATTATATTATTATATTATATTATGTTTAAAATAAATATTATATTGTATTTTATTTTTTTTCTTTTGCAGGTCATAGGTTGGATGACACACAGACTAGTAGGGCGGCGAGGGTGGAAGGTGGTCGAGCTAGACGGAGAAGGGAAGGTGCAGGGATGTGCAGGTGGGTGGTGGTGGAGGGAAACGGTGGAGGGCAGGGATGATGGACGTGAGCATGTAGATGGAAAGCTTGGGTATGGAGCGCTAAGGAGGAGGCCATCATCTGTGGGAGTGTTGCACGTGGGGTGAACAGAAGAGCAGGGTGAAGCTAATGGGGATTGCAGCAAAGTGAGCACGCAGTAGGAAACAGAGGTGGCGACGCTCAGTTGTATGGTGGCTCACAGTTGGCAATGTGCAGCAAGAGCAATGTGCAGCTGCAAATGGGAGAGAGTTGGCGTGAGGTGGAAGTTGGATGGAAGGAGTGAAGTAGAGCATGAGTAATGGAGTGTGGAGAAGGGCGTTGAGTGGAGCTGGGGGACTTGAGGGAGTAGCGAGGTGCAAGGGAGTTGAAGGCAAGAGGAAATGAATGGAGGAAGGTAGAAGCGTAGGTGTATGGGGAGAGAGGGTAATGGAGTGTTGGTTGATGAAGAAGGGAGAATTGAGGATGAGCACGTGGGGAGGCCGGCACGTGAATGGAGATGGAGATGGCAGAGTAAGCAGTTTAAAAATTCAAGAATTGATGAGCCGAGTCTGAGCTCAGAGTGTAGGAGTGAATACGCTCTCATACCAAATGGAGCAACCGAGTCCAATTGATCTCTCTCAATAATCGAATCCGACTGATGTTGGATGATAAATAAGAATTATATATATTAGATGATAAATATTACAATGATGTCTTGGCCTTAAATATGGCTTGGACATTCATGATGAGGAGACGCCTCCTTTCATACTAACCTAACTATAAATTATTTTATTATTTTATTATTTTATTATTTTATTATTTTATATTTGTTACATAAATCATGCATATAATATTATAAAGGTAGATATACTCATTACACTATATTTCTATGTTTGTAGATGGAACATGAAGAGGTGGAATGTCAAAATCAATTCAATCAACAAAACATTTCAAATAACCCAAGTACAATATCCCCTACAAATAATGAAGAAAAGAGGCATGCAAGAAACTTGAACAACGATAAGAGTGATGAATGATGATCACCAAAATTGAATATTGTAAGTTGTATATATTGAACTGTTTTCCTTTGAAAATCAAATACTTTGTTTAATGTGGATATATCGTCCCAATTGCATTATGACATGTTTCAAATTAAAAAAAAACATGAAATGATTAAGATTTATAGTAAAAAGTTTTTGTGGCTATATCACACAACACGGTAATACAAACAAAAATAGGCTTTTTAAAATCCATCATTTTTTAGATTGTCCAAATTCAAAATTGCTAACTAAGGATTGTGTTATTCTAAGTGTTTCGAAATAATAACCAAGAGTTCTAATATCAAAATTATTTGAAATACATAGTCAAACCTAAAATTCATGCCTAATTTGGACATCCTACATGTCTTCAATTTTTTTCTTGGGATCCTAGTCCATCGGTTTCATTTATATCTATCCTAAACCTTGCTAATTTATTTCTTCACCTCTAGCATATCGAGGACATATCCAATAAACATCATTGGGAGGAGGGGGGGTACTTCATATTAAGAGCTCTTTACTAGCCTTAGAATTAGTTGATAAAGAATTACATAGCTAGACTCTAGCTTCTCAATTTGTATTTTTAGGTACTTGTCATAATATCTAAAATCTCAACATGCCTAAATCTCTAAGCTTCATCTTGATTCCAAACCCTAATTTTCAAATTGGAAATTGTTATATAATTCTCATCAACAATCCTATCATCCCTCCTCATAATTCATCTAAGCTCCACGACATCACTATAAAAATAGTGTTGGACGTTGTCATGGTATGCCATCCTCCTATTCTTCTGGCATTTGCTTGATAACACACTCAATCTAATCTCAATATAGACCATACAAAGACAACCCTATCCACAAATCCTTTAAGGAATTCAACATGAGGATGGCTCCTAGAACTCCAACATAGCCTACAATTACTTTCCACCGAGAGGAAGGATAAGTAATAGAGGCCATGGTCTTTTCTTACCCCAATATAGTCTAGGGTAAGATAGACTACGCGAAGAAATGAAATTATCTGACCATGCCAAACCAATGTCAAATCTCTCCACATAATATTATGAGTTACCATCAGGGATGGTACATGCAGAGGTATTTGAAGTCCAGTTGGCGGTAATGTCCTTTTCTCCATTGTTAATGCAACACATCACTTGTCTTGTGTTGCATATGCCATAGTAAAATTGGTTTATGAATGTTATGGTCTATACTAGGGGATGTGGGAAAAGAATAAATCCCTCGTTTGTCCTAATAATTCCTATGCTCAAACTAGTTGCTCTACTAGCCAAGGAGCTTGATTTTTTTGTGTTCCCTTGGTAGATGGAAATAATCTACCGTATCAAAATTCTTTGCTTATTTTTTTTTCAATATAATCTTTTCTATGTTGAGACCCTTTAGAGGACAGGATTAGAGAATAAACTTTATAATGATCGTTGAATCATTTGTAACCACCCGGATCCGATCCTTTGGGAATTACTAATATTTGGTACTTGGAATAGAGCTAGAGCCTCTGGTTTATTATTGGAAGCTTAGATACCAATCCTGACTTGAAACTTGCTTCTTGATTTCCTTCAGGATAAAAAACAATCCCCACCGCACCTGTTGTTATGGAGAAAATATTCCTATGGCTTGGGGTAGAACATAGTAGATGGAGTGACACCATAAATAAACTCTAATCTCAAATATTTCATATGAATGTAAAATTCTAACAACTAAAGAGAAGTCCCATACATCAACTACAAGTTTGAAGAAAACCACCGTAGAGCTTTCAATCCAATGCTTGCAACCTACAACTTGTCCTCAACAATAAATAATAAAAGCATATAAAATATTCCTAAAATGATAGCACCTACTCTAGAATAATCCATTTAAACATGTATGATGGAAACATACCCATGGAAATATACATAACATTTTCACATGAAATTGGATGAGAAAAGAGTATTTCTAGTAATTCAAAAAAATAAGTACAAAGTGACATCCTCTGCTAGCAACTCGTCAAAACCGAGAAACAAAGTTCATCCACTTGGGCCTCCGCCGCTTCAATCCTCCATGCAAAGGAAATCTCATAAAGACAATGGAGAGATTGGGAGATGAATATAGATGGTTCAATTAACAAGGATAAAGGGATGCAAACTCAAGGAAATGGCAATGGGGAAAAAATTGTTATAGTTTCCTTACTCTCAAAGTTTATCCTCCTCCAATGCTTCTCAATGGATCAATATATAACCCTCAAATTGGAAATCGAGGTTCAAATCTCAATCTGTTCCAACATAAAGAAGGTTGTCGATTGTAACCATTGTGACTTGGTATGGAAAATCCAAAATATTTTTAATTTTGAGCGAAAAACCCAATGTACTCGAGTTGTAATGGAGCAGGCTGCGTGTACGCATACTATATAATTGTTCACCCACGTGTATCATAGAAAATAACTTTTTCAGGGTTTCAATGAAGCATTGAGAATATATTGAGCAAGGGGGATATATTGAGTTTGCATAGGGACAAGGGTAGGCCATCAAAGCATGATGCATAAGGTGTGACAAATCATGCTGTAACAGATGCCCCCTAATGTGTGAGGTCAGAGGGATACACACAATGGTCGAAACACATTATGATAATTCTAGAAGGGGAGTAGTGAAGACCCATCCAGAAGAACTACCCACTCGTCAACATAGTACAATAATGAATCTAGATACATGACTACATATCTGAAGTATATACAACATTCCTAGGTACATATACATACAATGGCCATGAATAGGAATAATGGACATATATCATAAGCGGTCACAACTACGTACAATATACCGTGGAATCTGGTCTCCACACTGAATGAAGACATCTGGTACATAATGGAGTACACTGGTCTAATATGAGAACTAAAGTCCCATAGGTACTATCATGATCAAGATAGTAGCATATATAAGAATTCCACCATAGTCTGAGGTCTTCTACGCAAACCATTGATGATACATGTCCCATCACATAAATAAAGGTGTCGAAGTTGAACATGATGAAACATCATCTTATTACCAGTGATTGAGGTATACTGTTAACAAATGTGAGACAACCCATCGATGATGACAATGGGTGCTAAGGCACCGAGTACATTCAACAAGTGTGAACAAAGGTGTTGTGGTTGAACACTTGAAGAATCCACCGATCAGGGTACTTTGATGTATTCCCAAACTATTGATGGCAAGAGAACCTGCCACTAATGACTACAAGTCTCAAGGCACTCAATTGACTCTAGATCTTGATTCTAGAATAGATTATCTAAATTCCATGGAATGGAATTTTTTGGAAGGAGGGAATTAATGAATCCCTCATAAACCGATAGGAGGTACACAACAAGGCTGAATGATTTGGAATAACTCAGATGAAAAGGATGTGCATGAACCAGTAACCATGTGTGTTTCTCAAGCATACTAGATACAAGTAGCATGCGAAAGAGACCGTATGAATAACATACAAAGATGAAAATTGCTGACAAAGGCGAGAAAACCACCAATAGGGTTTAATGGAATCCAAGGCATGACACGAATCCCAATGTGTGAATAGGTTTCTTGTCGTTGAAGGGTGATCAAGATGTTTCCTTCCTTTTCACCCTTCCTTCAAAGGATAAATAGTAGGCTCTACTAAGCTAGTATTGAGACATGATCATGAAATTTGGCTTATAACATTGCAGTGGGGAGTCGACATTAGGCTCAATAAGACAAGTAGACGAATGAAATACATTTACAACTTGATATAAAAAGGGAGTCCCTACCAGCATAAGAGATAAGGAAGAACATGAGGTTTTCACTCAAAGACATGGCGGGACTACAAGGGACTCCCAGACCTAAGGAGGAACTTGGACATGGGAACCAAATGACAAAGCAGGTTCTAACTGGGGTACCCATGGTCGAGAAATCCCTACCGCTTAAAAAATGACACTTCTAGAAGCAACTAGAAGGTTTAGTGTCATTAAAAAGCGGGTTCATACCTAAGGTTTATGAGTCATGGTCATAGGATAATGCAGCAATGCAGGAGGAATGGAATCATATCCTATATTCTAGTTAATATATATACCTAGAAAAGGTGTGAACATGCTCAAAAATGGTAAAATTACACTAAAGTTCGGTGAAATTGCATCAAAAAAGGACCTTACACCATGATATTAGTCCATAAAGTTTGCAAAATATTAAAGAAGGGGTGAAAACTATAGAAAAGTACATACATAGTTTTATATATAAATAGTAAAAATTTGACATTTTACCATACCATTTCATTTTTTACCACAAATAGTGCCTTGGGATCCCTTTTCACCTTCGATCTTCAAACGTCAATTCTGGGAGCTACAAGCAACGAAATCACAAACCGTTTGGACCAGGTAAATCCTCTCATCATGCCCTATCATTTCATTGGTTTATTTTCAATAGTTAATGGTAAATTTTTGGGTTTTCCACCATGGAAATTGAGTAATTTTGGCCCATGCAGGTCACTAATTTGGTTGCGTGTACGGGTGGGTCCACGAGGGGAAAAGCAAATCCTTCCTGCATGGACACACTTTTGTTCACACTGTGACCCACGTACAACTCCGTGGATGAATTTTTTGAGGTTTTGACTTAAAATATCCCTCTCCTTTGTAGGATGGTGATTGAGTGGAGGGAAAGGGAACATGATGATGTGGATAGGATGGTGCATGGAAATATATCTACCCAATAAGCATTACAAAGGTGTGGGATTTGCAAATTTTGGAATATTTGTAGTATGAGGGAACAACCAATATTAATTCAAATGCTCATCAACTATTGGGACCCAGACATGGAGGCATTCAACCTTGATGGGCAGTCACTTAAAATTAAGGTGGATTGTATATACTTTATCACCAGTTTATCTCATAAAGGTGAGATAGTCAATCTCAAATCTTGTGGGATCAGTGGGGGAATGACTATAGATGAGTACATTGTTTCATATTTCCTTCTCAACACTAAAAAAGTTAGAATTCAAGTCCATATATGAGCCATCCAGAGTCTAAGTTTGAAAGTGATCATCCTAATATTGACAAGGATATTTGGTTCGACTACTTTACATCAGGCCTCATGGCCTGTCATGCTCTATGCAATGGAGTGTATGAGGCCCACAATTTATGACTAGAGCACGTCCTTGTTGGGTAACATGAAACATCTACTAGCAGAGTGTAAACTTGGTTGGTCCAAGAAATTTGGGTTCGTTAGTATATTGTGTAGCTTCTTTTTCAAGAGGGTACGAACTCTTAGCCCAAGAGTTGAGGTCCCTCCTCATGGTTTACGGGATCCATCCCAGAGACGTTGGATCGATGTGATGCAGCAATTAGGAGGCGACATAATGTCTTATCCATTCACATATGAGTTATTCCACTAGTAGTGGTGATAGGTGATCACCATAGATGACTACCCCTATGAGGGGATAGACTTTTGTAGAGACAGGGACATGCCACTACCACCAAAGTCTTCCTTTGGGGACATTGGTGATATATATTTTTTATTTTGTTTATTTTGTATTGTTGGCTTAAGGAAAGAAAAACCATGTTTTTGGGTGGTGTCGTGTGCTAACATAAATCTCATTCTTTATAGACATAGGTCTATGATGACTAGAGGGTTATCCACGATACTAGCGTATATTCCAAGGAGAGGACATGGCCAACAGCGATTTCTAGTGGACGTTACAAGTTGTGAAGTGGAAACTTGGCCCATTTGACCCATAATATTCCTATGGTGTAGATCAAGGATATTCCCGAGGCTATGCAGAGACCTGTGGTCGGGGTACCCCATAGGTGGGTTAGGTTGTTTAGGGGTCTATCCAATGTTGTAGTTTGTTACAAAGATAATAATCCAGGACCATATGTATAGATTCCATGACTCTATTTTGTATCGACCGTGTATATTTTGAGGGCTAGAAGCCCAGTTTTGTATTATGACACCATATTTTGGGACTTTTACTTGGAAATGAAAAACTTATGGCTATCGGTTTGATAATGTATGAATGTGTACATGGATGCTTATTTATTAGTTATGTGACATATGTCGATATAAAATGTAATTTGCATATGAATCAACAACTTGATTATAACGTCTAGGTATATCGATATATGTAATGGAATCAAAATGTTGCTCTAACAATATTACCCTTAAGAACCTTCTAAACAATGTAGGATATATAACTTGGTACCGACCATTTAACTATGAAACAACCAACTATGATTCCATGTGAATTTCTAAGGACCAAATACCATTTGAAATGGCACTGCATAAAATCTCGATGACGATGTTATACCCAACCACATTATTTGATGATGGCTGAAGACATGCCTCTTAAAGACACAAGTTGACCCTTGGGTGAATAAATGACCCAAGTGATAGAAGATAAGTTTTGTGTGGTGGATGGAACCATCCATAAATCTTAATTACGTCAAAGACTTCGTTAACATCTACCTACCAATAAGAATCATGTCAGCAAATCGGTGACGCCAAAAGAAAAACCAAAAACTATGAAAAATTGTACACTAATATACAAGGTACCAACCCGAGATGGAAAATCAGGAATAGTACTTCTTGAGTTAGCGCCCATTTTTTGTCTCCTTCGGGACATTCCCCTCGTAGTATTCCAGCTCGTAATCTCCTTTATCCAGGATATGCCTCACTATGTAAGGACCATGCCTCATAGGGTTGAACTTGCCTTCCCCCAATGGTTTGTTGTATTGATCATACAAGAGGACAGAGTCACCCTTACTATACTAGTGGAGATGAACATACTTTTCATATTGAGCCTTGACATGACGGTTAAGACTTATATGCCCACAGTAGCATATAGATGTTGCTCATCAAGTTGATCGAGGTGGACTAAGAGTTGTTCTAATTCAGAAGTGACAGGAAATAACTTTACGACTAGCTTCAACAAAGGGATTTCACATTCAACAGGGAGAACCAACTCCACCCCATAACTAACTAGAATGATGAAAAATAGGTGGAAGTCTTAACTGTAATCCGGTAAGCCCATAAAGCAAGATATAACATAATATGCCAGTTAGACTTGCTTTGTCTAACAGTATTATGTAGAATGGCCTTAAGAGATTTGTTAACCGCTTCTAGTTGGCCATTATCCTAGGGAGAAGAAGGAAAATAATGATCTTGCTTAAACCCCAACTTTAATGCTCACTCTGCCATCATTTTGATCTAGAAATGACTGCCATAACCAATGACAATCTCCTTCAAAATTCTGAACCGAGCGATAATATGGTTGAATACAAAATAAGCAGATGTCTCACCATCGAATTTGATTATCGACATGGCCTCTTCCCACCTAATGACTTAATATCCGGCCGTAATAATATGTTGATGCCCCCCATCCGAAGCTAGGTTTCAATCTAGGAAATCCACCCCCCACTTAGTGAAGGGATCGACGATTATAATATGATGCAACGAAGTAGGATGTGAGCGCATATTATGAGAAAACACATGGCAAGGGTGGCATATCTTGACCATATTAATACAAAATTTAAATATCGACGACGGATAGTAACCCGCTCTCAAAATATTATAGGTTGTAGTAAGCTAGGATAAGTGACCACCACACACCCCACTATGACAATCATTAACCATGACCTCAGCCTCTTCATGAGTCAAACAACGTTGCAGGATAGAATCCACCCCACGGTGATACAAAGTGTCACCGTTATGAGGTAGTTTTTATCATGGTCATGTAGACATTATCGTTCATCCCTCGAAAGATACAGATGGAACTTCAGAGTCCTCAGATAAACAATATTATCACCATACCAAGGGCCCATAGACGAGATGAGGAAAATGTGTCCATCCACAAATGAGTCCTCATAAATCATGTCCTCATCAAGCCTATGGAGATTCGACATCAAATCTATGAAGACCAAAGACTTCTTGGATTTTGCAAAAAAAAAAATCAAGACCAAATTCTTGTAAAATAGAAATCCATTTATTATATTCCCTCCCTATCGTTCGTCTTGTCAAGACAAACTGAAATGGATTGATATACGCTACAATAGTAGTATGGAAAAGTAAAATGTAATGTCATAATATCTGGACTCTGTGAACAATCGCTAAGGCCAATTTCTCCACATGAGTATATTGAAGTTCAAAATCAATAAGATTTCGACTAATATAGTAGATAACGCTCTCATGGAGCTCGTCATCCTCTTGAACCAGGACCATTCCAGTCGTCTCTTGAGATGCGGCCACATAAATCAAGAAATCTCTAATATATTCTAGAGGACAAAGTAGAGGGTCTGATTCCAAGGCTCTCTTGAGAGTGTTGAAGGACGCTTGGGCTTGCTCATCCCATAAGAATGAAGTATCCTTCTTTAACAAGCGGATGAAACCCTTGGTAAGGTTGGCATAGTTCACATTGAATCGATGTAATAAATTATCCATCCCTTGTAGACTCTGAGGCTTTCGAATTGTGCGCGGGGGAGGCAACCGAAGTATCTCCTCAACCTTTAATGGATCGACCATAATCCCTTCTTTTGAAACAATGAATCCCAACATGTGACTAGTCCTAACACAAAAGATGCATTTTTTAGGATTTAAACAAATTTGATAACAACGACATCTCTAAAATACCAATTGAATATGTGTCAAATGATCCACTCCTTGAAGAGATTGCGCAATAAGGTCATTCAAATAGACTTTGATTATTCATTTAAGGTCGTGAAAGGCAAAGTTCGTTTCCCACTGAAAGGTCGCTTCGGTGTTTTTAAGGTCGAAGGGAATCTTTCGGTATGCAAAACTACCCCAAGGACATATAAATGCAGTCTTATGTTGGTGCTCGTGCTTGATTTGGATTTGATTTAGCCAAAAAAACTATCAATGAACGAGAAAATATCACTTGCCGAGCACTCATCCAAAATTTCATCAATAATCATAGTGGGAAAGTCATTCTTAGGATAAGCTTTATTAAGATCTCTTAAGTTGGTGCACACACTAATGGTTCTCTCCTTCTTATCTATGGGGACAGGGTTGGATACCCATTTAGTTAATAGAACTGAGTAAATGAATCCAATTTTGAGAAGCTTCTATACCTCAACCTTGATAGTGGGTAGCTTACGGGGATTCATTGCTCTTAAGTGTTACTGAACATGGTTAGCCTTAAGATAAGTTTTGATCTCATGTTCGACAATGCAGGGGTCTATCCCTGGAATTTGTTCATAAGATGAAGCAAATACATCACATAATTCTTTAAATTATTCGGTGTATGTCTAAATTTCTTCAAGTGGCATTAGAGGAAATTTGGATTAAAAATGGGCCTCCTAAGGAAAATGGTAAAAAAATCCATGTAGTAAATTTTTTATACTATTTCACTTTTATAAAAGTTGTTCGGGGTTATTACACTTTTATCAAGGCTACCTTAGATATATATTTTATATTAAAATCAATTTATGAGGAGGAAGTTCCATGTAGTGTTTTCACCCAAAATAAGGAAAGAAAATTAAATACATAGTTCCATTTTATTTTTATTTTTATTTTTTTCATACAGAAAAATCAACTTTTTATATTAAAATTGTGCTAAAAGTACAAATAGATAGAGAGATATTCTCTTGCAGTTTTCACCCATATTAGCATATATTTGTAACCTTACTGGCTTAAAGCATACATAAAATTCAAATTTCGATAGAAATCATCCCTACAACATACTTTAAACATAGTTCTCTAAAAGTTAGAAGAGCCACCTCAAAATAACATTGTAAACATAGTTTTCCACTAACATACTCAAAAAACTGATACTGGTGGCAATTAAACTCTCAGATCACCCAAGTTGATCACGATCCCATCTAGCATCTCCTTGAAAAAAATGTATCCAAACTTATCATCAATGATCTTTTTCGATAATGAGTGAGCTTCATTATTATACTCCCTATAAATATGGTGGAAAGCAATCCTAGGGAAGAAACAAAATAAGCTTTCGACTCTATCGAGGAAATGGTAGAGGTCCACAGAATAAATAAGGTGTTTCTGTTTGAACCAATCTATTATGACTTTGGAATCACCCAAAATCTAATGAATATGTAGATTCTTATATTGTGTAAACCAGAGAAGCCCCCATGAGGCTACCGATTCTGCTTTAGTATTAGTTCCAAGGCCCACAACCATCCTCAATCTGATACCATGGTTCAATTTCAGTTTGAATACCATCCCATACCCACACACACCTTTTTTTCAACCCCATCAAACTAACCAGTCACTACAAGCCTATCACAGAGATGTGGTTGAGTCACTCTAATAGTATTGTTCATCGATCCACATCCAAAATACTTCAATCTGGTCAGAATAGTAATGCAGACCTCTTCTGCATCCAGATGGATCCCCTGAAAAGAAGCCAAGTTCCTAGCCCGCCAAATCTCCCATGTAGTGGCCAAAGGTGTATCCATTAATGAAGGAAACATATCCTTCCATTTAAGAAGGTTTTCCTCCAAATTAACCAACTCCCACTTAAAATACATCTGCATTCTGAGCATGAGAGCATTCCACACATCAATGAAAAAAATACACTTACCAAAAACATGATCCACATTTTCAAATGTTGCACAGCATAGACTGCATCTTCCTGACCCACTAATCCCTCTTTTTTGTAAGCCTTATCATGTCAATAATTTTATTTTTATGAGCCAACCAAATCAAACACTGAATTTTAGTTGGGAGATTTCCCTTCCATACCCACAACATCCACCAAGAAAAAGACTTTTGAACGTGTTTCTCCACAAGAGCATTATATGCCAAGGAAGCAGTGACCTTACCCTTTTTTTTTGCACCATACAATGTTGTCGATACTATCATAAATCCTTATCCTTTCCATAGTTAATCTAGTAGTGACTACATCCCATTCCAAAGCCCAATCACCAGACAGATGTAAGTTCTTCGTCGAGAGACACCATTGGCATGTTCCCCAACCTCCTTAATCACCTATTTGAACACTATAATATTTATTTTATGGAGATAATTGATCAGACCCACATATAGAGAACAAATTTCCAACATACCAACTATGGGATCAATCCCTATAAACAATTGAACTCCCCTACCAATCAGCCACCCAATATCTGAAACTATCAAAGGCAAAGTCTTAGAGATACTTCTTCAAATATCAGATGATGTTGTAGCAGTCCTACCACTATTTCTGATCCAGATAGGCAAAGGAACATTCTTTATATATTTACATCTGACCACTTTTCCCCACAAACCAGTATCAAAGAGGCATCGCCACAGACTTTTGGCACATAGAGCCAAATTGAAGAGACTAAGATTCTTGATCCCCCAACCACCTAGGGATTTCGGTTTGGAAATAGATTCCCACTTAGCAAGATGATATTTAAAATCCTTCTGCTTACCATCCCAAAGGAATTGGAAGATCATCTTCCTCATGGTGTTGATGATTCCTTTCGGGACTATCAACCATGTAAACTAATATATCGAGATACATTGCAAAACTGCAGTAACAAGTAGTAATCTACCACCTAGAAAAATCCAACGAGAAGTCCACTTGTCCATCTTCCATCTCATCTTGTCTAGGATCCACGACCAATCCTCTTTCTTATTGTCATTAGGTTTAAGGATGAAACCTAAATATTTAATACCCTTAACAATTCTTTCCATTTTGTAAGGAAAAATGAGTGAAACGTTATCAATAATCAACTGATCCTGACATAAAACAGAGAAACTAGATTTATGTGAGCTAAGTTTCATACCTGATGCCACACAAAATATGTCAATGATACCCTTCAGGTGCTTCCATTCTACCACAGTACCATTCCCAAACATAAGTAAATCATCGGCATAAAGGAGATGAGTTAAAAACTGAATTCTGGTCACCTTTATCCCTGAGAAGAGTTTATTCTCTTTAGCATTAATGATCAATCAACTCAAACCTTCAATAGCCAAGATAAATAAGTAAGGTGAAAAAGGACATCCTTGTCTAATGCCTCTAGTACCTTTAAAAATGGAGAAGGTGAACCATTTATCAATATAGAGAAACCGGTCATAGTGATACATCACATAATCCATTTTGTTATCTCCATCGACAGACCCACCTATGGGAGAATAAGCCTAATGAAAGACTAGTCAAGTCGATCATAGACCTTCTCCAAATCTAACCTTAATATAAAAGCAGTGAGATTTTTCTTCTTAACAGAATGCAGGAATTCCTAAGCAATGCTCACAACATCCAAAATTTGGCGATTCAATAGAAAACCATATTGCTCATTCGAGATATGATTACCCAAAAAGGGATTAATTCTCTCTGCTATAAGTTTGGTGATAAATTGGTAGAGAAAATTACAGAGAGATATCAATTTGTAGGCATTAAAGGGGATCTACCTGTCCTTCTTGAGGATAAGAGTAATATAGGTCAAATTTTGACAGCCAAGAACCACCCCCAGTCGGCGAGTGGCTTCAAATGCCTCACTAATCTCATCGCCCATCAAGTCATAAAAATGCAGAAAGAATTCTACAGTCCAGCCATCAAGGCCCGGACTTTTATCCACTCCAAAACCCTTAAGCACATTTAAAAGATTAGCAGATGTTATGTCCTTACCGATCTCTTCACTATCTTTGCTTTCAAAAAACGTGGGTAGAGCTTTATCATTTTCATCTGATAAAAAATATTAGATCCATTGTTGTTTGTGTACAACTCCTGAAAGAAGGAATTTGCATCATGTTTCAGAGATCTTCTATCACAAAGAAGCTCATCCCCAACATCCCCCATTTCCCAAATAGCATTGTTCAGTCTTCTTTTATTTGCAAAATTATGGAAAAACTTGTTGTTATTATCCCCCGCCTTAATCCACGTAGCTCTGCTCTTCTATCAAAGAGTTTCTTCCTTCAGTAATAGTAGCTTCTGCTTCTTGGAAATAAGTGAATGATATCTTTGTAAATTCACTTCATTGAACCTGATATCAATTATCAAAGAATCGGCCATAAGGATTTCCTCCTCACTCTCCACTAGGGCCTTATTGTTATCAATCTTCTTCTATCTTTCCCATTTCATCACATCCCTTTTTAGTAATTTGAACCTATTAACCAAACTATGCATCGGATTCAATAGTCGAGCTGACGAGTCATAATTTTTGTTCCAATTGTCATTTACCATATAGTTAAAATCCGAATCTCCTAGCCACACCGAATTAAACTTGAAAGGGTATGGGATTGAAATAGTATCGAAATCCATTTGTAGAAAAATGGTCTTATGGTCAGAAAAGCTAGTTGGATAGTTCCAGGATCTATATCGACCCAACCTCTCACATAGGTTCTCCGCCATATAAAATCTGTCGAGCCTCTTAACGATACCTACAAGGCCACACCTCTCATTTGAGTTCCATTTTAAAAGTTATTGGACCCAACTTTTCATTATTATACATTAATTTTAATATTAATTATTATTAAATATTGCTTATAATATTAGCTACTATTATACATTAATATTAGTTAAAAGTTATTTGACCCGACTTCTTTTGAGGGTTATTATAAAATATTAATTATAATATAATATTATTATAAATTACTTACAGTATTAATTATTATTGCTATTATATATTATATATTGGCGAGATATTACCTAAAACATAGATGGGTATATTAGTTATGATATTAGTTATTATTATATTTTGTTTATGATATTAGTTAAAAGTTGTTGGACCCAATTTTTAACAGTTATTATATATTAATTATAATATAATATTATTATATATTGGTTACAATATTAATTACTATTACTATTATATATTGGTTATAATATTAATTACAATTACTATTATATATTATATATTGATCATGTATTACCTAAAAGATAGATGGATATTGGATATATGTTATGATATTAGTTAAAAGTTATTAGACCCAACTTTTGATGATTATTATAAAATAATATTATTATATATCAATGACTATTACTATTATATATTATATATTGGTCATCTATTACCTAAAAGTTGGATGGGTATATTAGTTAAAAGTTATTGAACCAAACCTTTGATAGTTATTATAAAGTATTAGTTAAAATATAATATTATTATACATTTTAGGGTTTCAATGAAGCATCATGAATATATTAAGGAAAGGGGATATAGTGAGTCTAAATAGGGATAAGGGTAGGCCATCAAGGCATGATGCATAAGGTGTGGTAAATCATGTTATAACACCTGTCACCCATTAGATGATGGCATGTTATTAATAAATGTAGAAAATATTTATTGACATTTTAATTATCATGGACTTTTAAATGTTGTCCCATTTTGTATGACAAAGAGCCTCGTATCCATATAAATAAAATGGATTTCTTATTCTATTGCATTAGCCAATGTCGTAAAATATTACATTGTTGATTAAATATATGGATGATTTAGATTGTTACTATGAGCATATGTATAATCAACTCATATATTTGCTTAAACCATATAAAACATAAATACAATACTTGTATCCAAACACAATAATTAAATTATAAAAATATTTATTATTATTTTAAAAATATTTGATATTTTAACCATTGATTTAAATTTTGTAGAAAAAATGAAAGATTGCATTTGCATACGTGCACCATGGAAAATTTCAGCACTAAAACATATGACTGCATTGTATTCATTTGAAAGCAAGGATACAATTCATACGTCTTTACACACTATTATGTTTAAATGAGTATTACACCGGTGCGAATACCTATAATAAAAGAATGGGTGCTCCTAACAATTAAAAAAACATCATTCCCTTAAACAATATTATTAGATCACTTTTATTATTTTTATTGTAACAATTACAAGACATGACAGTGCATAGGGTAATATATGCATTAGTACTTTTACATATGTAATACACATCAATTCCTTCATTATATAAAATATGCAACGGGGCTTAAAAAATATACAATATGCATCAACGCATATTATATATTTTAAAACCTTAAATGCATATCAAATATGGATTGACAAGTGCATATTATCAATATAGATGCCCCAATATTTTTAATATCTAAAATATGCATTGGGGTTTGAAAATATATAATATGCATAAATATATATATTATTTTTATTTTTTTTTAGAAAACACCAATTTTATTTATTGAATAAAACCATGAATTGCTTTTGCAAGTTTACATTATAACAAATATTTAGCTCGTTATGTCTCAAAATCACAATCCTTATTAGGATTGTTCAAAATCCGTTATCATCTTTTTTTGTCTATCATTTAGTTCTACTTGATACTGCATAAACCTTCTGTCCTCTCTAAAATGTTTCATAGTGAAATGCTGAAATGCCATCTGACACTTCCTCTGTCTCCATTAGACCAGGCTGATAGGCTAGTGCCTGTTTTGAAAGAGCATATGCTTCCATATTCAATTCTCGATAGACATGGCCACAAGAAATTCGCCTAAAGCTGAGTTTTAATGTCTGGATTTCTGCTGGCAAATGCTGTAAATGCAGAGCTCTTATTGTTCTCTTTTCATTTGCCCAATCAATCACTACTTTAGAATCTCCATAGATCTGAATTTCCTATATATGAGAACTTTTTTCCACCTTTAATGTTTCCCATAGAGCTGATAACTCGGCCTTGTTATTTGAGGCTTGCCCTGTTGCAAATTTTATCTTCATCTTTTTGGTTGAAGGGAAAAAAATTACAGCTCCAGCTCCTCCTAATGGAGGCTCCCCCTGACTAGCTCCATCGAAGAAGGCCCACGGCATCTCTTTGCTTATTTCTAGCATTCTGATTATTCTGATTTTGGTCTTAGCTATGTCCTTCTTGTGTTCCTATAATTTGCTCATCAACAAGGAAATGACAATGTCATGAGGAGTCCATGTATTGTTGAAAATGGTTTTATTCTTGGCTTCCCAAATACTGTAGACAAACAGAATTGGGAAAGCTTCGAAAGGTCCTACCCTTTCATCATTCCACCAGGCTTTGGTTTTTTCTTCCAAGGGTACCATTGCTTCATGAGCTTTGTATGCTTCCAGTTTGCTTATCATCTCATTCCAAACGTTGCCTGCATAAGAACGGGAAGTGAAAAGATGAGCGTTCGTTTCATCACTGGATTTGCATAATGGGCAAATTCCTGGTCCTTCAAAGCCTTTCTTTTGGAGCATTTCCCATGTTAAAATTTTGTTGGACAGAGCTAGCGACTTCATGATTATGGTTTTTAATGAGCATTGAATCTTCCACAGCTTTTTCCACCTCCATTGTTTGTCCCCTGCTGCTGCTTTTTCTTCGAAGGATGCCTGATATCCTAACTTCGCTGTGTAATGACCCACAACAGTTTATCCTGATCACTTCTCAGGTGAATATGGTTTGATACTAATAGGTTTATGTATTTGTTCCATTCCTCTGCGTTTTCTCCTATCAATCCCAAATCTTGTGCGTTTTTCCACTGGCCTCTACCTTTGCTATGTGCATCTTTACAGGCATCGTTTAAGGTGTGTATTCTGTGTGTCTTTAGGGATTGGATTAGGTGCACTGGTAATTTGTATTTTCCCCCCTCCCCCATCCAGGGATATTCCCCAATTCTGACCTTCTTCCCATCTCCGATCTTCCATCCTATCCACTGTCTGATTAATGGGAAAGCCGTTACCATTGCCTTCCACCCTATGGAACCATTCTTAAAGGTTTTGTCTGGAGTTCGAATCCATTCCAATATGTTGTTGTCAGGACGGTATTTAGCCACAATGACCTTACTCCATAACTTTTCAAGGTTTTGAATTAGTTTCCATAATGTTTTTGCAGCTAAAGATTTTGAGAATAATTCTAAGTTTTTAATGCCCCACCCCTCTAGGTTTTTAGGCTTTGATAAAGTCTTCCATTTTACTAGAGTTATTCCTTCAGTTTGCTTATCGGCTGTCCATAGAAAAGAAAAACACAGCTTTCTTATTTTTGTTAGAATTCCTTTTAAGCTATTGAGGCCCATTATAATGGGATACTCTAAAGTACTGCTTTTAGCAAAATTAGTCTTCCTCCTCTAGATAAAAACTGGTTTTCCCATATATTTATTATTTTCTCTATTTTTTGATAAAGCCAAACCTAGTCCTTAAAGCAATAACAATTAGGATTTAAAGTAAATCCTAAGTATTTGAACCCTTCTTCAGGTTTTGTATTGGATTAATTCCTTTGATATTTGTAAAAGTTCTTCTGGGAATTCATTATGAATGAGGTTAGACTTCTCCATATTAACCACCATCCTTGTTGCTCTGCTGTATTTGTTAATTATATCCACGAATGACTCAAGGTTCCTAGAAGAGCCTTCTCAAAACATTAACACGTCATCTACAAATAGAGTGTTTGTTACCTCCTCTGTTGGTGAGACTTTTATGCCTTTTATTACTCCCTTTGACTTGGCTTTTTGTATGATCCTACATAGTGCCTCAGCCACCAATAGGAAGAGAAATGGAAATAGAGGGCATCCTTGTCTTAGCCCTCTTGATGGCCTGAATAATTTTGATGCAAACCTGTTGATCATGACTGTAAAGGAGGTGGACTACAAACATCCCATCACCCATTCTACCACCTCTAGGGCTAACCCAATTTTTATCATCATTAGTCTTACAAAAATCCAACTTACTCTGTCATAGGCCTTTGAGAGATCCAGTTTTAGTGCAAAGGCTTTTTGTTTATCTTTTTTAATAGTATGAATTGTCTCCTGAGCTAGAGACATGGCATCATGTATCTGTCTATTATTTAGGAACCCAAATTTCTCTTCTGAAATGATGTCACTTAGTACTGGTTTAAATCTTAAGGCAAGAGTCTTTGCTATGATTTTATATATCATATTGCAGCATGAGATAGGTCTAAATTCATCAAAAGTTTGTGGTTTTTGTTTTTTAGGTATCATGCTCAATAAGGTAGAATTTATGCTTCCCAGAACTTTCCCTTATTCCTGAGATTCTCTGACCACCTCAAGGATGTCCTTTTTATCAGATCATAAAACCCTATGTAGAACTCTACTGTGAAACCATCCAATCTTGGGTGTTTTCCTTTTTGGAAAGAGTGCAAAGTGTGTATGATTTCCTCTTCAGTGATCTCCTTAGTTAACTCCTCATTCATCTCATCTGTTATCATTCTTGGAAACATCCCTAGAACTTCTAGGATTTCCTGTATAGGACATCCTTCAAGTTCTTTAAAGATTTTTTGAAAATAGGCTACTCCTGCATTTGCTTTTTCCTCAAAAGCTCTGACAAGTCTTCCTTCATGGTTTTTTATTTCGCATATGGTATTTGTATTTCTTCTATGTGTTGCATAATTGTGAAATAATTTGGAGTTTTTATCTCCAGCTTCAGGCCATAATGCTCTGCTTTTCAACCTAAGCTCTTTTTCCATGTCCAGCAGTTTTTCTTTCTTTTTTTCCATATCCTTCATTAAGTTGTTTTCTTCCTCACTGAAGACCCCTTCCTTAATTCAATGATACATAGCTTCTATTTTCTCTTCAGATTCCTTCAATTCTTCTTGCATTGTGGCCTTTTGAAGTTTGTTCCAGTTTTTTGAAATCTTTTTTGCCATTGCTAAGTTGTCAACAAATTGCTGCATTTTGCTACTAATAGGGTTTCTTTGTACATGTTGCCAAGCATTTGTGATTTGCTCTCAATACGGCTCATCTTCCAGACACTGGGGTTTAAATTTGAATGGGGCTAGTGGCTTCTTCTTAGGAGCTGTAATTATTAAAGAGATTGGTCTATGATTAGAGCATCCTCCTGTCTCCAATGTTGATTTTATGATCAAGTTTTCATTTAGAAGACTTTCTTTTATTAGAAATCTATCCAATCTTTTGGAAATGGAAAATCTACCTCCCCTCTTATTTCTCCAAGTTGGTTCAAGTTTTATGGGTGCCACGTCCACCATATGTTCTCTTTCCAAAAAAGCATGAAAGTAGCCTGCCAAGGAGCCTTGTCTTGCGTTTTCTCCCCATATTTCTCCATTTGTTAATGTTAAATTTAGGTCACCTCCTATAATAACATTTTTTCAGTTTAGAAATCCTCTTGTCTTGATGTTTTCCCAAAAAACCTTCCTTTCATAAAAAGGGATATAGATGTTTATCAGATTGAAAGTTAACCTAGTCTCTTTGTCAAGAAGTTTTGTTTCTAAAGCTGACACCAGCTTCTTAGATTCTATTTTGAGTAATGATGGGCTCCAGGCTATTAACAGGCCCCCCGAGAGGCCTACTGCATCTACACTTTCCACCTCCCAATCTTTTAGGGTATATTTGAGAGCAGATTCTGCTTTCGATCCTTCTACCATGGTCTCTTATATCATTATGACAGTGGGTTTTAGGTTGTTAACCAACCATTTTAGGGAGTTTTTTTTTTAAGGCCCCCCCATACCTCTTGAATTGAAAGAGACAATTATCATCAGGAGCCCTCATTTGGGGCTAACACTCTAAGCGCCCTTTTGAGAGTAGTTTGTTTTCCTGATTTAACATCTAAAGTTGCTTGTCACTGAGCTTTGGAAAGTAGAGTTTTCCTACCCAATTTAATTTTCTAAGGGGGATTTAGGGCTAGCCCACCAGTAGAGACTTCTTCAACTAGGGGTTCTATGTGGGAGGAGCAAGAACGAAGCTCATAAGTTTTCTTCACCATTACTTTCTTTGGTTTTGAATTTATAGAGAGATTATCATCCATATTATTTTTTAAAAATGGAATCATCTCTGGCTTAAGATGAGTACCTTTTTCCTGTCGTGTTGGGCCTGCTTCTGATATTTTGGACAGGATCAGTTGACTTTTCTCCCTTTCTAGCTTCGTTGTTTCTTCCATCTTCTCCATACTGCCACCCTGCATGTCTTTTGTTACATTTTCAACGTCCTCTGCATTGTTCTTTTTTTCCGAAGAAGAGTGGTCTGGGTTCTTTTCATCCTGAAATTACATCTCTTGGTTCTTGAGGGGAGTTGACTCCTTTTCAACTATTACTATTTTTGGAACCCATACCTTCTTAAGATTCGTGTTATTCTGTTTATCTTCATTCCTTTTTTCAAAAAATAGAGGGGTTGTTTCCTGTCCTTCCTGGCTTCTATCATTCTGTGAATTGTTTGAATTTAAACTCTTGCTACCTTGTTTTCGTACCCATGTCTTTCTGTGAGGTGGCTTCATAGCATACTTCGGGCACTCCCTCTGTATATGACCCACTTCTCTGCAATTGAAACATTGGAAGGGGATCTTCCAATAATCCAGTCTCTACCACCATGAGCTGTCATGCATCACAATTTTAAGTTCCTCATAAAGACCATTTCTTAAATCTAGTTCCACCAAAATTCTGGCACATCCCCTGTCCAGGTTGTTTTCTCAATTTTATTCTAGCGATATGAACTTGCCCAGTCTGTTTCCTATGGCTTCGATATTTTTCTGCTGCCAAAAGACCACTGGTAGGCCTGGAAGAATCACCCACACCTTCTGTATGCTGTGAGGTTCCTTGTGGGCATTGAAGTCAATTGTCCATTTTCGTAAGATTAAGCCCAACAGACCCCACAGCCACTCCTGATTTAAGAGCTTTGAGCTATCGTCCATGTCTCTGAGCTTTATTAAGAACCACCCGCGAGTTAATGTATAGAAAATTGGAACGTAACCCAGCAGGGATTCCTAATTAATTGTTATCCACTATAGCAATGCGCTTCTCGAAGCTATTTTTCCACAGAATCATCTGACAAGAGCCTTCGTTAAAAAATCTGGAATTTGATCAAATCCGATGTCTTTGCCCATGATCAATTCTAGGCTGTCCTTGTGCGCTCTCATTCCATGATTTCTCTTGAATTCCCTGTTTGAGATTTCTATGTCTGTCATCTTGCCTTCATCATGATTTTGCATGACTGCATCTGACTTGGATTTTTCGGTCGTAAATTCCTTCTGTGGATTGTTATTAGCACATGCGGTCATGACTTCCTCCTGAGTGCAAAATATCGGGCTTTCTTCTCCACCCTCCTCATAGTCCACAATGTCTATATACATTGTTGAAACTTTTCTGCCTCCCTTTTCACTCTTTTGCTATCCTTCTTCGGCTTTAGAACAAAAGGGAAAAAAGAAAAAAACTGCTCCATCCTTCGTTAGCTTTGCTTCTGTTCCTACCACAAAGCTCCATTGTGCTCCTCCCACATAATATATATATACACACACACACACACACACATACATATATACATACATACATACATATATGTATGTATATATATATACACACATACATATATACATACATACATATATATATGTGTGTGTGTATATATGTATGTATATATGTGTGTGTGTGTGTATATGTATGTATGTATATATGTATGTATATATACATACATATATACATACGTACATATATACATATA